>JBBDGP010004424.1:0-60633 GCA_037952835.1 Lithobates septentrionalis
CTACAGTCACATCATCCCTACAGTCACATCATCCCTACAGTCACACATCATTCCTACAGTCACACATCATCCTACAGTCACACATCATCCCTACAGTCACATCATCCCTACAGTCACACATCATCCCTACAGTCACACATCATCCCTACAGTCACATCATCCCTACAGTCACATCATCCCTACAGTCACATCATCCCTACAGTCACACATCATCCCTACAGTCACACATCATCCCTACAGTCACATCATCCCTACAGTCCACATCATCCCTACAGTCACATCATCCCTACAGTCACACATCATCCCTACAGTCACATCATCCCTACAGTCACACATCATCCCTACAGTCACATCATCCCTACAGTCACACATCATCCCTACAGTCACATCATCCCTACAGTCACATCATCCCTACAGTCACACATCATCCCTACAGTCACACATCATCCCTACAGTCACACATCATCCCTACAGTCACATCATCCCTACAGTCACACATCATCCCTACAGTCACACATCATCCCTACAGTCACATCATCCCTACAGTCACACATCATCCCTACAGTCACATCATCCCTACAGTCACACATCATCCCTACAGTCACATCATCCCTACAGTCACACATCCATCCCTACAGTCACACATCATCCCTACAGTCACATCATCCCTACAGTCACACCATCATCCCTACAGTCACACATCATCCTACAGTCACATCATCCCTACAGTCACATCATCCCTACAGTCACATCATCCCTACAGTCACACATCATCCCTACAGTCACATCATCCCTACAGTCACATCATCCCTACAGTCACACATCATCCCTACAGTCACATCATCCCTACAGTCACACATCATCCCTACAGTCACATCATCCCTACAGTCACACACCATCCCTACAGTCACATCATCCCTACAGTCACATCATCCCTACAGTCACACATCATCCCTACAGTCACATCATCCCTACAGTCACACATCATCCCTACAGTCACATCATCCCTACAGTCACACATCATCCCTACAGTCACATCATCCCTACAGTCACACATCATCCCTACAGTCACATCATCCCTACAGTCACATCATCCCTACAGTCACACATCATCCCTACAGTCACATCATCCCTACAGTCACACACCATCCCTACAGTCACATCATCCCTACAGTCACACATCATCCCTACAGTCACACATCCCTACAGTCACATCATCCCTACAGTCACACATCATCCCTACAGTCACATCATCCCTACAGTCACATCATCCCTACAGTCACACATCATCCCTACAGTCACATCATCCCTACAGTCACACATCATCCCTACAGTCACATCATCCCTACAGTCACACATCCATCCCTACAGTCACATCATCCCTACAGTCACATCATCCCTACAGTCACATCATCCCTACAGTCACACATATCTACAGCATCCCTACAGTCACACTCATCCCTACAGTCACATCATCCCTACAGTCACACATCATCCCTACAGTCACATCATCCCTACAGTCACATCATCCCTACAGTCACATCATCCCTACAGTCACATCATCCCTACAGTCACACATCATCCCTACAGTCACACATCATCCCTACAGTCACATCATCCCTACAGTCACACATCATCCCTACAGTCACATCATCCCTACAGTCACATCATCCCTACAGTCACATCATCCCTACAGTCACACATCATCCCTACAGTCACACATCATCCCTACAGTCACATCATCCCTACAGTCACACATCATCCCTACAGTCACACATCATCCCTACAGTCACATCATCCCTACAGTCACATCATCCCTACAGTCACATCATCCCTACAGTCACACATCATCCCTACAGTCACACATCATCCCTACAGTCACATCATCCCTACAGTCACATCATCCCTACAGTCACATCATCCCTACAGTCACACATCATCCCTACAGTCACACATCATCCCTACAGTCACACATCATCCCTACAGTCACATCATCCCTACAGTCACATCATCCCTACAGTCACATCATCCCTACAGTCACATCATCCCTACAGTCACACATCATCCCTACAGTCACATCATCCCTACAGTCACACATCATCCCTACAGTCACATCATCCCTACAGTCACACATCATCCCTACAGTCACACATCATCCCTACAGTCACATCATCCCTACAGTCACACATCATCCCTACAGTCACATCATCCCTACAGTCACACATCATCCCTACAGTCACATCATCCCTACAGTCACACATCATCCCTACAGTCACACATCATCCCTACAGTCACATCATCCCTACAGTCACATCATCCCTACAGTCACACATCATCCCTACAGTCACATCATCCCTACAGTCACATCATCCCTACAGTCACACATCATCCCTACAGTCACACATCATCCCTACAGTCACATCATCCCTACAGTCACATCATCCCTACAGTCACACATCATCCCTACAGTCACATCATCCCTACAGTCACACATCATCCCTACAGTCACATCATCCCTACAGTCACACACCATCCCTACAGTCACATCCATCCCTACAGTCACATCATCCCTACAGTCACACATCATCCCTACAGTCACATCATCATCCCTACAGTCACATCATCCCTACAGTCACACATCCATCCCTACAGTCACACATCATCCCTACAGTCACATCATCCCTACAGTCACACATCATCCCTACAGTCACATCATCCCTACAGTCACACATCATCCCTACAGTCACATCATCCCCTACAGTCACATCATCCCTACAGTCACACATCATCCCTACAGTCACACTCATCCCTACAGTCACATCATCCCTACAGTCACACATCATCCCTACAGTCACACATCCCTACAGTCACATCATCCCTACAGTCACACATCATCCCTACAGTCACAACAATCCCTACAGTCACACATCATCCCTACAGTCACATCATCCCTACAGTCACACATCATCCCTACAGTCACACATCATCCCTACAGTCACACATCATCCTACAGTCACACATCATCCCTACAGTCACATCATCCCTACAGTCACACATCATCCCTACAGTCACATCATCCCTACAGTCACATCATCCCTACAGTCACACATCATCCCTACAGTCACATCATCCCTACAGTCACACATCATCCCTACAGTCACACATCATCCCTACAGTCACACATCATCCCTACAGTCACACACTCATCCCTACAGTCACATCATCCCTACAGTCACACATCATCCCTACAGTCACATCTACCATCCCTACAGTCACACATCACCCTACAGTCACATCATCCCTACAGTCACACATCATCCCTACAGTCACATCATCCCTACAGTCACACATCATCCCTACAGTCACATCATCCCTACAGTCACACATCATCCCTACAGTCACACTCACAGTCACACTCCCTACAGTCACACATCATCCCTACAGTCACATCATCCTACAGTCACACATCATCCCTACAGTCACACACCATCCCTACAGTCACATCATCCCTACAGTCACACATCATCCCTACAGTCACACACCATCCCTACAGTCACATCATCCCTACAGTCACACATCATCCCTACAGTCACACACCATCCCTACAGTCACCATCATCCCTACAGTCACATCATCCCTACAGTCACACACCATCCCTACAGTCACATCATCCCTACAGTCACACATCATCCCTACAGTCACACACCATCCCTACAGTCACACATCATCCCTACAGTCACACATCATCCCTACAGTCACACATCATCCCTACAGTCACACACCATCCCTACAGTCACATCATCCCTACAGTCACACCCCATCCCTACAGTCACACACCATCCCTACAGTCACACATCATCCCTACAGTCACATCATCATCCCTACAGTCAGACATCATCCCTACAGTCACATCATCCCTACAGTCACACACCATCCCTACAGTCACATCATCCCTACAGTCACACACCATCCCTACAGTCACATCATCCCTACAGTCACATCATCCCTACAGTCACACACCATCCCTACAGTCACACACCATCCCTACAGTCACATCATCCCTACAGTCACACACCATCCCTACAGTCACATCATCCCTACAGTCACACACCATCCCTACAGTCACATCATCCCTACAGTCACATCATCCCTACAGTCACACACCATCCCTACAGTCACACACCATCCCTACAGTCACATCATCCCTACAGTCACACACCATCCCTACAGTCACACCATCCCTACAGTCACATCATCCCTACAGTCACACATCATCCCTACAGTCACATATCATCCCTACAGTCACATCATCCCTACAGTCACACACCATCCCTACAGTCACACCCCATCCCTACAGTCACACACCATCCCTACAGTCACATCATCCCTACAGTCACACATCATCCCTACAGTCACACCCCATCCCTACAGTCACACACCATCCCTACAGTCACACATCATCCCTACAGTCACACACCATCCCTACAGTCACACACCATCCCTACAGTCACACATCATCCCTACAGTCACACATCATCCCTACAGTCACACCCCACCCTACAGTCACACATCATCCCTACAGTCACACATCATCCCTACAGTCACACATCATCCCTACAGTCACATCATCCCTACAGTCACACATCATCCCTACAGTCACACATCATCCCTACAGTCACACATCATCCCTACAGTCACACATCATCCCTACAGTCACATCATCCCTACAGTCACACACCATCCCTACAGTCACATCATCCCTACAGTCACATCATCCCTACAGTCACACCTCATCCCTACAGTCACACATCATCCCTACAGTCACATCATCCCTACAGTCACACATCATCCCTACAGTCACATCATCCCTACAGTCACATCATCCCTACAGTCACACATCATCCCTACAGTCACACATCATCCCTACAGTCACACATCATCCCTACAGTCACACATCATCCCTACAGTCACACATCATCCCTACAGTCACATCATCCCTACAGTCACATCATCCCTACAGTCACACATCATCCCTACAGTCACATCATCCCTACAGTCACACATCATCCCTACAGTCACACATCATCCCTACAGTCACACACCATCCCTACAGTCACACACCATCCCTACAGTCACACATCATCCCTACAGTCACATCATCCCTACAGTCACACATCATCCCTACAGTCACACATCATCCCTACAGTCACATCATCCCTACAGTCACACACCATCCCTACAGTCACACACCATCCCTACAGTCACACATCATCCCTACAGTCACATCATCCCTACAGTCACACATCATCCCTACAGTCACACACCATCCCTACAGTCACACATCATCCCTACAGTCACACACCATCCCTACAGTCACACATCATCCCTACAGTCACATCATCCCTACAGTCACACCCCATCCCTACAGTCACACATCATCCCTACAGTCACACATCATCCCTACAGTCACACATCATCCCTACAGTCACACACCATCCCTACAGTCACACCATCCCTACAGTCACACACCATCCCTACAGTCACACATCATCCCTACAGTCACACCATCCCTACAGTCACACATCATCCCTACAGTCACACACCATCCCTACAGTCACACACCATCCCTACAGTCACACATCATCCCTACAGTCACACATCATCCCTACAGTCACACCATCCCTACAGTCACACATCATCCCTACAGTCACACACCATCCCTACAGTCACACACCATCCCTACAGTCACACATCATCCCTACAGTCACATCATCATCCCTACAGTCACACATCATCCCTACAGTCACATCATCCCTACAGTCACATCATCCCTACAGTCACATCATCCCTACAGTCACATCATCCCTACAGTCACATCATCCCTACAGTCACACATCATCCCTACAGTCACACATCATCCCTACAGTCACACACCATCCCTACAGTCACATCATCCCTACAGTCACACACCATCCCTACAGTCACACATCATCCCTACAGTCACACATCATCCCTACAGTCACATCATCCCTACAGTCACATCATCCCTACAGTCACACATCATCCCTACAGTCACACACCATCCCTACATTCACATCATCCCTACAGTCACACACCATCCCTACAGTCGCACACCATCCCTACAGTCACATCATCCCTACAGTCACATCATCCCTACAGTCACACATCATCCCTACAGTCACACATCATCCCTACAGTCACACCCCATCCCTACAGTCACACATCATCCCTACAGTCACACATCATCCCTACAGTCACACACCATCCCTACAGTCACATCATCCCTACAGTCACATCATCCCTACAGTCACACCCCATCCCTACAGTCACATCATCCCTACAGTCACACATCATCCCTACAGTCACACATCATCCCTACAGTCACATCATCCCTACAGTCACACACCATCCCTACAGTCACACACCATCCCTACAGTCACACATCATCCCTACAGTCACACACCATCCCTACAGTCACACACCATCCCTACAGTCACACACCATCCCTACAGTCACATCATCCCTACAGTCACATCATCCCTACAGTCACACACCATCCCTACAGTCACACATCATCCCTACAGTCACACATCATCCCTACAGTCACATCATCCCTACAGTCACATCATCCCTACAGTCACACATCATCCCTACAGTCACATCATCCCTACAGTCACACATCATCCCTACAGTCACACACCATCCCTACATTCACATCATCCCTACAGTCACACACCATCCCTACAGTCACACACCATCCCTACAGTCACATCATCCCTACAGTCACATCATCCCTACAGTCACACATCATCCCTACAGTCACACACCATCCCTACAGTCACACATCATCCCTACAGTCACACCCCATCCCTACAGTCACACATCATCCCTACAGTCACACATCATCCCTACAGTCACACACCATCCCTACAGTCACATCATCCCTACAGTCACATCATCCCTACAGTCACACATCATCCTCAGTCACAATCATCCCTACAGTCACACACCATCCCTACAGTCACACATCATCCCTACAGTCACACATCATCCCTACAGTCACACACCATCCCTACAGTCACACACCATCCCTACAGTCACACACCATCCCTACAGTCACACCCCATCCCTACAGTCACACATCATCCCTACAGTCACACATCATCCCTACAGTCACACACCATCCCTACAGTCACATCATCCCTACAGTCACACATCATCCCTACAGTCACACATCATCCCTACAGTCACATCATCCCTACAGTCACATCATCCCTACAGTCACATCATCCCTACAGTCACACATCATCCCTACAGTCACACACCATCCCTACAGTCACATCATCATCCCTACAGTCACACCCCATCCCTACAGTCACACATCATCCCTACAGTCACACATCATCCCTACAGTCACACATCATCCCTACAGTCACACATCATCCCTACAGTCACACATCATCCCTACAGTCACATCATCCCTACAGTCACATCATCCCTACAGTCACACACCATCCCTACAGTCACACATCATCCCTACAGTCACATCATCCCTACAGTCACACACCATCCCTACAGTCACACATCATCCCTACAGTCACACATCATCCCTACAGTCACACATCATCCCTACAGTCACACACCATCCCTACAAACACATCATCCCTACAGTCACACATCATCCCTACAGTCACACACCATCCCTACAGTCACACATCATCCCTACAGTCACACCATCCCTACAGTCACACATCATCCCTACAGTCACACATCATCCCTACAGTCACATCATCCCTACAGTCACACATCATCCCTACAGTCACATCATCCCTACAGTCACACATCATCCCTACAGTCACACATCATCCCTACTACAGTCACACACCATCCCTACAGTCACACATCCCTACAGTCACACATCATCCCTACAGTCACACATCATCCCTACAGTCACACATCATCCCTACAGTCACACATCCCTACAGTCACACATCATCCCTACAGTCACATCATCCCTACAGTCACACACCATCCCTACAGTCACACACCATCCCTACAGTCACACTCCATCCCTACAGTCACATCATCCCTACAGTCACACATCATCCCTACAGTCACACATCATCCCTACAGTCACACATCATCCCTACAGTCACACACCATCCCTACAGTCACACATCATCCCTACAGTCACACATCATCCCTACAGTCACATCATCCCTACAGTCACACATCATCCCTACAGTCACACATCATCCTACAGTCACACATCATCCCTACAGTCACACACCATCCCTACAGTCACACATCATCCCTACAGTCACACATCATCCCTACAGTCACACCCTCCCCATCCCTACAGTCACATCATCATCCCTACAGTCACACCCCATCCCTACAGTCACACACCATCCCTACAGTCACACATCATCCCTACAGTCACACATCATCCCTACAGTCACATCATCCCTACAGTCACACACCATCCCTACAGTCACACATCATCCCTACAGTCACACCATCCCTACAGTCACACACCATCCCTACAGTCACACACCATCCCTACAGTCACACACCATCCCTACAGTCACATCATCCCTACAGTCACACATCATCCCTACAGTCACACACCATCCCTACAGTCACACACCATCCCTACAGTTACACACCATCCCTACAGTCACACATCATCCCTACAGTCCACACCATCCCTACAGTCACATCATCCCTACAGTCACACATCATCCCTACAGTCACACATCATCCCTACAGTCACACCATCCCTACAGTCACACATCATCCCTACAGTCACATCATCCCTACAGTCACATCATCATCCCTACAGTCACATCATCCCTACAGTCACACACCATCCCTACAGTCACACATCATCCCTACAGTCACACACCATCCCTACAGTCACACATCATCCCTACAGTCACACATCATCCCTACAGTCACACATCATCCCTACAGTCACACCCATCCCTACAGTCACATCATCCCTACAGTCACACCCCATCCCTACAGTCACACATCATCCCTACAGTCACACCATCCCTACAGTCACACATCATCCCTACAGTCACACACCATCCCTACAGTCACACCATCCCTACAGTCACACACCATCCCTACAGTCACACATCATCCCTACAGTCACACCATCCCTACAGTCACACATCATCCCTACAGTCACACATCATCCCTACAGTCACATCATCCCTACAGTCACACATCATCCCTACAGTCACACCATCCCTACAGTCACACATCATCCCTACAGTCACACACCATCCCTACAGTCACACATCATCCCTACAGTCACACACCATCCCTACAGTCACACATCATCCCTACAGTCACATCATCCCTTCAGTCACACCCCATCCCTACAGTCACACATCATCCCTACAGTCACACCATCCCTACAGTCACACATCATCCCTACAGTCACACACCATCCCTACAGTCACACCATCCCTACAGTCACACACCATCCCTACAGTCACACATCATCCCTACAGTCACACCATCCCTACAGTCACACATCATCCCTACAGTCACACACCATCCCTACAGTCACACATCATCCCTACAGTCACACATCATCCCTACAGTCACACCATCCCTACAGTCACACATCATCCCTACAGTCACATCATCCCTACAGTCACATCATCCCTACAGTCACATCATCCCTACAGTCACACACCATCCCTACAGTCACACATCATCCCTACAGTCACACCATCCCTACAGTCACACATCATCCCTACAGTCACATCATCCCTACAGTCACATCATCCCTACAGTCACACCATCCCTACAGTCACACACCATCCCTACAGTCACACATCATCCCTACAGTCACATCATCATCCCTACAGTCACACATCATCCCTACAGTCACATCATCCCTACAGTCACATCATCCCTACAGTCACACATCATCCCTACAGTCACACACCATCCCTACAGTCACATCATCCCTACAGTCACACACCATCCCTACAGTCACACATCATCCCTACAGTCACACACCATCCCTACAGTCACACACCATCCTACAGTCACACATCATCCCTACAGTCACACATCATCCCTACAGTCACATCATCCCTACAGTCACATCATCCCTACAGTCACACATCATCCCTACAGTCACACACCATCCCTACAGTCACATCATCCCTACAGTCACACACCATCCCTACAGTCGCACACCATCCCTACAGTCACATCATCCCTACAGTCACATCATCCCTACAGTCACACATCATCCCTACAGTCACACACCATCCCTACAGTCACACATCATCCCTACAGTCACACACCATCCCTACAGTCACACCATCCCTACAGTCACACATCATCCCTACAGTCACACCATCCCTACAGTCACACATCATCCCTACAGTCACACACCATCCCTACAGTCACACATCATCCCTACAGTCACACATCATCCCTACAGTCACACCATCCCTACAGTCACACATCATCCCTACAGTCACACACCATCCCTACAGTCACATCATCATCCCTACAGTCACACCATCCCTACAGTCACACACCATCCCTACAGTCACACACCATCCCTACAGTCACACACCATCCCTACAGTCACATCATCCCTACAGTCACACATCATCCCTACAGTCACACACCATCCCTACAGTCACACACCATCCCTACAGTTACACACCATCCCTACAGTCACACATCATCCCTACAGTCACACACCATCCCTACAGTCACATCATCCCTACAGTCACACATCATCCCTACAGTCACACACCATCCCTACAGTCACACATCATCCCTACAGTCACATCATCCCTACAGTCACACCCCATCCCTACAGTCACACATCATCCCTACAGTCACACATCATCCCTACAGTCACATCATCCCTACAGTCACACCCCATCCCTACAGTCACACATCATCCCTACAGTCACACATCATCCCTACAGTCACACATCATCCCTACAGTCACACATCATCCCTACAGTCACACACCATCCCTACAGTCACACATCATCCCTACAGTCACACACCATCCCTACAGTCACACATCATCCCTACAGTCACATCATCCCTACAGTCACACCATCCCTACAGTCACACATCATCCCTACAGTCACACATCATCCCTACAGTCACACATCATCCCTACAGTCACACCATCCCTACAGTCACACATCATCCCTACAGTCACATCATCCCTACAGTCACACATCATCCCTACAGTCACATCATCCCTACAGTCACACCCCATCCCTACAGTCACACATCATCCCTACAGTCACACATCATCCCTACAGTCACACACCATCCCTACAGTCACACACCATCCCTACAGTCACACCATCCCTACAGTCACATCATCATCCCTACACATCCCTACAGTCACACATCATCCCTACAGTCACATCATCCCTACAGTCACACCCCATCCCTACAGTCACACACCATCCCTACAGTCACATCATCCCTACAGTCACATCATCCCTACAGTCACACATCATCCCTACAGTCACACACCATCCCTACAGTCACACATCATCCCTACAGTCACATCATCCCTACAGTCACACCATCCCTACAGTCACACATCATCCCTACAGTCACACATCATCCCTACAGTCACACATCATCCCTACAGTCACACCATCCCTACAGTCACACATCATCCCTACAGTCACACACCATCCCTACAGTCACATCATCATCCCTACAGTCACATCATCCCTACAGTCACACATCATCCCTACAGTCACACGGAGGGGGAAATGATGATTTGGGGGTGTTTCTCTGATAAAGGTTCAGGCCGTCTTTTCCGCATTGAGGTCCAATGGGCGGGGCCATGTATGAATGAATGATTTGTATAGCCCTGCAGTTGTGAACTGAATCTCCTGAAGGCGATGGATCTCTCCTGAGTTGTCCAGCTTCTTAGAAGAAGAAGGTTTTGAGTTTCTTCCTGAAGGCCTGGTGGTTTTCTTCCATGCGGATGTTGGTAGGTAGAGCGTTCCATAGCCGAGGTCCTTGGACTGCGAATCTTCGTTCTTCTTTTGTTTTGTAGCGGGGTTTGGGAATAAGGAGGAGGTTTTGGTTAGATGATCGTAGACTGCGATTGGGTGTGTAGTGTTTTATTTTCTCCTGTAGGTATTGAGGAGCGTTTCCTTGTATACATTTGTGGGGGACGCAGAGGGTCTTGAAAGTGATCCGATTCTTTACGGTTAGCCAATGTAGGCTCCTCAGGGAAGGGGAGATGGATTCCCAGGGTTTTTTCCTGTTAGCAGTCTTGCCGCCGTGTTTTGGATGAGTTGTAAGCATGAAAGCCGATATTGGGGTAGTCCTATGTAGAGGGAGTTTGCGTAGTCGAGTCGGGAATTGATGATCGTTCCCACAACTGCCGCTTTGTCCTCTTCTGGGATGAAGGGGATGAGTCTACGTAGCAGGCGGAGGAGATGGTGGGATCCGCTCACCACTGATCCTATTTGTGCATCCATTGTCATTCCTGAGTCAAAGATAACTCCAAGCCTCTTGGCTTTGGTGCTTGGAGAGATGGTCTGTCCGAGGATGGTGGGAGTTGTCCATGGGGTCTTGGTTCTGGAATTTTGGTTTCCGTGTAGGAGAAGAAGCTCGGTTTTTGATCCGTTGAGTTTGAGAGAGCTAGTGGTCATCCAGTCGTCTATCAGAGTGAGGCAGTTTTCTAGTTGCTGATCATGGTCTTTTTCTCTGGTGATGCGGAGGTAGAGTTGGAGTGGAAGCAGAGGTCCGATTTTCTGATGATTTTGAGGAGTGGGTGTAGATGTTGAAGAGCACTGGTGACAAGGGGGATCCTTGAGGGACTCCACAAGAGATTGTGCAGGTTTCAGAGGTGAATGCTCCTAGTTTCACTATTGAGAACAATTTCTAAAGAAGGATGCGAACCATTGTAGATCTGGATCTGTGACTCCTGCTACTTCTGTGAGGCGGGTGAGTAAAGTATTGTGGTCCACTGTATCGAACGCTGCACTGAGGTCCAACAGTACCAGGAGATATGATTCTCCGTCATCATGCTTCGGGGGCGTCGTCCCATATTTTGAGGAGTGCCGTTTCTGTGCCATGGGCTGGGCGGAAGCCTGATTGCAGAGGGTCCAGGAGTTTGTGTGTGTCCAGGTGGTGTTGTAGCTGCTGTACTACTGCTTTCTCCATGATCTTGGAGATGGCGTTGAGGCTTGTTATCGGTCTGCGATGGTTGGGGTCCTTAGGGTCCTTGAGGTTGGGTTTCTTTAGGAGGGGTTTGAAGATGCCATGTTTGAAGGCAGTTGGGACAGTCCTTTCTTTGAATGACTGGTTTATGAGGTGTGTTATAGAAGGAGCCAAGATGTCGGAACATTCTTTCAGGAGTTTTGTGGGAATGATGTCGTTTGGTGATGTACTGTCTCTGAGGCTTCTGATGATGTGTTTGGTGGTGTCAGTGGTGATTGGGATCAGTGCGAAATTCGGTGCTTGTGTGATGATCGTATTGATTTTTTCTTTTTGCTTTGGTTGGATGAGGTTGGTTGTTTTTTTCTGTTGAATTGTTTTCCGGATGTTGTCGATTTTATCGATAAAAAAATCCGATAATTCATTGCACAATTCTTGGGTTTCGTTTCCTGGGGGCTCTAGGTAGGTAGGGTTCATAGTCTTGGTGACTATTTTGAAAAGTTCCCGAGGGCGGTTTAAGGCTGATGAGATGGTGTTTGAGAAGTGTTCTTTTTTTGCTTTGAAGATTGCTTTGTGATATTTCTCTGTGAGTGTTTTGTAGTTTGTGTGCTTTTCCTTTGTGGAGTTTCTTCTCCAGGCTCTTTCAGCTCCTCTGCGTTCCTGCTTTAATAAAGTGAGAGTGCCATTAAACCATCCAGAGGTTGTTTTGCGGTTGTGTGTTCTACGTTTTGGAGCCACTGAGTCCGCAGTTTGTAGTAATGCCTTGTTTAAGGAGTTGAGTGTTTGTTCCGTTGAGTGGTTTAAGTTTAGCCTTGCTATTTTGTTTGATAATGTGGTTTTGAAGAGTTCGGAGTGTAGTTTCCTCTGAGATCTTGTCCAGCGTGTTGTATTTGCCTGTTTCCGTTTTTGGAGGGTGGTGTTGGTAGCGATATTAAATTTGATAGCGTGGTGATCCGTCCATGGTAGCGGTAGGTTGTCGGATATGTTGACGTCCATATTTTGTTTGAAGATGAGGTCCAGAATGTGTCCTGAAGCATGTGTGGGAGCATTTATCAGTTGCTGCAGACCTAATTCTTTCAGTTGGTTGATGCAGGCGGTGGCGATGGGGTCTTGGGTGGAGTTTGCCCAGAGGTTGAAATCTCCAAGTGCCAAAAAGTTTTTGGTCTTCAGGGTGTGAGTTGACATGAATTCCGTGAAGGGTGTCAGGAGGTTTGTCTTCGGTCCTGGTGGTCTGTAACATAGAAGTATGTGGATAGTGTCTTGGGGTGTTGTTTGAAGATGTAGGGTGAGAGTCTCCATGAAAGGCACTGAGTTCTGTACCGTTGGTTTGGTGAGCGCGAGGTGAGATTTGAAGATCACGGCTAGGCCTCCTCCTTTTTTTCCTGTTCTGTGCTCCGTTAGGATCCTGTAGTTCTCCGGTACTAATTCGGTTAGGATGGCGTTGCAGTCGGGTGTTATCCAGCTTTCGGTGATGAAAAGGCAATCTATGTTGTTTTGGGTGATGAAGTCGTGTACTTCCAGTCTGTGCTTGACTGCAGATCTGGTGTTGATCAGAGCGCATGCTAATTGTTGTGGTTGAATTGTTGTCTTCTTATATTTGATGGTTGATTGTAGGTTGGTCCTTAGTAGTTGTTCTTTCTGTAGTATTTTATGAACGGAAGTTGTTAATGTTGAGGTGGTATTTCTTAGCCTGTGGAGAGCGTCCGCTGAGTACTTGAAGTTGCACATGGCGAGAAAATGACTGAAGGTAGGATGATGCGGTGATGATACTGATGTATCGATGGTGAAGTTGCTAAGTAGATGGTGGTCCTGAAGGGTGCCGTTGCTTCTGTTGCTGAGAAGATGATGGTCTGAAGAAAGCCGCTGCTTCAGGTGGCGTTGATGACGGTACAATGGGGCTTGGTGGTGGTGGGGGGGCCACGCAGGCCTAACCGCCCTCTTGTTGATCCAGAGGAAGGCGAAAACCCCTAGCTGAGCTGGCCAATTGCTACAGCAGAGGGAAAAATTCCTTCCTGACCCCGGAGGCGATCGGACTGAGTCCCTGGATCAACTGCTTGTGGGTGGCCCCGTGTACTTACCTGACCCCGGTTGGTCGGTGATGAGTAGAGGGGTAGGGGTCAGACCAGGGCGAGGGCACTGAGATTGATCTAGGCTACTACTTCCTGGTACTGAGCTGCGTCTGGAGGGATCAAGAAGAATGCCGGTGCAAAGGCCTAAGCCGAGGATTGTCCTTCTCTCAGTATTGCCTGTGCCCTAGTGGTGAGCCGGCGGAGGTGTTCAGGGGTGAAAGGGCGACTGCCCGTGGAGAGAGAGGGGTGAGCTGAGGAGGTGGGTTGGAGCTAGGCCGCAGCCACAGTCTGTCCCCCTGGATCTAGCAGTTAGGGACGAGGTGACCAGAACGCGGCTGTGGAGGTGCACCGGTGCTGGGGGCTGGTGGGTTCCTTGTGGAGCGCTGCTGTGAGCCCGGGATGAGCTCCGGGTGGTATGTAGGGAGCTACGGGCGCCCTGGGAGTACCAAGATGGCCGCCGGACTGGCTTGAGCCGCTGTATGATAGAATGCTGTGGGGGGGGGGGGGGGGGGGGGGCGCTAGAACGGCAGGGGTCAGGGCGGGTAGGGGCCGGGGTCCCGGTAGGACCCGCTGGAGTCCAAGGATGTGCTCCGGGAGGCTAGGGGAGTGCTGCTGCTGCCGCATCTGGGTATCCCAAGATGGCCACCGGACTAGGCCCGGGCCGCGGTCTGTCCTAGGAAAGGATCCCTGCTACGATCGCGTCACAGCTAGAGGGAGGGGGAGGGGGAGTGGGGCTGCCGATGGGGTGTGGAGGCAGGGGAGAGGAAGCAGCAGGCCGGGCTGGGCTAGGGCGGCGTGCTGGCCGGAGCGGTGATACTGGGGCACAGGTACCCACTTCCGTTCCACGATGTTGCTGGGGGGGGTGCTAGGGGACCTGGTCAGTCCGCTGGGGAGCCTTGGGGAGGATCCTAGATGGCCGGTGCTTCTCGCACACAGCAGTGTATGTCTGCTCGCTCTGACACACGGACAACGCTGACAGCTGCTCCACAGAGTGAGATATTCTGTATGGTCTTGGCCACTGTCTGTATTGTAAGATCTTGGAGAACCTTCTTCTCTCATCCAGAACACTGAAGATGGGTCATGGATGGGTCTTCCAGCATGACAATCACCCAAAACATATCACCAAGGCAACAAAGGAGGGGCTCCAGAAGAAGCACATGAAGGTCATGGAGTGGCCTATCCAGTCTCCAGACCTTAATCCTATAGAAAATGTATGGAGGAGCTGAAACTTCGAGGTGCCAAGAAACCTTCAGGATTTAGAGAAGATCTGTAAAGAAGAGAAAATCCCTCCTGAGATGTGTGGAAACTGATCACCACCTACAAGAAACGTCTGACCTCTGTGATCACCAACAAGGGTTTCTCCACCAACTACTAAGGGGAGCAAATACTTATTTTACTCCATTTATAACATTTGTATTGTGTGATTCTCTGGATTTTGGTTGATATTCTGTCTCTATCATATATAATACACTGTGACGTTGGGGGATGTGTAGCTCAGTGGTAGATGCCTTTTCAGTGAGTTTCACAGCGAACAGGAACTTTAGTTTCAGGGTGTGGTAGCCCACTTTTATTAAAAGGAACTAAATAAAGGAAAGTTCAGACTTGGATGCCCACACAGGTTCTTCTCCCAAAAACAATAACAAATGAAGAAATGCCAAGCCACCTGGCTCTCTCCCGCAGTACTGCCACTTAGGCTTTACACTTCAGCCCTCCTCTTGGCCATATAACAGGGATCCCTTTCCAGCTCAGGCCTTCCACTTCAGGCTCTCATCTGTCTCCTTGGACGCACACAGCATCTATCTAGAAAGCAGCCCCTCACTGCTCTGATCCTCAGACTTGGGTCTCTGGCTTTCACTAGTGCACACCTAGACACCTGGACTCTCTGGACTCCTGGACTCTCTGGACACCTGGACTCTCTGGACACCTAGACACCTGGACTCTCTGGACTCCTGGACTCTCTGGACACCTGGACTCTCTGGACACCTGGACACCTGGACTCTCTGGACACCTGGACACCTGGACTCTCTGGACACCTGGACACCTGGACTCTCTGGACTCTCTGGACTCTCTGGACACCTGGACTCTCTGGACTCTCTGGACACCTGGACTCTCTGGACACCTGGACTCTCTGGACACCTGGACTCTCTGGACTCTCTGGACACCTGGACTCTCTGGACTCTCTGGACACCTGGACTCTCTGGACTCTCTGGACACCTGGACACCTGGACTCTCTGGACACCTGGACTCCTGGAGACCTCCTGTCTCTCTGGGTGGAGTCCAGAACCCTAATCCTGACTCTGCTATAAGCCCAGGACCCACCTGCTCAATCAACCAGCCAGACTCCTGGCTCTTCCCAAAACCCGGTCCCAGGATTGGAGATTCCGTCCCACCCATAGCGCTATGGAATCTCCGGGCTCCAGGTCCCCAAATGGACAAACTTTGGAGGAAGCTGATAAAACGGATTCCTCCACATTAAATGCCCCTGGAGCCCCTCTGCCTGCCTATTTGAGAACCCTGGGCGACAATTACTAGGACAGGGAATGTACTGAATGTACACCTATGATAAGAATTATAGACCCTTCATTTCTATGTAAGGGGGCAAAACTTACACAATCTGCAGGGGAGACGATCGTTATCCCCCCCCCCCCCCACTGTATTTTACAATAAATCTCCATCTACATGCAGGTGCCCCACATATCCTCCTCCATGAGCCCTCCGAGGGTCCGAAACAAAAGAGCCCCCTCACACATATCCTCCTCCATGAGCCCTCCGAGGGTCCGAAACAAAAGAGCCGCCTCACACATATCCTCCTCCATGAGCCCTCCGAGGGTCCGAAACAAAAGAGCCCCCTCACACATATCCTCCTCCATGAGCCCTCCGAGGGTCCGAAACAAAAGAGCCGCCTCACACATATCCTCCTCCATGAGCCCTCCGAGGGTCCGAAACAAAAGAGCCCCCTCACACATATCCTCCTCCATGAGCCCTCCGAGGGTCCGAAACAAAAGAGCCGCCTCCACCCATGTGCAATATATAGGTACGAGAACTGCATTGTGGGATACGGGAGGGTTGTGTCAGAAAACCCGGATCTTCCCACCGACTCTCCTCTAGGAAGTCTCTATATCATAGTAAATGTAGAGAAGAGTCTCTCCTCTAGGAAGTAATTGTAGAGAAGAGACTCTCCGGAGATCGGTAGTCACGGTATATACACGAAGTGTAGAAATGATTACCTGATTGGTGTAGGCCTGGGGGGCCAACTGCTTGTAAACCGGGGCAACATTGGTGGCCAATTCCTGGAAACTGTCCTTCAGAACGTCCTCCTGAGAAGACGACAGAAAGATGGATGAGTGACCTCCATGGAAAGGCGTATACATGATATATATGGCTGAGGAGGGTATATACTGTATATACTATACATGGTATACATGATATATATGGCTGAGGAGGGTATATACTATATATACTATACATGGTATACATGATATATATGGCTGAGGAGGGTATATACTATATACTATACATGGTATACATGATATATATGGCTGAGGAGGGTATATACTATATATACTATACATGGTATACATGATATATATGGCTGAGGAGGGTATATACTGTATATACTGTACATGGTATACATGATATATATGGCTGAGGAGGGTATATACTGTATATACTGTACATGGTATACATGATATATATGGCTGAGGAGGGTATATACTGTATATACTGTACATGGTATACATGACATATATGGCTGAAGAGGGTATATACTATATATACTGTACATGGTATACATGATATATATGGCTGAGGAGGGTATATACTGTACATGGTATACATGATATATATGGCTGAGGAGGGTATATACTGTATATACTGTCCATGGTATACATGATATATATGGCTGAGGAGGGTATATACTGTATATACTGTCCATGGTATACATGATATATATGGCTGAGGAGGGTATATACTGTATATACTGTACATGGTATACATGATATATATGGCTGAGGAGGGTATATACTGTATATACTGTACATGGTATACATGATATATATGGCTGAGGAGGGTATATACTATATACTATACATGGTATACATGATATATATGGCTGAGGAGGGTATATACTATATATACTATACATGGTATACATGATATATATGGCTGAGGAGGGTATATACTGTATATACTGTACATGGTATACATGATATATATGGCTGAGGAGGGTATATACTGTATATACTGTACATGGTATACATGATATATATGGCTGAGGAGGGTATATACTGTATATACTGTACATGGTATACATGACATATATGGCTGAAGAGGGTATATACTATATATACTGTACATGGTATACATGATATATATGGCTGAGGAGGGTATATACTGTACATGGTATACATGATATATATGGCTGAGGAGGGTATATACTGTATATACTGTCCATGGTATACATGATATATATGGCTGAGGAGGGTATATACTGTATATACTGTACATGGTATACATGATATATATGGCTGAGGAGGGTATATACTGTATATACTGTACATGGTATACATGATATATATGGCTGAGGAGGGTATATACTGTATATACTGTACATGGTATACAGCACAGACATCAGAAAATTGTGATTTGCATTTCATTCGATCTATATAATGATGACCCCCCTGGGGGTCTCATATCATCGAAGTTCTTCATGAACAATGCAGTTATGCCCGGTACACACGATAGGATATTCAGATGGAAAATGTTGTCGGAAATTCCGATCGTTTGTAGACAATTCCGACGCACAAAGTGCCACGCATGCTCGGAATCAAGCAGAAGAGCCGCACTGGATATTGAACTTCCTTTTTCTCGGCTCGTCGTTCGTCTTGTACATCACCGAGTTCTTGACGATTGGAATTTCCGACAAGATTTGTGTGACCCGTGTGTGTGCAAGACAAGATTGAGCCGACATCTGTCGGAAAAAAAAACATGGATTTTGTTGTCAGAATGTGCGATCGATGTGCGATCAATGTGCGATGAATGTGCGATCGATGTGCGATCGATGTGCGATCAATGTGCGATCGATGTGCGATCAATGTGCGATCGATGTGCGATTGATGTCCGATGAATGTGCGATCAATGTCCGATCAATGTGCGATCAATGTCCGATCAATGTGCGATCAATGTCCGATGAATGTGCGATGAATGTGCGATGAATGTGCGATCGATGTCCGATCAATGTGCGATGAATGTCCGATGAATGTGCGATCAATGTCCGATCAATGTCCGATGAATGTGCGATGAATGTGCGATGAATGTGCGATCGATGTCCGATCAATGTCCGATGAATGTCCGATGAATGTGCGATGAATGTGCGATGAATGTCCGATGAATGTGCGATGAATGTGCGATGAATGTGCGATCGATGTCCGATCGATGTCTGATGAATGTGCGATGAATGTGCGATGAATGTGCGATGAATGTGCGATCGATGTCCGATCAATGTCTGATGAATGTGCGATGAATGTCTGATGAATGTGCGATGAATGTGCGATGAATGTGCGATGAATGTGCGATGAATGTCCGATGAATGTGCGATGAATGTGTGATGAATGTGCGATCAATGTGCGATCAATGCGATCGATGTCCGATCAATGTCCGATGAATGTGCGATCAATGTGCGATGAATGTGCGATCGATGTCCGATCAATGTCCGATCAATGTGCGATGAATGTGCGATGAATGTGCGATCAATGTCCGATCAATGTCCGATCAATGTCCGATGAATGTGCGATGAATGTGCGATGAATGTGCGATCGATGCCCGATCAATGTCCGATGAATGTGCGATGAATGTCCGATGAATGTGCGATGAATGTGCGATCGATGTCCGATCGATGTCTGATGAATGTGCGATCGATGTCCGATCGATGTCCGATCAATGTCTGATGAATGTGCGATGAATGTCCGATGAATGTGCGATGAATGTGCGATCAATGTCCGATCAATGTCCGATGAATGTGCGATCGATGTGCGATCGATGTGCGATCAATGTGCGATCAATGCGCGATCGATGTCCGATCAATGTGCGATCGATGTGCGATCAATGTCCGATTAATGTCCGATCGATGTGCGATCAATGTGTGATCAATGTCCGATGAATGTGCGATCGATGTGCGATCGATGTGCGATCAATGTGCGATCAATGTGCGATCGATGTGCGATCAATGTGCGATCGATGTGCGATCGATGTGCGATCAATGTCCGATCGATGTGCGATCAATGTCCGATTAATGTCCGATCGATGTGCGATCAATGTGTGATCAATGTCCGATGAATGTGCGATCGATGTGCGATCGATGTGCGATCGATGTGCGATCGATGTGCGATCAATGTCCGATCAATGTGCGATCAATGTGCGATCAATGTCCGATCAATGTCCGATCAATGTGCGATCGATGTGCGATCAATGTGCGATCAATGTGCGATCAATGTCCGATCAATGTGCGATCAATGTGCGATCAATGTCCGATCGATGTGCGATCGATGTGCGATCAATGTGCGATCAATGTCCGATCAATGTGCGATCGATGTGCGATCAATGTGCGATCGTGTGTATGTGGCATAAATGTTCAGCATTGGGGAAGGTGACTGCTGCACATTGCAGATTAATTTATCCCATTTATTATTCGCCAGCCAATCAGATCATTGAAGCTGAACTCCAGCTGTGGATTTATGACCTCCTCTAAGTATATAAATTCCAAGCCTGGCCGATGTCTATGGAGAGGACAATCCGTATAACAAGTCCAGGGACTTCCTCAGGGGCACAATACAGAAGGATGGAGGCTTCTTCTACTTCCGTGTCGTCCCGGGAACTCCCTTTATAAAGACTAAAGACTAAGCCCTCCAATCACAGAGAGACTCGGAATCCTCCATCATTTCCGGGAGGTAATAATAATAATAATAATAATGATAATAATGATGATGATGATGATGATGATGATGATAATAATAATAATAATAATAATAATGATAATAATAATAATAATAATAATGATAATAATAATAATAATAATAATAATAATAATTATAATAATAATGATGATGATGATGATGATAATAATAATAATAATGATAATAATGATGATGATGATGATGATGATGATGATGATGATGATGATAATAATGATGATGATGATGATGATAATAATAATAATAATAATAATAATGATAATAATAATAATAATAATAATAATAATTATAATGGACGGTTTCTGATGGTTTTGCAGCGATAATTAGAATGTCAGATAAAAATCCCACCAGAAGATTCCATCCAATTCTCTACCGGTACAAGAGCTGACACTCGCCACACGGGGGGGGTAACAATACCGGCCAATCCAAATAGATCTCTGTTATTTCAGAAGACTAAACCTTTCCAATTCCTGATTTCTCCACCATAAACCTTCCCACAAGGACTTGGACCATAAAAAACATGGCGGCCGAGGCCAGCAGGAGGAACATAAAGACATCTATGGAAGATCTCCACATAATGGCCACCTACCTCCTTAGGATGATCCCCTACCAGTCGGAACTTCCTGGGGGTCTTGCTGCGAGCGTATTTGCACCCATTGAAGTACATACTCCAGGAGCATCCGAAGGAGAAGGAGGCTCCACAGGTGTTGGGGTCCTTCCCTTGGCATGCGCAGGTCCGGCTACAACACACAACAGACAGGAAATCAACACGTGGAAAACGTTCAGCGGGATGTGAAGAATCGTCTCCAATCCAGTGAAGGAAAATCACAACATTTCTGCTGATAGTTCTGTATGGAGAAGTGTGAGATCACCTAAAGTATTACTGTCTATATATCTCCAGTGTGAGATCACCTACAGTATGGGGTGTAGTAAGGATGATGGGGTGTTGTAAGGACGATGGGGTGTAGTAGGGGCGATGGGGTGTAGTAGGGGCGATGGGGTGTAGTAGGGACGATGGGGTGTAGTGGGGACGATGGGGTGTAGTAGGGACGATGGGGTGTAGTAAGGACGATGGGGTGTAGTAGGGACGATGGGGTGTAGTGGGGACAATGGGGTGTAGTAGGGATGATGGGGTGTAGTGGGGACAATGGGGTGTAGTAAGGACGATGGGGTGTAGTAGGGACGATGGGGTGTAGTGGGGACAATGGGGTGTAGTAGGGATGATGGGGTGTAGTGGGGACAATGGGGTGTAGTAAGGACGATGGGGTGTAGTGGGGACGATGGAGTGTAGTAGGGACGATACGATGGGGTGTAGTGGGGACGATGGGGTGTAGTAGGGACGATGGGGTGTAGTAGGGACGATGGGGTGTAGTAGGGATGATGGGGTGTAGTGGGGACAATGGGGTGTAGTAAGGACGATGGGGTGTAGTAGGGATGATGGGGTGTAGTAGGGACGATGGGGTGTAGTGGGGACAATGGGGTGTAGTAGGGACGATGGGGTGTAGTAGGGATGATGGGGTGTAGTAGGGACGATGGGGTGTAGTGGGGACAATGGGGTGTAGTAGGGATGATGGGGTGTAGTGGGGACAATGGGGTGTAGTAAGGACGATGGGGTGTAGTAGGGACGATGGGGTGTAGTGGGGACAATGGGGTGTAGTAGGGATGATGGGGTGTAGTGGGGACAATGGGGTGTAGTAAGGACGATGGGGTGTAGTGGGGACGATGGAGTGTAGTAGGGACGATACGATGGGGTGTAGTGGGGACGATGGGGTGTAGTGGGGACGATGGAGTGTAGTAGGGACGATACGATGGGGTGTAGTGGGGACGATGGGGTGTAGTGGGGACGATGGGGTGCAGTGAGAACGATGGGGTGTAGTAGGGACGATACGATGGGGTGTAGTAGGGACAATGGGGTGTAGTGGGGACGATTGGGTGTAGTGAGAACGATGGGGTGTAGTGAGAACGATGGGGTGTAGTGAGAACGATGGGGTGTAGTGGGGACAATGGGGTGTAGTAAGGACGATGGGGTGTAGTAAGGACGATGGGGTGTAGTAGGGACGATGGGGTGTAGTGGGGACAATGGGGTGTAGTAGGGACGATACGATGGGGTGTAGTAAGGACGATGGGGTGTAGTGGGGACGATGGGGTGTAGTGAGAACGATGGGGTGTAGTGAGAACGATGGGGTGTAGTAAGGACGATGGGGTGTAGTAGGGACAATGGGGTGTAGTGAGAACGATGGGGTGTAGTGGGGACAATGGGGTGTAGTAGGGACGATACGATGGGGTGTAGTAAGGACGATGGGGTGTAGTAGGGACGATGGGGTGTAGTGGGGACGATGGGGTGTAGTGAGAACGATGGGGTGTAGTGAGAATGATGGGGTGTAGTAGGGACGATACGATGGGGTGTAGTAGGGACGATGGGGTGTAGTAGGGACAATGGGGTGTAGTGAGAACGATGGGGTGTAGTGAGAACGATGGGGTGTAGTAGGGACGATACGATGGGGTGTAGTAGGGACAATGGGGTGTAGTAGGGATGATGGGGTGTAGTAAGGACAATGGGGTGTAGTAAGGACGATGGGGTGTAGTAGGGATGATGGGGTGTAGTAGGGACGATGGGGTGTAGTGGGGACGATGGGGTGTAGTGAGAACGATGGGGTGTAGTAGGGACGATACGATGGGGTGTAGTAGGGACAATGGGGTGTAGTAGGGACAATGGGGTGTAGTAGGGACGATGGGGTGTAGTAAGGATGATGGGGTGTAGTAAGGACAATGGGGTGTAGTAAGGACGATGGGGTGTAGTAGGGACGATGAGGTGAAGTAGGGACGATGGGGTGTAGTAGGGACGATGGGGTGTAGTAGGGACGATGGGGTGTAGTAGGGACAATGGGGTGTAGTAGGGGCAATGGGGTGTAGTAGGGACGATGAGGTGAAGTAGGGACGATGGGGTGTAGTAGGGACGATGGGGTGTAGTAGGGATGATGGGGTGTAGTAGGGACGATGGGGTGTAGTAGGGACAATGGGGTGTAGTAGGGGCAATGGGGTGTAGTAGGGACGATGAGGTGAAGTAGGGACGATGGGGTGTAGTAGGGACGATGGGGTGTAGTAGGGACGATGGGGTGTAGTAGGGACGATGGGGTGTAGTAGGGGCAATGGGGTGTAGTAGGGACGATGGGGTGTAGTAGGGACGATGGGGTGTAGTAGGGACGATGGGGTGTAGTAGGGACGATGGGGTGTAGTAGGGGCAATGGGGTGTAGTAGGGACGATGAGGTGAAGTAGGGACGATGGGGTGTAGTAGGGACGATGGGGTGTAGTAGGGACGATGGGGTGTAGTAGGGACGATGGGGTGTAGTAGGGGCAATGGGGTGTAGTAGGGACAATGGGGTGTAGTAGGGGCAATGGGGTGTAGTAGGGACGATGAGGTGAAGTAGGGACGATGGGGTGTAGTAGGGACGATGGGGTGTAGTAGGGACGATGGGGTGTAGTAGGGGCGATGGGGTGTAGTAGGGACGATGGGGTGTAGTAGGGACGATGGGGTGTAGTAGGGACGATGGGGTGTAGTAGGGGCAATGGGGTGTAGTAGGGACAATGGGGTGTAGTAGGGGCAATGGGGTGTAGTAGGGGCGATGGGGTGTAGTAGGGGCGATGGGGTGTAGTAGGGACGATGGGGTGTAGTAGGGACGATGGGGTGTAGTAGGGGCGATGGGGTGTAGTAGGGGCGATGGGGTGTAGTAGGGACGATGGGGTGTAGTAGGGACGATGGGGTGTAGTAGGGACGATGGGGTGTAGTAGGGATGATGAGGTGAAGTAGGGATGATGGGGTGTAGTAGGGATGATGGGGTGTAGTAGGGACGATGGGGTTTAGTAGGGACGATGGGGTGTAGTAGGGATGATGGGGTGTAGTAGGGACGATGGGGTGTAGTAGGGACGATGGGGTGTAGTAGGGATGATGGGGTGTAGTAAGGATGATGGGGTGTTGTAAGGACGATGGGGTGTAGTAGGGACGATGGGGTGTAGTAGGGGCAATGGGGTGTAGTAGGGGCGATGGGGTATAGTAGGGACGATGGGGTGTAGTAGGGACAATGGGGTGTAGTAGGGGCAATGGGGTGTAGTAGGGACGATGGGGTGTAGTAGGGGCAATGGGGTGTAGTAGGGACAATGGGGTGTAGTAAGGATGATGGGGTGTTGTAAGGACGATGGGGTGTAGTAGGGACGATGGGGTGTAGTAGGGGCAATGGGGTGTAGTAGGGACAATGGGGTGTAGTAAGGATGATGGGGTGTTGTAAGGACGATGGGGTGTAGTAGGGACGATGGGGTGTAGTAGGGACAATGGGGTGTAGTAGGGACAATGGGGTGTAGTAGGGGCAATGGGGTGTAGTAGGGGCAATGGGGTGTAGTAGGGACAATGGGGTGTAGTAGGGACGATGGGGTGTAGTAGGGGCAATGGGGTGTAGTAGGGGCGATGGGGTGTAGTAGGGGCGATGGGGTGTAGTAGGGACAATGGGGTGTAGTAGGGGCGATGGGGTGTAGTAGGGACGATGAGGTGAAGTAGGGACGATGGGGTGTAGTAGGGACGATGGGGTGTAGTAGGGACGATGGGGTGTAGTAGGGACGATGGGGTGTAGTAGGGGCAATGGGGTGTAGTAGGGACGATGGGGTGTAGTAGGGACGATGGGGTGTAGTAGGGACGATGGGGTGTAGTAGGGACGATGGGGTGTAGTAGGGGCAATGGGGTGTAGTAGGGACGATGAGGTGAAGTAGGGACGATGGGGTGTAGTAGGGACGATGGGGTGTAGTAGGGACGATGGGGTGTAGTAGGGACGATGGGGTGTAGTAGGGGCAATGGGGTGTAGTAGGGACAATGGGGTGTAGTAGGGGCAATGGGGTGTAGTAGGGACGATGGGGTGTAGTAGGGACGATGGGGTGTAGTAGGGACGATGGGGTGTAGTAGGGACGATGGGGTGAAGTAGGGACGATGGGGTGTAGTAGGGACGATGGGGTGTAGTAGGGACGATGGGGTGTAGTAGGGACGATGGGGTGTAGTAGGGGCAATGGGGTGTAGTAGGGACGATGGGGTGTAGTAGGGACGATGGGGTGTAGTAGGGGCAATGGGGTGTAGTAGGGACAATGGGGTGTAGTAGGGGCAATGGGGTGTAGTAGGGGCAATGGGGTGTAGTAGGGGCGATGGGGTGTAGTAGGGACGATGGGGTGTAGTAGGGACGATGGGGTGTAGTAGGGGCAATGGGGTGTAGTAGGGGCGATGGGGTGTAGTAGGGACGATGGGGTGTAGTAGGGACGATGGGGTGTAGTAGGGACGATGGGGTGTAGTGGGGATGATGAGGTGAAGTAGGGATGATGGGGTGTAGTAGGGGCAATGGGGTGTAGTAGGGACGATGGGGTTTAGTAGGGACGATGGGGTGTAGTAGGGATGATGGGGTGTAGTAGGGACGATGGGGTGTAGTAGGGACGATGGGGTGTAGTAGGGACGATGGGGTGTAGTAGGGGCGATGGGGTGTAGTAGGGGCGATGGGGTATAGTAGGGACGATGGGGTGTAGTAGGGACAATGGGGTGTAGTAGGGGCAATGGGGTGTAGTAGGGACGATGGGGTGTAGTAGGGGCAATGGGGTGTAGTAGGGACAATGGGGTGTAGTAAGGATGATGGGGTGTTGTAAGGACGATGGGGTGTAGTAGGGACGATGGGGTGTAGTAGGGGCAATGGGGTGTAGTAGGGACAATGGGGTGTAGTAAGGATGATGGGGTGTTGTAAGGACGATGGGGTGTAGTAGGGACGATGGGGTGTAGTAGGGACAATGGGGTGTAGTAGGGACAATGGGGTGTAGTAGGGGCAATGGGGTGTAGTAGGGACAATGGGGTGTAGTAGGGACGATGGGGTGTAGTAGGGGCAATGGGGTGTAGTAGGGGCGATGGGGTGTAGTAGGGGCGATGGGGTGTAGTAGGGACGATGGGGTGTAGTAGGGATGATGGGGTGTAGTAGGGACGATGGGGTGTAGTAGGGGCAATGGGGTGTAGTAGGGACAATGGGGTGTAGTAGGGACAATGGGGTGTAGTAAGGATGATGGGGTGTTGTAAAGACGATGGGGTGTAGTAGGGACGATGGGGTGTAGTAGGGACAATGGGGTGTAGTAGGGACGATGGGGTGTAGTAGGGACAATGGGGTGTAGTAGGGACAATGGGGTGTAGTAGGGGCGATGGGGTGTAGTAGGGACGATGGGGTGTAGTAGGGACAATGGGGTGTAGTAGGGACGATGGGGTGTAGTAGGGGCAATGGGGTGTAGTAGGGACAATGGGGTGTAGTAGGGGCAATGGGGTGTAGTAGGGACGATGGGGTGTAGTAGGGACAATGGGGTGTAGTAGGGGCGATGGGGTGTAGTAGGGACGATGGGGTGTAGTAGGGACAATGGGGTGTAGTAGGGACGATGGGGTGTAGTAGGGGCAATGGGGTGTAGTGGGGACGATGGGGTGTAGTAGGGATGATGGGGTGTAGTAGGGACGATGGGGTGTAGTAGGGACGATGGGGTGTAGTAGGGACAATGGGGTGTAGTAGGGACGATGGGGTGTAGTAGGGGCAATGGGGTGTAGTAGGGACAATGGGGTGTAGTAGGGGCAATGGGGTGTAGTAAGGACGATGAGGACCTGAAGTTGCACAAGTACTGGACTAGTCTAATACACAATATTAACTATTAGAGCTTCTAACCCTAAACTGGGCTTCTCAGGCATTCCTGATGATGTAATACGGGCCGTATACAGTATATACCTGTATAGAGAGGCAGAATCCAGGGCGTTATTCCTAAGCCTTCAGCACTGGGTTTCACAATCCCCTCCTACATGGGAGATTGGCCTCCTACATGGGGGATTGGCCTCCTACATGGGGGATTGGCCTCCTACATGGGAGATTGGCCTCCTACATGGGGGATTGGCCTCCTACATGGGGGATTGGCCTCCTACATGGGGGATTGGCCTCCTACATGGGGGATTGGCCTCCTACATGGGACATTGGCCTCCTACATGGGAGATTGGCCTCCTACATGGGAGATTGGCCTCCTACATGGGGGATTGGCCTCCTACATGGGAGATTGGCCTCCTACATGGGGGATTGGCCTCCTAGATGGGAGAGTGGCCTCCTACATGGGGGATTGGCCTCCTACATGGGAGAATGGCCTCCTACATGGGAGATTGGCCTCCTAGATGGGAGATTGGCCTCCTACATGGGGGATTGGCCTCCTACATGGGAGATTGGCCTCCTACATGGGGGATTGGCCTCCTAGATGGGAGATTGGCCTCCTACATGGGGGATTGGCCTCCTACATGGGGGATTGGCCTCCTACATGGGAGATTGGCCTCCTACATGGGGGATTGGCCTCCTACATGGGGGATTGGCCTCCTACATGGGGGATTGGCCTCCTACATGGGGGATTGGCCTCCTACATGGGACATTGGCCTCCTACATGGGACATTGGCCTCCTACATGGGAGATTGGCCTCCTACATGGGAGATTGGCCTCCTACATGGGGGATTGGCCTCCTACATGGGGGATTGGCCTCCTACATGGGGGATTGGCCTCCTACATGGGGGATTGGCCTCCTACATGGGACATTGGCCTCCTACATGGGAGATTGGCCTCCTACATGGGAGATTGGCCTCCTACATGGGGGATTGGCCTCCTACATGGGAGATTGGCCTCCTACATGGGGGATTGGCCTCCTAGATGGGAGAGTGGCCTCCTACATGGGGGATTGGCCTCCTACATGGGAGAATGGCCTCCTACATGGGAGATTGGCCTCCTAGATGGGAGATTGGCCTCCTACATGGGGGATTGGCCTCCTACATGGGAGATTGGCCTCCTACATGGGAGAATGGCCTCCTACATGGGGGATTGGCCTCCTAGATGGGAGATTGGCCTCCTAGATGGGGGATTGGCCTCCTACATGGGGGATTGGCCTCCTACATGGGAGATTGGCCTCCTAGATGGGAGATTGGCCTCCTAGATGGGGGATTGGCCTCCTACATGGGAGAGTGGCCTCCTACATGGGAGATTGGCCTCCTAGATGGGAGATTGGCCTCCTACATGGGGGATTGGCCTCCTACATGGGAGAATGGCCTCCTACATGGGAGAATGGCCTCCTAGATGGGAGATTGGCCTCCTAGATGGGGGATTGGCCTCCTACATGGGGGATTGGCCTCCTACATGGGAGATTGGCCTCCAAGATGGGAGATTGGCCTCCTAGATGGGGGATTGGCCTCCTACATGGGAGAGTGGCCTCCTACATGGGAGATTGGCCTCCTAGATGGGAGATTGGCCTCCTACATGGGGGATTGGCCTCCTACATGGGAGAATGGCCTCCTACATGGGAGAATGGCCTCCTACATGGGAGATTGGCCTCCTACATGGGGGATTGGCCTCCTACATGGGAGATTGGCCTCCTACATGGGAGAATGGCCTCCTACATGGGGGATTGGCCTCCTAGATGGGAGATTGGCCTCCTAGATGGGGGATTGGCCTCCTACATGGGGGATTGGCCTCCTACATGGGGGATTGGCCTCCTACATGGGAGATTGGCCTCCTAGATGGGAGATTGGCCTCCTAGATGGGGGATTGGCCTCCTACATGGGAGAGTGGCCTCCTACATGGGAGAGTGGCCTCCTACATGGGAGATTGGCCTCCTAGATGGGAGATTGGCCTCCTAGATGGGGGATTGGCCTCCTACATGGGAGAGTGGCCTCCTACATGGGAGAGTGGCCTCCTACATGGGAGATTGGCCTCCTACATGGGAGAGTGGCCTCCTACATGGGAGATTGGCCTCCTACATAGGGGATTGGCCTCCTACATGGGAGATTGGCCTCCTACATGGGAGAGTGGCCTCCTACATGGGACACTGGCCTCCTACATGGGGGATTGGCCTCCTACATGGGGGATTGGCCTCCTACATGGGAGAGTGGCCTCCTACATGGGGGATTGGCCTCCTACATGGGAGATTGGCCTCCTACATGGGAGAGTGGCCTCCTACATGGGACATTGGCCTCCTACATGGGGGATTGGCCTCCTACATGGGGGATTGGCCTCCTACATGGGGGATTGGCCTCCTACATGGGAGAGTGGCCTCCTACATGGGAGATTGGCCTCCTACATGGGGGATTGGCCTCCTACATGGGAGATTGGCCTCCTACATGGGAGAGTGGCCTCCTACATGGGACATTGGCCTCCTACATGGGGGATTGGCCTCCTACATGGGGGATTGGCCTCCTACATGGGAGAGTGGCCTCCTACATGGGAGATTGGCCTCCTACATGGGGGATTGGCCTCCTACATGGGAGATTGGCCTCCTACATGGGAGAGTGGCCTCCTACATGGGACATTGGCCTCCTAGATGGGGGATTGGCCTCCTAGATGGGGGATTGGCCCCCTACATGGGGGATTGGCCTCCTACATGGGGGATTGGCCTCCTACATGGGAGATTGGCCTCCTAGATGGGAGATTGGCCTCCTAGATGGGGGATTGGCCTCCTACATGGGAGAGTGGCCTCCTACATGGGAGAGTGGCCTCCTACATGGGAGATTGGCCTCCTAGATGGGAGATTGGCCTCCTACATGGGGGATTGGCCTCCTACATGGGAGAATGGCCTCCTACATGGGAGATTGGCCTCCTAGATGGGAGATTGGCCTCCTACATGGGGGATTGGCCTCCTACATGGGAGATTGGCCTCCTACATGGGAGAATGGCCTCCTACATGGGGGATTGGCCTCCTAGATGGGAGATTGGCCTCCTAGATGGGGGATTGGCCTCCTACATGGGGGATTGGCCTCCTACATGGAGGATTGGCCTCCTACATGGGAGATTGGCCTCCTAGATGGGAGATTGGCCTCCTAGATGGGGGATTGGCCTCCTACATGGGAGAGTGGACTCCTACATGGGAGAGTGGCCTCCTACATGGGAGATTGGCCTCCTAGATGGGAGATTGGCCTCCTAGATGGGGGATTGGCCTCCTACATGGGAGAGTGGCCTCCTACATGGGAGAGTGGCCTCCTACATGGGAGATTGGCCTCCTACATGGGGGATTGGCCTCCTACATGGGAGATTGGCCTCCTACATGGGAGAGTGGCCTCCTACATGGGAGATTGGCCTCCTACATGGGGGATTGGCCTCCTACATGGGAGATTGGCCTCCTACATGGGGGATTGGCCTCCTACATGGGAGATTGGCCTCCTACATGGGAGAGTGGCCTCCTACATGGGACATTGGCCTCCTACATGGGGGATTGGCCTCCTACATGGGGGATTGGCCTCCTTCATGGGAGAGTGGCCTCCTACATGGGAGATTGGCCTCCTACATGGGGGATTGGCCTCCTACATGGGAGATTGGCCTCCTACATGGGAGAGTGGCCTCCTACATGGGACATTGGCCTCCTACATGGGGGATTGGCCTCCTACATGGGGGATTGGCCTCCTACATGGGAGAGTGGCCTCCTACATGGGAGATTGGCCTCCTACATGGGGGATTGGCCTCCTACATGGGAGATTGACCTCCTACATGGGAGAGTGGCCTCCTACATGGGACATTGGCCTCCTACATGGGGGATTAGCCTCCTACATGCGGGATTGGCCTCCTACATGGGAGAGTGGCCTCCTACATGGGAGAGTGGCCTCCTACATGGGAGATTGGCCTCCTACATGGGGGATTGGCCTCCTACATGGGAGATTGGCCTCCTACATGGGAGAGTGGCCTCCTACATGGGAGATTGGCCTCCTACATGGGGGATTGTCCTCCTACATGGGAGATTGGCCTCCTACATGGGAGAGTGGCCTCCTACATGGGGCATTGGCCTCCTACATGGGGGATTGGCCTCCTACATGGGGGATTGGCCTCCTACATGGGAGAGTGGCCTCCTACATGGGGGATTGGCCTCCTACATGGGAGATTGGCCTCCTACATGGGAGAGTGGCCTCCTACATGGGACATTGGCCTCCTACATGGGGGATTGGCCTCCTACATGGGGGATTGGTCTCCTACATGGGAGAGTGGCCTCCTACATGGGATATTGGCCTCCTACATGGGGGATTGGCCTCCTACATCGGAGATTGGCCTCCTACATGGGAGAGTGGCCTCCTACATGGGACATTGGCCTCCTACATGGGGGATTGGCCTCCTACATGGGGGATTGGCCTCCTACATGGGAGATTGGCCTCCTACATGGGAGATTGGCCTCCTACATGGGAGAGTGGCCTCCTACATGGGACATTGGCCTCCTACATGGGGGATTGGCCTCCTACATGGGGGATTGGCCTCCTACATGGGGGATTGGCCTCCTACATGGGAGAGTGGCCTCCTACATGGGAGATTGGCCTCCTACATGGGGGATTGGCCTCCTACATGGGAGATTGGCCTCCTACATGGGAAAGTGGCCTCCTACATGGGACATTGGCCTCCTACATGGGGGATTGGCCTCCTACATGGGGGATTGGCCTCCTACATGGGGGATTGGCCTCCTACATGGGAGAGTGGCCTCCTACATGGGAGATTGGCCTCCTACATGGGGGATTGGCCTCCTACATGCGGGATTGGCCTCCTACATGGGAGAGTGGCCTCCTACATGGGAGATTGGCCTCCTACATGGGGGATTGGCCTCCTACATGGGAGATTGGCCTCCTACATGGGAGAGTGGCCTCCTACATGGGACATTGGCCTCCTACATGGGGGATTGGCCTCCTACATGGGGGATTGGCCTCCTACATGGGGGATTGGCCTCCTACATGGGAGAGTGGCCTCCTACATGGGAGATTGGCCTCCTACATGGGGGATTGGCCTCCTACATGGGAGATTGGCCTCCTACATGGGAGATTGGCCTCCTACATGGGAGAGTGGCCTCCTACATGGGACATTGGCCTCCTACATGGGGGATTGGCCTCCTACATGGGGGATTGGCCTCCTACATGGGGGATTGGCCTCCTACATGGGAGAGTGGCCTCCTACATGGGAGATTGGCCTCCTACATGGGGGATTGGCCTCCTACATGGGAGATTGGCCTCCTACATGGGAGAGTGGCCTCCTACATGGGACATTGGCCTCCTACATGGGGGATTGGCCTCCTACATGGGAGAGTGGCCTCCTACATGGGAGATTGGCCTCCTACATGGGGGATTGGCCTCCTACATGGGAGATTGGCCTCCTACATGGGAGAGTGGCCTCCTACATGGGACATTGGCCTCCTACATGGGGGATTGGCCTCCTACATGGGGGATTGGCCTCCTACATGGGGGATTGGCCTCCTACATGGGAGATCGGCCTCTGTGACAGCAGGCAGGTAAAATCAGCTGGTTGCATCCAGGATGGAAAATATGTATGCCCAAGATTCAGGCTTTATGCTGACTTATACCACTAGGGGGAGTGCTGGGAGTCTGCAGGAGAAGAGTTAATGAGCCCAGATGAAGTAAGACCTATAGAATAAACCCAGAATGCTTAGGGAGATGCTCCATCCTGGAACCAGTTCTGTGTAGACTGGGGAGTCTGTCCTGTGCGGTGAGGTAACGCCTGTGTGGCAAACTTCTAAAACAGAGAGATAAGGACTGGGGCAGCACCTGGTTGTTGGATAGGGAATCTACGTGTGTAGTAAGGGGTCAAGCTGACCAGGACTTCTTTTCATGTTGTTTTGCTGTTATATTTTTCACTGCATATAATATAAATAAATCGCACCTCTGATTTTTCTTCACCTACAACACTGTCTGCTGTGCCTGATTTTGTGTGGTGAACCCATCCAGGGGGTCACACACACCCGCTGCTGAGCTAACCCCCTCACACCTCCTACATGGGAGATTGGCCTCTTAGATGGGAGATTGGCCTCCTACATGGGAGAGTGGCCTCCTACATGGGAGAGTGGCCTCCTACATGGGAGAGTGGCCTCTTAGATGGGAGATTGGCCTCCTACATGGGAGAGTGGCCTCCTACATGGGAGATTGGCCTCCTACATGGGAGAGTGGCCTCCTACATGGGAGAGTGGCCTCCTACATGGGAGATTGGCCTCCTACATGGGAGAGGGGCCTCCTACATGGGAGAGTGGCCTCCTACATGGAAGATTGGCCTCCTACATGGGAGAGTGGCCTCCTACATGGGAGAGTGGCCTCCTACATGGGAGATTGGCCTCCTACATGGGAGAGTGGCCTCCTACATGGGAGAGTGGCCTCCTACATGGGAGATTGGCCTCCTACATGGGAGAGGGGCCTCCTACATGGGAGAGTGGCCTCCTACATGGGAGAGTGGCCTCCTACATGGGAGAGTGGCCTCCTACATGGGAGATTGGCCTCCTACATGGGAGATTGGCCTCCTACATGGGAGATTGGCCTCCTACATGGGGGATTGGCTTCCTACATGGGAGAGTGGTCTCCTACATGGGGGATTGGCCTCCTTCATGGGAGAGTGGCCTCCTACATGGGGGATTGGCCTCCTACATGGGAGAGTGGCCTCCTACATGGGGGATTGGCCTCCTACATGGGAGAGTGGCCTCCTACATGGGGGATTGGCTTCCTACATGGGAGAGTGGTCTCCTACATGGGGGATTGGCCTCCTACATGGGAGAGTGGCCTCCTACATGGGAGATTGGCCTCCTACATGGGGGATTGGTCTCCTACATGGGAGAGTGGCCTCCTACATGGGAGAGTGGCCTCCTACATGGGATATGTGTCCAGACAATATGGGGGTAACATTGCGTTATGTGCGGTTGATATATCAGCACAGGGGTAGAACGTCCGGGTTTCATAAGATTTGGGGATGTTGGTTATCCCAGGCCTGGCTCTGTTGAACCTAGTCTTGGATGGACTATTATTATAAAATCTGTGTATATACAGTATATAGCGTACCCCATGTAGGAGCCACCGGTGAAACTGGATCCCTCACCCTGCATAGCCGGGCACACCGAGTCTTCAGTCACTTCAGAGACAGAGACAGTCCGGGACTTTGTATTTGTGGGTTATTGAGGGGTAAGAACTTGGATAGGGATGGGAGGTTATGGGATGTCCACCTGCCTTCAGAACAGCTTCCTATATACAGTCCCCATATACAGTCTCTATACACAGACTCTATATACGGTCCCTATATACAATCTATATATTTAGTCTCTATATACAGTCCTATATACAGTCCCCATATACAGTCTCTATACACAGACTCTATATACGGTCCCTATATATATATATATATATATATATATATATATATATATATATATATATATATATAGTCTCTATATACGGTCCCTATATACAATCTCTATTTCTTGTTCATACATCACGGGACACAGAGCTCTATTCATTACATCATGAAGGTGATTGGACACTGGTAACCCTAATTGTAAGGAGAGTTCCTCCCCTATATAGCCCCTCCCATATGGAGAGTACCTCCGTTTTTTTCCGCCAGTGTCTAAGGTGGTTGGTCACACTAGAAGAAAATTGTTTGGTGGTCCCAGCGAGGTTCTAGGAGCTACACAAGCGGATCCGTTCCGAATATCTCCGAAGATGGATGGTACCGGGACCTCGTGGGAGAAGGAACGAGGTTTTGCCTGTAATGTCTCTCTTGTAGGACTGGCCTCTGAGATCCAGCACTTTGGGCACGTATTTAAAAATGCACAAAGGTTTTCCTGGCAGAGTCTTCTACAGGTCCAGGGAAGAGGCTCCTGTAGAACCCTGAAGGTTGGCACAATGCTACCCGCCATGATGGGTGAAGGTTGGGTCTGGCTGTTCTCAGCAGTATCCTGCGGCGTGGACAATCCTAGGTAAATACCATAAGGATTGTCTTCTTTGAGTAGTTTTCATGTCTTACCTGTTTTCTGCCACTAGAGGGAGGCATACCTGGTGTTACTTACATGTTCTCCAGGAAATACACGCTCAGTGAAGCCGCTCACCTCCTCCGCTGCCACATGAATAGAAAGGGGGATCCCACAAAGTCTTGGGGTCCCACGGTCATCTCCTTCTCCCCGCACCCCTGGCCGCCGCCATGTTGATCCTACGCATGTGAAGGGAGCGCACTTTTTTGGCAGAAACGGCGGGGAAGGAGGGGGGGGGGGCGTGGTTGCCAGTGCCGTGCATGTGCGGCAGGTGCAAAGCGGTTGTTTTACAAAAAGAAAAAAAACACTCAGGTCGCCCGAGGTCTGCAAGCAGCAGGATACAGAGCTGTGGCCACGTAATCATCTCATGTGGATCCATACAAGTATTCCTAAACACCTACTCAGCAAAGCAATCATTATTATTGTAGGACTAGGCACAACGATGTATACAATTGTATAGAACCTCTGCTTTATGTCCGCTTAGGACTCCCCATAAAAGGGTTTCAGGGGCAGGTAAAAAGCGTACCAAGAAGTCACCGTCTGGGGGCTCTAGACGAAGGATAACACCCCCCCGAGAGACTGGAGGCGGCGGCTGTGCGGCTGCACAGGATGAGCCATCGCCTCTTCCTACATTGCAGCCCTGAATAAGGGAGCGTTATAGCCCCTGTCAGTTTATTTTTTACCATCCCTGTCCCATTGCAGAGATTTCCCTTCACTTCCTGCCCCATAAGCCAAACAGGAAGTGAGAGCAAACCTATGCAAATTAAGGGAATCCATTGCCCAGGCCCTCAGAACTAGTGTCCCCACTCGAAAATGTCAGAGCGGGTCTTAAACAACAAGGGGTGTGGCCTTGACAGGAAGGGGTGGGTCATATTTAAATTAGGGGGTGCACGAGTTTAGTCAGGCCTAGGGCAGCACAAAAACTAAATACGCTACTTCTTCCCCTGCTCTAAATCCTCATTTGAGGGGACAGGGAACAGGTGCAATCTAACGAGGTGGAGGTACCAGAAGCCTCACAAACTCTGAAGTTGTAGCTGCAATCTTTTACAGAGGTTCAGGCTGCGTATAACTTACCTTCAGCCCACTTGGCCAAAGCCTCTGTCTCCTCCTTGTTTTTTTCTTAAATTCCCATAGGTTTCTTGTACCTTCCCAGTCCGTCCATTTCTACTAAGAGGTGAAAAACCTCCACAAGGTCCTCATGCAGGTGCTTGCTTACAAACCAGCCAAACGCACAACTACTGAGATGCACATTGTTGCTAACACACAAGCAACTGATCACATGATGGTTATCAGTCCACATGTTTGCATTAATACATGAGTTGGATTGTACAAGATGCATGTGGCAGAACATGTTATTCATATAGAGATACATGTTTTCTGTTTTTAGTAGACTTGCATAGTAGCATGAGGATGCTTGATCATTTAGGTGCCTGTTTGCGAATAAATGCCTAAAATCGCATAAATGCCTAAAATCGCATAAATGCCTAAGAACGCATAAGTGCCTGTTTGCATAAACATACGGGATCAGACAAGAGTGCTTGATCTCACAAGAATCCTTGTTTGCTCAAGGATGCTTGGTCACGCAGAAAGGCTTGTTTCCACAAGAAAGGCCTAAATTGCATAAAATGCTTGGTTGCATAAAAATGTGGGATCGCACAAGGGTGTTTGATCTCGCAAGAGTCCTTGATTACTGAAGGATACTTGGTAACACGGAGAGGCTTGGTTTTTTACAAAAAAATGCCTACAAATCGCATAAAAATGCTTGATTGCATATAAGATGCTGGATCGCACAAGAGACCTTGGTCACACGAGGGTACTTGTCCGCACAGAAGTGCTTATAATGCATAAAATGTTTGATCGCTTAAAAAATGCTGAATCACATAAAAACGCATGATCACCTAGATTTGCATGGTTGCATAACGAGGCACGTTAATTTAGCTTATGTTCATATAAGAATACATGTCTGTCTGGATACATGATGTGTAAATTACACATTCAGAGACGCATGCTTACTTGCGAGATGCTCGTTCCACAGCACATGATATAGGTATGTGTGTATACAGCGCACACCTTTTTATGATTTTGCCTTAAACCTATTGTAAGAAATTCATGCTTCCATGAACGCACGCTTCTATTGAGGCATAGGGCGTTTCCTCTTGCCACATACACATACGAAGAGCGTTTACATGTCTGTTTGCATGACACTACAGAGGTTGTCTGCGTGTCACAGGGAAACGGCACTTCCTCCAGTTAGTAGGCTTGCCCTTGGGTTAGCCACCATACTCGAGTTTTAAAGAATGCTAGGGCCCGCCTCTAGCGGGTCTAACAGGCCACCAGGGCGTAGCAGTAATGGCATGCCAAGGCAATCTGCTGCTGAGAGATCAGTCTGTTGCATGGCTGGACCTAGGTGCGTCCAGCAGGGTCAAGTATCTGGAACTCCTGGGTTAGGATCCCAGTCTAAGGTACATTCTCAGCCCAAGGAGACTCAATGTGCTCAATACAGTAAAGACTTAAGAGCACTTAAGCTGGGTCCTCAACTTAGAGCAATCGTCTTGCAGCCCCTTTGGAGACTGGAGTTTTTTGGATATAGTCATAGGCACAGCCCAAAGCAGGGTGTCTTTACCTGGGTCAAAGGCCAAGACCATAAAATAAAAAAAATAAATGTAGTGCTGGTAGATTTTCAATCTACCGCTGATAGGTATATTTTGTGGGTTGCTTGTTAGGTGAAGTTAGATATGCCTCTGTTCCAGCTTGGCTGAGTTGCGTGTAGTTCCACATTGTGCCTGTGGGTGTCGTTGTCGCCATGGACTGGTGTTGGAAAGGCAACGTGTTGAAGCGTATAGATGCTCCTCTGTCCCGGAGACAATTCGGTGAGGGGGGCCTCCGAGTTGCATTCTGGGAGAGGGTATTTATGGGACAGACGCCATGTTTGGGGGTTCGTTTTCAGCCACCTGCTGGCCCTCTGTTTCGGAGGCCCACGTCGCTGCGGCATGTGGGTGGGCCCAGAAGCCTGTCTGGGGTCTACTACAGCAGCCAAGGAATGGTCCTGAGCTGTCTATCCCGAGTGAAGAAGCTGGACAACCGAGGAGATCCCAGGGGAGGAGATCCCAGGGGAGGAGATCCCAGGGGAGGAGATCCCAGGGGAGGAGCCGTCATGGAAGGATCATGCAGAGTGCTGGTCTGGAGAGGGGCCTGGTGACTCGGTTGGAGGACGTATCCTGAAGTAATCTTACTGCATAGTAATGCCGGGTTGGCTTAAAGGTTCAAGTGCTGTGTCTGACATTCACCACAAACTGATACATCCTGTGGCAGAGGATCGTACGGGTTTTATTCCAAACAAGTCTGTGGCAGAGACTTTTGTTCATGCTGCGTACTGGCTGCTAGGCAAGTGAGAGAGGCCTATCCAGGCGGGCAAAGATTGAATCCCACAAGGGGAGCGCATTCAACTACAAGTGATCAATTCCAAAGAATGTTCTAAAGGATACTAAGGAAAGGTATTTGAGCTTCCCTGCAACTTTCCTTCTGCCTCTTTCCTGCTACTTCCTTTGTTACTTGTTCATTAAAGCATTGGAAAACCTACTCAAGTGTTTGGTGTCTACATTGTCCAGAGGTAAACTCAACGGCACCCTAGACCCGGTGAAACAGAGGTATCGAGAGTGAAGGTAACAAGCCCGCTTTAAACCAGCAGCTCCACCGAGAGTTAGTGCTACATAAATAAATATATAAATATATAGTGGAGATGCGCCCCCGTGTCATAGGTGTATATGAGCAGGGTGTGCCTGATTTTGGCAGGAATACTAATTGCACACCTGTGGGCTGGGTTCATAAACATCCCAGGACAAGAGGTCAGGGCTCAGACTTGGAGACAGGAAGTCCGGCCTAGGAGGTGGGGAGGGTCCCAGTAGGAGACGGCTCCAGGAGAAAGAGACAGGAGGTCCGGCCTAGGAGGTCGGGAGGGTCCCAGTAGGAGACGGCTCCAGGAGAAAGAGGCAGGAGGTCCGGCCTAGGAGGTGGGGAGGGTCCCAGTAGGAGACGGCTCCAGGAGAAAGAGACAGGAGGTCCGGCCTAGGAGGTGGGGAGGGTCCCAGTAGGAGACGGCTCCAGGAGAAAGAGACAGGAAGTCCGGCCTAGGAGGTGGGGAGGGTCCCAGTAGGAGACGGCTCCAGGAGAAAGAGGCAGGAGGTCTGGCCTAGGAGGTCGGGAGGGTCCCAGTAGGAGACGGCTCCAGGAGAAAGAGACAGGAGGTCCGGCCTAGGAGGTGGGGAGGGTCCCAGTAGGAGACGGCTCCAGGAGAAAGAGACAGGAGGTCCGGCCTAGGAGGTGGGGAGGGTCCCAGTAGGAGACGGCTCCAGGAGAAAGAGACAGGAGGTCCAGCCTAGGAGGTGGGGAGGGTCCCAGTAGGAGACGGCTCCAGGAGAAAGAGACAGGAAGTCCGGCCTAGGAGGTGGGGAGGGTCCCAGTAGGAGACGGCTCCAGGAGAAAGAGGCAGGAGGTCTGGCCTAGGAGGTCGGGAGGGTCCCAGTAGGAGACGGCTCCAGGAGAAAGAGACAGGAGGTCCGGCCTAGGAGGTGGGGAGGGTCCCAGTAGGAGACGGCTCCAGGAGAAAGAGACAGGAGGTCCGGCATAGGAGGTGGGGAGGGTCCCAGTAGGAGACGGCTCCAGGAGAAAGAGGCAGGAGGTCTGGCCTAGGAGGTCGGGAGGGTCCCAGTAGGAGACGACTCCAGGAGAAAGAGACAGGAGGTCCGGCCTAGGAGGTCGGGAGGGTCCCAGTAGGAGACGGCTCCAGGAGAAAGAGACAGGAAGTCCGGCCTAGGAGGTGGGGAGGGTCCCAGTAGGAGACGGCTCCAGGAGAAAGAGACAGGAGGTCCGGCCTAGGAGGTGGGGAGGGTCCCAGTAGGAGACGGCTCCAGGAGAAAGAGACAGGAGGTCCGGCCTAGGAGGTGGGGAGGGTCCCAGTAGGAGACGGCTCCAGGAGAAAGAGACAGGAGGTCCGGCCTAGGAGGTGGGGAGGGTCCCAGTAGGAGACGGCTCCAGGAGAAAGAGACAGGAAGTCCGGCCTAGGAGGTGGGGAGGGTCCCAGTAGGAGACGGCTCCAGGAGAAAGAGGCAGGAGGTCTGGCCTAGGAGGTCGGGAGGGTCCCAGTAGGAGACGGCTCCAGGAGAAAGAGACAGGAGGTCCGGCCTAGGAGGTGGGGAGGGTCCCAGTAGGAGACGGCTCCAGGAGAAAGAGACAGGAGGTCCGGCATAGGAGGTGGGGAGGGTCCCAGTAGGAGACGGCTCCAGGAGAAAGAGACAGGAGGTCCGGCCTAGGAGGTGGGGAGGGTCCCAGTAGGAGACGGCTCCAGGAGAAAGAGACAGGAGGTCCGGCCTAGGAGGTGGGGAGGGTCCCAGTAGGAGACGGCTCCAGGAGAAAGAGACAGGAGGTCCGGCCTAGGAGGTGGGGAGGGTCCCAGTAGGAGACGGCTCCAGGAGAAAGAGACAGGAAGTCCGGCCTAGGAGGTGGGGAGGGTCCCAGTAGGAGACGGCTCCAGGAGAAAGAGGCAGGAAGTCCGGCCTAGGAGGTGGGGAGGGTCCCAGTAGGAGACGGCTCCAGGAGAAAGAGGCAGGAGGTCTGGCCTAGGAGGTCGGGAGGGTCCCAGTAGGAGACGACTCCAGGAGAAAGAGACAGGAGGTCCGGCCTAGGAGGTCGGGAGGGTCCCAGTAGGAGACGGCTCCAGGAGAAAGAGACAGGAAGTCCGGCCTAGGAGGTGGGGAGGGTCCCAGTAGGAGACGGCTCCAGGAGAAAGAGGCAGGAGGTCTGGCCTAGGAGGTCGGGAGGGTCCCAGTAGGAGACGGCTCCAGGAGAAAGAGGCAGGAGGTCTGGCCTAGGAGGTCGGGAGGGTCCCAGTAGGAGACGACTCCAGGAGAAAGAGGCAGGAGGTCCGGCCTAGGAGGTCGGGAGGGTCCCAGTAGGAGATGGCTCCAGGAGAAAGAGACGGGAGGTCCGGCATAGGAGGTCGGGAGGGTCCCAGTAGGAGACGGCTCCAGGAGAAAGAGGCAGGAGGTCCGGCCTAGGAGGTCGGGAGGGTCCCAGTAGGAGACGGCTCCAGGAGAAAGAGGCAGGAGGTCCGGCCTAGGAGGTCGGGAGGGTCCCAGTAGGAGACGGCTCCAGGAGAAAGAGGCAGGAGGTCCGGCCTAGGAGGTCGGGAGGGTCCCAGTAGGAGACGGCTCCAGGAGAAAGAGGCAGGAGGTCTCGAAGTCTAAGGCTGCAGGTGGTAACCTGTGTGTACACGTCTGTAGCAGGAAGATGTGGCCCACAACCAAAACAGCACGAAGCTGACAGTGAGTAAGCCAGGAGGCTATAGTTTATACAGTGATGGTGGAACCCCCCGCAAAGGGAAGGTTACTGTTTGTTTGAACTTTTTCGTTACCATTAATTAAAAGTGGGCTGCCATGCCCTAAAAATGCAGTCTGGCGTGGCACGTTTCTGGAAAACTGCATGCACCACTTGAACCTAATCACCCCGGACTGTCACTAGATAGATAGATCTATATCTCTCTCTATATGTATATATATGTTTGGCCTAAGTAGGCAAGTAGGGGAAAGACCTTCCATTTGTCTTTGTATGAGCTTGTTGGGGAAGCTGGTAGCCTCATTTAAGGCTGTTCCCTTCGCCTAGTTTCACTCAATGCCATTAAAGAACTGCATGCTGTCTGCTTGGATCAAGAGAATCTAAGCCTTGGATTTTCCGATGCGCCTGACGTCAGAAGTACGTAAAGCCTCAGTTGGTGATTACTAGCCAAACGTCTACAGGAAAATCCTTTATTCCAGTCACCAGGAAAGTGGTAACTACGGATACCAGCGTCATAGGCTGGAGTACAGTCCTAGAAGAGCTTTCGGTCCAAGGGAAGTGGTCTAGAACGAAAGGTTCCTGTCCGTCAATATTCTGGAGGTTCAGGCAGTACGTTTGGCCCTCAGGGTCTGGACATACAGGTCACAAGGTGGTCCTGTTTGGATACAATCCGACAATGCTACAGCTGTGACCTATACCAGTCATCAAGGGGGCGCCAGGAGTCTGGATGCCCAGAGGGAGGTGAACCATTTGTTAGACAGAGGCTTGTTTTCTTGCCTAACTGCAGTCTTATTCCAGGGGTGGAAAAATTGGCAGGCGGATTTTCTAAGTCGCCAGCAGCTGTACCTAGGAGAATGGTCTCTACACCCCACCATATTTCAGGCCATATGCCAGAGATGGGGTACCCCGGATGTAGATCTGTTAGCTTCCAGGTTCAACAAGAAGCTAGACAACTTTGTGTCAAGAACAAGTGATCCACTAGCACTAGGATGCCTTGATAATTCCTTGGGATCAGTTTTCTCTGATCTATGCGTTCCCTCCAGTTCCACTTCTTGCATGGTTCCTTCATAGGATCAAGCGGGAAAGCCGGTAATTCTAGTAGTCCTGACTTGGCCCAGAAGGTCCTGGTATGCAGAGATCGTGTGAATGGCAGTTGGAAGGCCATGGGTTCTTCCGCTACGGCCAGATCTGCTTTCACAGGGGCCAATATTCCATCCTTCCTTACAAAATCTGAATTTGACGGTTTGGCTATTGAGACCCACGTCCTAAAAAAGCGTGGGATCTCAGGTCCAGTCCTACCCACTGTGGTTAACGCCAGGAAGCTGGCCTCCAGGCTCATCTATTATAGAATCTGGAAGGCATATGGTGTGAGTCCAAGGGATGGCATTCTAGGAGGTATGCCATTGACAGAATTCTCGCTTTCCTTCAATTAGGAGTAGAAATGAAGCTGGCCTTGAGCACCATCAAGGGTCAGATCTCGGCCTTGTCTGTCCGGACCTTTATCCGGGGGGCACTGCGATTAAATCCGCCGGTCAGGCCACCCGTGTGTCCATGGGATCTGAATTTGGTTTTGTCTGTACTACAAAAACAGCCTTTTGAACTATTACACCATGTATCTTTGTGTCTTTTGACCAAGAAGTTGGTTTTTCTTGTTGTGATATCCTCTGCCAGGAGGGAATTGGAGTTAGTGGCTTTTTTATGTAAAGAGCTATACTTAATTGTTCACAAAGACAGGGTGGTGTTGTGTCCTCACCGGGCTTTAACTAAGGTGGTATCAGGGTTATACCTAAACCAAGATGTGGTCCTACCATCCTTTTTTCCAGATCCGCGGAAGAAACATTGTTACACTCTCTAGATGTTTGAGCAGTCAATCTATCTGGAAGCGACTGCTCAGATACTGGAGACTGATTTTCTGTTTGTGTTGCCAGGCGGTCCCAGAAAGGGGCAGGCGGCGTTGAAGTCCACTATAGCTAGGTGGATTCCACAAGTTCTTGTTCAGGCCTATGGTTGGGAAAAGAAGATTCCTCCTTTTCAGGTTAAAGCGCACTCAACTAGAGCAGTAAGTGCGTCATGGGCGGTGCGTCACCGGGCCTCCATGGCGCAGATCTGCTACTTGGTCTTCGGTCCATACATTCACTAGATTTTATCAGGTGGATGTAAGAAGGCAAGAGGGTGCCGCTTTTGGGGGCAATGTACTGCAGGCAGCAGTGTAGGTCCTCATGTCCAATGGCGGTCTTCTGATCTGTGCCCCCCTCCATTTGGGCATTGCTCTGATGTAATGAATAGAGCTCTGTGTCCGTGATGTATGAACAAGAAAATAGGATTTTTTATAACAGCTTACCTGTAAAATCCTTTTCTTGGGATTACATCGGGGGACACAGAGGTCCCGCCCCTCTTCGGGATATATATATATATCTATCTCTATCTATCTATCTCGGGATTCTTATTGCTTTGCGACAAACCTGAGGTACTCTCCATATGGGAGGGGTTATATAGGGGAGGAACTCTCCTTACAATTAGGGTTGCCAGTGTCCATCACCTGAAGGTGGCTATCTAACCCATGATGCAATGAATAGAGCTCTGTGTCCTGTGATCTCAAAAAAAGGATTTTACAGGTAAGCTGCTTTAAAAAATCCTATTATGCAGTCCCTATATATGGTCCCTATATACTATCTCTATTTACAGTCCCTATATACAGTCTCTATGTACACCCCACTTCTTCCTCCAGCAGTAATTTGTGTAGCGAAGGCCCATTACAAGTAGGGACCCCGGGCCCCTATACTTGAAGAGCAGATAGGGTGACACAGCTTGTACTTTCCCAGCACTTCCTCCCGTGGTCACTGATCCCAGCACCACCTTTTCAGGCACTGCCAATCTGCCTGGCTACACCCGCCCCTTTCACTAGCCCACCTGGCTACTTCTCCACAGTCCTTCCAGACTGACTTCTCAGGAGATCTCCTGGACATGCTGACCTGCTCCTGCTGTCCTCTCGTTGCTCCCGTGCCTCCAGGAAGGATTCCACTGTGTGTTGTAGACGGTCCCTCCAGCACCCGAGTCCCAGGCCCAAGGTCACCCCCCCCCCCTCCAGACTTGGGGGCTCCCTCAAGGGCCTCCGACAGCCTCCTCAGCACTCCATCTCCATCTTCCACCTAACACACACTGTCCATGCTGGCATAACCCATGAGTATTTATGAGGTACCTACCCCCTGCCAGCCCAATTTGCTGGGAATTGGCTGAGGCCCTCATCAATACTCCAAGCAGCCCCTCCTAGACTCCACCCACTACTTCTGGAAGCTTTTCCAATATTGCAGAGAACAAGGGGAGGTACCAAAGGTGCTGCGCTGAGTCATCCAGCCTCCCTGAGTCACTCATCCCTGACCCATATTCAACCCAGCCTGGCTCTCAGCCAAGCCAATTTACCTCCTAACAACTATGTACACTAGCTAGAGGGTGCTACAAGTATATCACTATATGGTTAAAAGATGGTACCTAGGTAGGTGTTCCGGGGATAGGGTGGGTTGGGGGCATCACTATATGGTTAGAATATGGTACCTAGGTAGGTGTTCCGGGGATAGGGTGGGGTGGGGGCATCACTATATGGTTAGAAGATGGTACCTAGGTAGGTGTTCCGGGATAGGGTGGGTTGGGGGCATCACTATATGGTTAGAGGATGGTACCTAGGTAGGTGTCCGGGGATAGGGTAGGGGCATCACTATATGGTTAGAAGATGGTACCTAGGTAGGTGTCCGGGGGATAGGGTGGGGTGGGGGCATCACTATATGGTTAGAAGATGGTACCTAGGTAGGTGTTCCGGGGATAGGGTGGGGTGGGGGCATCACTATATGGTTAGAAGATGGTACCTAGGTAGGTGTCCGGGGATAGGGTAGGGGCATCACTATATGGTTAGAAGATGGTACCTAGGTAGGTGTCCGGGGGATAGGGTGGGGTGGGGGCATCACTATATGGTTAGAAGATGGTACCTAGGTAGGTGTTCCGGGGATAGGGTGGGGTGGGGGCATCACTATATGGTTAGAATATGGTACCTAGGTAGGTGTTCCGGGTATAGGGTGGGGGCATCACTATATGGTTAGAGGATGGTACCTAGGTAGGTGTCCGGGGATAGGGTGGGGGCATCACTATATGGTTAGAGGATGGTACCTAGGTAGGTGTCCGGGGATAGGGTGGGGACATCACTATATGGTTAGAAGATGGTACCTAGGTAGGTGTTCCGGGGATAGGATAGGGTGGGGACATCACTATATGGTTAGAAGATGGTACCTAGGTAGGTGTTCCGGGGATAGGATGGGGTGGGGGCATCACTATATGGTTAGAATATGGTACCTAGGTAGGTGTTCCGGGTATAGGGTGGGGTGGGGGCATCACTATATGGTTAGAGGATGGTACCTAGGTAGGTGTCCGGGGATAGGGTGGGGACATCACTATATGGTTAGAAGATGGTACCTAGGTAGGTGTTCGGGGATGGGGTGGGTTGTTGGTAGGTATGTAGCCATGCTTTGGATGTGGTACTTTATTTTCTGAGTGACGAAACTCTTCGGAATGTGAATTTTTCTGGTTCTCAAACTTTTCCCGATTTAAATAAATAAAGTTATCGATCGATAGGAACCGGAGGGGTCTAATCAGCAAATCACAATCATTCTTTATACATCTACTTTATATAAATGACTTTTCTGGAGAGCCACAAGAAGTATCTTCAGAGGAAAGGAGTTTGTTACCAATAGAGAAGGATCAGCCAATCAGAGATGAGCGCTTTGACCTCTGCCTGCCCATTACAGGTCCTCTTCATAGAAACGATCATCTTTCATGTTTTCTAGAAGAACTCGATCAGCTTAATGTAAAGAATATAATGAGCATGTCTGTGATGGAGAAGTCATGTGTATATACACTATATTCCCAAAAGTATTGGGACGGCTGCCTTTACACACACATGACCTTTAATGACCTCCCAGTCTTAGTCCGGAGGGTTCAATATTGAGTTGGCTCCGCCCTTTGCAGCTATAACAGCTTCACCTCTTCTGGGAAGACCGTCCACAAGGTTTAGGAGGGTGTCTATGGGAATGTTTGACCATTCTTCCAGAAGAACGTTTGTGAGGTCAGGCACTGATGTTGGATGAGAAGGCCTGGCTCACAGTCTCTGCTCTAATTCATCCCAAAGGTGTTCTATGGGGTTGAGGTCAGTACTCTGTGCAGGCCAATCAAGTTCCTCCACCCCAAACTCGCTCATCCATGTCTTTATGGACCTTGCTTTGTGCTCTGGTCCCTATCATTTGGTGGAGGGGGGATTATGGTGTGGGGGGGGGGAGGGGGGATTATGGTGTGGGGGATTATGGTGTGGGGGTGTTTTTCAGGGGTTGGGTTTGGCCCCTTTAGTTCCAGTGAAGGGAACTCTTAAGACATTTTGGACAGTTTCATGCTCCCACCTTTTGTGGGAGGAGTTTGGGGACGGCCCCTTCCTGTTCCAACATGACTGCCCACCAGTGCAGAAAGCAAGGTCCATAAAGACATGGATGAGCGAGTTTGGGGTGGAGGAACTTGACTGGACTGCACAGAGTCCTGACCTCAACAGAACACCTTTTGGGATGAATTAGAGCAGAGACTGCGAGCCTTCTCATCCAACATCAGTGCCTGACCTCTGGAAGAATGGTCAAACATTCCCATAGACACCCTCCTAAACCTTGTGGACGGCCTTCCCAGAAGAGGTGAAGCTGTTATAGCTGCAAAGGGCGGAGACAACTCAATATTGAACCCTCCGGACTAAGACTGGGAGGTCATTAAAGGTCATGTGTGTGTAAAGGCAGGCGTCCCAATACTTTTGGTAATGTAGTGTGTAAAGGCAGGCGTCCCAATACTTTTGGGAATGTAGTGTAAAGTTGTCCTCCTCTAGGACCGGTCATTGGGCTCTCTGGTCAGCGATCGCTAATATAGAAGGTCAGAGAGAGGACAACCCCCGTGCAGCACCACTCTATATATATTTTTGGGGGTTGTCCTCTCTCTCTGACCTTCTTCTATATTGGCGATCGGTGACCAGAGAGCCAATGACCTGTCAGATGAACTTTACAAATCTCTAGAAGTGGGATAGAAAGAGACGGAAATAATTGGTGGGGGATGGGAAGACTCACTCGTCATTCAGGCCGCATCTTCTGGAGGTCGGGTTCCCGTATTTGGTGATGGTCTCGGTGATGGTGCTATAGAGCGTGTCTCCCAGGGAGCGCGAGATTCCCTCCCACGCCATGATTAGTATGATAATGACGGCGTTCTCACAAGTGTGACCGGCCCGATGCCGAACCAAAACCAGCAGCTTCTCCTCCTCGCTCTGCCGCCGGATCACCTGAACAAAACATCGAAACATAAAGTCTGAGAGAGGTCCAAGATGAGGCGCTCCTGAGTCCTTCTACATACTGAGATCAATATTTCATGTTCTTCCCACTTTGGTAGGGAGCAGCCCAACCCCCAACATGTCCTCCAAGGGGACTACATTGGACCACCAAGGGGCTTCAGATGAGCTCCTCCCCCTTTGTGCTCATTGGAGGTTCAATGACTTTCTAGGCTTCTCACACAGGTTCCTGGACTCTTTGGGGTAAAGCTGAATGGGTGAAATGAATGAGAACCTCGGATACCTACAAAGGGCCACCAGGGGCCACAGAACTTTTCCTTTAAACTGCTTTTCCACCTTCAAACACAAGCTATGAAAAAACACTGATGCCCCCCCCCCCATCCCCCATCCCCTGGGTGGAGCCAGGGGGGAAAACACTTACACCTCAACCAATCAGCAGATTAAAGTGCTACCAAACTCTCACACTGGGATATGATTGGCTGCTTTCAGCTTGACACAGCCTAGCCTCGTAACGCCTTGGATTGTGGGGGGGGGGGGGGGGGGTGGAAGACCCCTTTAACAAAATAGTGCAGTGTGCTGTTTTTACATTTCATTCCCCCGTTTATTAGAGCTGGGTGAGCGGTTCGGGTCAAGCAAAGGACATCGCCTGTTCAGCCGCTCAGTGAACATCCCAATTTACGGGGCGATCGGCGGTATGTTCCCCTGCAGAGCGCCCCACAATGCACTGCACAGTACATTCTAAGCCCTGACTGGGCAAAGTGTGGCCCAATCACCGCACAGTGAATAGCTGCTTGTTAGGGTGAGCCCAATGTAAGTTCAACTCCAACATCGGCTGTTCACTCGTTCCCTGAACAGCGAGCAATTTGGGGTGTTCGCGGCAAATTCGAATGTCGCAGAACACCCTTTAAAAGTCTATGGGAGAAATTGAAAGTGCTCATTTTAAAGGCTAATATGCAAGTTATTGTCATAAAAAGTGTTTGGGGACCCGGGTCCTGCCCCAGGGGAGTGTTTGGGGACCCGGGTCCTGCCCCAGGGGAGTGTTTGGGGACCGGGATCCTGCCCCAGGGGAGTGTTTGGGGACCCGGGTCCTGCCCCAGGGGAGTGTTTGGGGACCGGGGTCCTGCCCCAGGGGAGTGTTTGGGGACCCGGGTCCTGCCCCAGGGGAGTGTTTGGGGACCCGGGTCCTGCCCCAGGGGAGTGTTTGGGGACCGGGGTCCTGCCCCAGGGGAGTGTTTGGGGACCCGGGTCCTGCCCCAGGGGAGTGTTTGAGGACCCGGGTCCTGCCTCAGGGGAGTGTTTGGGGACCCGGGTCCTGCCCCAGGGGAGTGTTTGGGGACCCGGGTCCTGCCCCAGGGGAGTGTTTGGGGACCCGGGTCCTGCCCCAGGTGAGTGTTTGGGGACCCGGGTCCTGCCCCAGGGGACATGGATCAATGCAAAACAAAGTTTTAAAAACGGCCGTTTTTTCAGGAGCAGTGATTTTAATGATGCTTAAAGTGAAACAATAAAAGTGTAATATCCCTTTAAATTTCGTACCTGGGGGGTGTCTATAGTATGCCTGTAAAGGGGCGCATCTTTCCTGTGTTTAGAACAGTCTGACAGCAAAATGACATTTCAAAGGAAAAAAAGTCATTTAAAAGTGCTAGAGCTAGTGCCGGCAATACACATAAAAGTCATTGCAAAAAACAGCATGGGGGTCCCCCCACAGTCCATTACCAGGCCTTTCAGGTCTGGTATGGATTTTAAGGGGAACCCCAAGCCAAAATGTAAGAATAAAAAATGGCGTGGGGGTCCCCCCAAAAATCCATACCAGACCCTTATCCGAGCACGCAACCTGGCAGGCCGCAGGAAAAGAGGGGGGGGGGATGAGAGAGCGCCCCTCGCCCTCCTGAACCGTACCAGGCCACATGCCCTCAACATGGGGAGGGTGCTTTTGGGGGGCATGTTGATGGCGACAAGGGCCTCATCCCCCACAACCCGGGGTCTGCGGGCGGGGGGCTTATAGGTATCTGGACCCCCTATCCATGGACCCCCATCCCCATGCCTCCCACCCCCGTACCCTCTATCCCTGGACCTCCATCCCTGTGTTCCCTTTCCCGAACCCCCATGCCTCCCATCCAGACCCCAACCCCGGAACCCCACCCCCGTGCCTCCATCCCCGGACCCCCATCCCTGTGCCTCCATCCCTGGACTCCCATCCCTGTGCCCTCCATCCCCGTGCCCTCCATCCCCAGACCCCCATCCCTGTGCCTCCATCCCTGTGCCCCCCATCCCTGTGCCCTCCATCCCCGTGCCCTCCATCCCCGGACCCCCACCCCTGTGCCTCCATCACCGTGCCCTCCATCCCCGGACCCCCATCCCTGTGCCTCCATCCCTGTGCCCTCCATCCCCGTGCCCTCCATCCCCGGACCCCCATCCCTGTGCCTCCATCCCTGTGCCCTCCATCCCCGTGCCCTCCATCCCCGGACCCCCACCCCTGTGCCTCCATCCCCGGACCCCCATCCCTGTGCCTCCATCCCTGTGCCCTCCATCCCCGTGCCCTCCATCCCCGGACCCCCACCCCTGTGCCCTCCATCCCCGTGCCCTCCATCCCCGGACCCCCACCCCTGTGCCTCCATCCCCGTGCCCTCCATCCCCGGACCCCCACCCCTGTGCCTCCATCCCTGTGCCTCCATTCCTGTGCCTCCATCCCCGTGCCCTCCATCCCCAGACCCCCATCCCTGTGCCCTCCATCCCCGTGCCCTCCATCCCCGTGCCCTCCATCCCCGGACCCCCACCCCTGTGCCTCCATCACCGTGCCCCCATCCCCGTGCCCTCCATGCCCCCTTTCCCGAACCCCATTCCCGTGCCCTCCATCCCTGGACCCCTTTCCCGTGACCTCCATGCCCATGCCCCCTTTCCCGAACCCCATTCCCGTGCCCTCCATCCCTGGACCCCTTTCCCGTGCCCTCCATCCCTGAACCCCTTTCCCATGCCCTCCATCCCTGGACCCCTTTCCCGTGTCCTCCATCCCTGGACCCCTTTCCTGTGTCCTCCATCCCTGGACCCCTTTCCTGTGTCCTCCATCCCTGGACCCCTTTCCTGTGTCCTCCATCCCTGGACCCCTTTCCCGTGCCCTCCATGCCCATGCCCCCTTTCCCGAACCCCATTCCCGTGCCCTCCATCCCTGGACCCCTTTCCCGTGCCCTCCATTCCCTGGACCCCATTCCCGTGCCCTCCATCCCTGGAACCCATTCCCGTGCCCTCCATCCCTGGAACCCTTTCCCGTGCCCTCCATCCCTGGACCCCTTTCCCGTGCCCTCCATGCCCATGCCCCCTTTCCCGAACCCCATTCCCGTGCCCTCCATCCCTGGACCCCATTCCCGTGCCCTCCATCCCTGGAACCCATTCCCGTGCCCTCCATCCCTGGAACCCTTTCCCGTGCCCTCCATCCCTGGAACCCTTTCCCGTGCCCTCCATCCCTGGACCCCATTCCCGTGCCCTCCATCCCTGGAACCCTTTCCCGTGTCCTCCATCCCTGGACCCCTTTCCCGTGTCCTCCATCCCTGGACCCCTTTCCCGTGTCCTCCATCCCTGGACCCCTTTCCTGTGTCCTCCATCCCTGGACCCCTTTCCTGTGTCCTCCATCCCTGGACCCCTTTCCCGTGCCCTCCATGCCCATGCCCCCTTTCCCGAACCCCATTCCCGTGCCCTCCATCCCTGGACCCCTTTCCCGTGCCCTCCATTCCCTGGACCCCATTCCCGTGCCCTCCATCCCTGGAACCCATTCCCGTGCCCTCCATCCCTGGAACCCTTTCCCGTGCCCTCCATCCCTGGACCCCTTTCCCGTGCCCTCCATTCCCTGGACCCCATTCCCGTGCCCTCCATCCCTGGAACCCATTCCCGTGCCCTCCATCCCTGGAACCCTTTCCCGTGCCCTCCATCCCTGGACCCCTTTCCCGTGCCCTCCATGCCCATGCCCCCTTTCCCGAACCCCATTCCCGTGCCCTCCATCCCTGGACCCCATTCCCGTGCCCTCCATCCCTGGAACCCATTCCCGTGCCCTCCATCCCTGGAACCCTTTCCCGTGCCCTCCATCCCTGGAACCCTTTCCCGTGCCCTCCATCCCTGGAACCCATTCCCGTGCCCTCCATCCCTGGAACCCTTTCCCGTGCCCTCCATCCCTGGACCCCTTTCCCGTGCCCTCCATTCCCTGGACCCCATTCCCGTGCCCTCCATCCCTGGAACCCATTCCCGTGCCCTCCATCCCTGGAACCCTTTCCCGTGCCCTCCATCCCTGGACCCCTTTCCCGTGCCCTCCATGCCCATGCCCCCTTTCCCGAACCCCATTCCCGTGCCCTCCATCCCTGGACCCCATTCCCGTGCCCTCCATCCCTGGAACCCATTCCCGTGCCCTCCATCCCTGGAACCCTTTCCCGTGCCCTCCATCCCTGGAACCCTTTCCCGTGCCCTCCATCCCTGGACCCCATTCCCGTGCCCTCCATCCCTGGAACCCATTCCCGTGCCCTCCATCCCTGGACCCCATTCCCGTGCCCTCCATCCCTGGAACCCATTCCCGTGCCCTCCATCCCTGGAACCCATTCCCGTGCCCTCCATCCCTGGACCCCATTCCCGTGCCCTCCATCCCTGGAACCCATTCCCGTGCCCTCCATCCCTGGAACCCATTCCCGTGCCCTCCATCCCTGGAACCCTTTCCCGTGCCCTCCATCCCTGGACCCCATTCCCGTGCCCTCCATCCCTGGAACCCATTCCCGTGCCCTCCATCCCTGGACCCCTTTCCCGTGCCCTCCATCCCTGGAACCCATTCCCGTGCCCTCCATCCCTGGAACCCTTTCCCGTGCCCTCCATCCCTGGACCCCATTCCCGTGCCCTCCATCCCTGGAACCCATTCCCGTGCCCTCCATCCCTGGACCCCTTTCCTGTGCCCTCCATCCCTGGACCCCATTCCCGTGCCCTCCATCCCTGGACCCCATTCCCGTGCCCTCCATCCCTGGACCCCTTTCCCGTGCCCTCCTTTCCCTGGACCCCGGGTCCGAACTTTTGCGATGTTTGGGAGTTCTGGTGAGAACCGATCTGTGGGGGAGGGGGGTGTTCAGCCCATCACTACTGTTTATGAGAATAATAAGTGTGGAATGTGAAGTTTATGGTGAGAGCGCACACCGCCCGGGCGCCGATCTATAATGAAAATCCTTCGCTCTCGAGGCGCGGCCGCTCTATATAACGAATAATTCCTCGCATGCAGCACGGCGTGGAATGAAGGAGAAGACGCTGGAATGAGCGGGGGGAGGGCGGCGGAGCTCAGGAGAGGCGAACGTCACGACATCGGCCGCCCAGAGATCGACTCTATAAATAATGATATAAACAAGTCGCCGTGTCCTCATTTCACCTTCGTCCTGCATGAGAGTCGCTTCCTGCCGCCCCGATCAACATCCGCCCCTAGACAGCGACCCGAGAATAAACACCAGGAAGAGGGGGAGGGGCGGAGGATGTCGTTCTATCCACCGCAAATATCTCTACTATTCCCATCATCCGAAGTCGCTGCATTCTCCTCCATTCATCAATCGCTGCATTCTCCTCCATTCATCAATCGCTGCATTCTCGTCCATTCATCAATCGCTGCATTCTCCTCCATTCATCAATCGCTGCATTCTCCTCCATTCATCAATCGCTGCATTCTCCTCCATTCATCAATCGCTGCATTCTCCTCCATTCATCAATCGCTGCATTCTCCTCCATTCATCAATCGCTGCATTCTCCTCCATTCATCAATCGCTGCATTCTCCTCCATTCATCAATCGCTGCATTCTCCTCCATTCATCAATCGCTGCATTCTCCTCCATTCATCAATCGCTGCATTCTCCTCCATACATCAATCGCTGCATTCTCGTCCTTACATCAATCGCTGCATTCTCCTCCATTCATCAATCGCTGCATTCTCCTCCATTCATCAATCGCTGCATTCTCCTCCATTCATCAATCGCTGCATTCTCCTCCATTCATCAATCGCTGCATTCTCCTCCATTCATCAATCGCTGCATTCTCCTCCATTCATCAATCGCTGCATTCTCCTCCATTCATCAATCGCTGCATTCTCGTCCTTACATCAATCGCTGCATTCTCCTCCATTCATCAATCGCTGCATTCTCCTCCATTCATCAATCGCTGCATTCTCGTCCTTACATCAATCGCTGCATTCTCCTCCATTCATCAATCGCTGCATTCTCCTCCATTCATCAATCGCTGCATTCTCCTCCATTCATCAATCGCTGCATTCTCCTCCATTCATCAATCGCTACATTCTCCTCCATTCATCAATCGCTGCATTCTCCTCCATTCATCAATCGCTACATTCTCCTCCATTCATCAATCGCTGCATTCTCCTCCATTCATCAATCGCTGCATTCTCCTCCATTCATCAATCGCTACATTCTCCTCCATTCATCAATCGCTGCATTCTCCTCCATTCATCAATCGCTACATTCTCCTCCATTCATCAATCGCTGCATTCTCCTCCATTCATCAATCGCTGCATTCTCCTCCATTCATCAATCGCTACATTCTCCTCCATTCATCAATCGCTGCATTCTCCTCCATTCATCAATCGCTGCATTCTCCTCCATTCATCAATCGCTGCATTCTCCTCCATTCATCAATCGCTGCATTCTCCTCCATTCATCAATCGCTGCATTCTCCTCCATTCATCAATCGCTACATTCTACTTCATTCAATAGGAGAATGAGAGAGAGAGGGGGGATGGGCAGGGCCGGATTAACACAAAAAAAACACAAAAAAAGAATAAGATTGACTTTAGGGGCCGTGGCTCGGTGACCGGGTGTCACATGTGGTCATCAACCCCGTCCTCAGGACCCACTAACAGGCCAGGTTTGCAGGATAACTGAAATCCGTCTCAGGTGATCTCATTTGCTGCTCAGTGATTGCATCTCCCCCCAGGTAATTCAGAAAACCTGGCCTGTTAGTGGGCCCTGAGGACAGGAGATGACCACTGACATAGAACCCAAATTTAGGGGGTAGGTAGCTGAAGGTCTACCCCACTACTGGTAAAAATTTGGGGCTCCTATCACCTATAGTTCCGGAGATACGGGACTCCTTGTACAGCCTGTCAGAAGCTGCATACAGAGCGGTCATTATAAATACAAGACTGAGAGGATGAGATCCCAGAGCCTCTCCTCACTTCTTGTCAGAGGCACTGAGCTCATTGGACAGCTTGGCGCCTGCAGAGTATGACAGGCAGCACCACCTATCAGACTCGCTCGCAGAAGCGGCAGTAGCACCTCATGAACGCCTGTCAGCTGCTGCTATACCCCTCGTTGAAAAGCAATACACCACAGATCACTTTTCAGAGGGCAGTAAGCATTACTGCAAATGTGAAAGAAACTTGAAACATATCATCTATTTCACACCCCCCACCAATCAGGTCACTCCCCCCTCCCCACCAATCAGGTCACTCCCCCCTCCCCACCAACCAGGTCACTCCCCACCAATCAGGTCACTCCCCCCTCCCCACCAACCAGGTCACTCCCCCCTCCCCACCAACCAGGTCACTCCCCACCAATCAGGTCACTCCCCCCTCCCCACCAACCAGGTCACTCCCCACCAATCAGGTCACTCCCCCCCCACCAATCAGGTCACTCCCCACCAATCAGGTCACTCCCCCCTCCCCACCAACCAGGTCACTCCCCCTCCCCACCAACCAGGTCACTCCCCACCAATCAGGTCACTCCCCCCTCCCCACCAACCAGGTCACTCCCCACCAACCAGGTCACTCCCCACCAATCAGGTCACTCCCCACCAATCAGGTCACTCCCCACCAACCAGGTCACTCCCCACCAATCAGGTCACTCCCCACCAACCAGGTCACTCCCCACCAATCAGGTCACTCCCCACCAACCAGGTCAATCCCCAGCCACTTCCCATGTTAGACCCCCTCCCTTCAACTTCTATCACAGGTGACCATTTCCCAACCTGCAGATGAGACCCTATGATATCCTCCATGACCACCTCACACCCCCCCCCCCCCCCCGCTGACAGACCTCTCTCCCCAGCCTGTCCCCCATACCCTCACCTGCTGACCTGTGGATGGGGGAATCGCCCCCGCAGTGTTATTGTGTTCTGCCAGTGGGGAGCCTCCCCCACCCACACAATACAATCATCAGTGTTACTAACTATAGCTGCCAGCACTGACTGTTTTGGGAAAAACCTGACAGGCTGGTTGTACTCAAGTCGATTAATAGATTGATTTGTGTACAACCAGCTATCCCATACAGAGATCGACTATGTATGGCTCGCTTAACCACTACGCAGTCCCTAAACATCCTTCCACAAACCTTACATTTTTCATCCTCCTCACCTGTACATAGTGCCCACTGTCATATCCTCCACACTCCTCTCCTGTACATACCACCCACTGTCATACCCTCCACACTCCTCTCCTGTACATTCTGCTCACTGTCATATCCTCCACACTCCTCTCCTATACATAGTGCCCACTGTCATATCTTCCACACTCCTCTCCTGTACATACCGCCCACTGTCATACCCTCCACACTCCTCTCCTGTACATACCACCCACTGTCATACCCTCCACACTCCCCTCCTGTACATACCACCCACTGTCATACCCTCCACACTCCTCTCCTGTACATTCTGCTCACTGTCATATCCTCCACACTTCTCTCCTATACATAGTGCCCACTGTCATATCCTCCACACTCCTCTCCTGTACATACCGCTCACTGTCATACCCTCCACACTCCTCTCCTGTACATACCGCCCACTGTCATACCCTCCACACTCCTCTCCTATACATAGTGCCCACTGTCATATCCTTCACACTCCTCTCCTGTACATACCGCCCACTGTCATATCCTCCACACTCCTCTCCTGTACATACCGCCCACTGTCATATCCTCCACACTCCTCTCCTGTACATACCACCCACTGTCATACCCTCCACACTCCTCTCCTATACATAGTGCCCACTGTCATATCCTTCACACTCCTCTCCTGTACATACCGCCCACTGTCATATCCTCCACACTCCTCTCCTGTACATACCGCTCACTGTCATATCCTCCACACTCCTCTCCTGTACATACCACCCACTGTCATACCCTCCACACTCCTCTCCTATACATAGTGCCCACTGTCATATCCTTCACACTCCTCTCCTATACATAGTGCCCACTGTCATATCCTTCACACTCCTCTCCTGTACATACCGCCCACTGTCATATCCTCCACACTCCTCTCCTGTACATACTGCCCACTGTCATACCCTCCACACTCCTCTCCTGTACATACCACCCACTGTCATACCCTCCACACTCCTCTCCTGTACATACCACCCACTGTCATACCCTCCACACTCCTCTCCTGTACATTCTTCTCACTGTCATATCCTCCACACTTCTCTCCTATACATAGTGCCCACTGTCATATCCTCCACACTCCTCTCCTGTACATACCGCTCACTGTCATACCCTCCACACTCCTCTCCTGTACATACCGCCCACTGTCATACCCTCCACACTCCTCTCCTATACATAGTGCCCACTGTCATATCCTTCACACTCCTCTCCTATACATAGTGCCCACTGTCATATCCTTCACACTCCTCTCCTGTACATACCGCCCACTGTCATATCCTCCACACTCCTCTCCTGTACATACCGCTCACTGTCATACCCTCCACACTCCTCTCCTATACATAGTGCCCACTGTCATATCCTCCACACTCCTCTCCTGTACATACCGCCCACTGTCATATCCTCCACACTCCTCTCCTGTACATACCACTCACTGTCATACCCTCCACACTCCTCTCCTGTACATACCACCCACTGTCATATCCTCCACACTCCTCTCCTATACATAGTGCCCACTGTCATATCCTTCACACTCCTCTCCTATACATAGTGCCCACTGTCATATCCTTCACACTCCTCTCCTATACATAGTGCCCACTGTCATATCCTTCACACTCCTCTCCTATACATAGTGCCCTCTGTCATATCCTCCACACTCCTCTCCTATACATAGTGCCCACTGTCATATCCTCCACACTCCTCTCCTGTACATACCGCTCACTGTCATACCCTCCACACTCCTCTCCTATACATAGTGCCCACTGTCATATCCTCCACACTCCTCTCCTGTACATACCGCCCACTGTCATATCCTCCACACTCCTCTCCTGTACATACCACCCACTGTCATACCCTCCACACTCCTCTCCTATACATAGTGCCCACTGTCATATCCTTCACACTCCTCTCCTATACATAGTGCCCACTGTCATATCCTTCACACTCCTCTCCTATACATAGTGCCCACTGTCATATCCTTCACACTCCTCTCCTATACATAGTGCCCTCTGTCATATCCTCCACACTCCTCTCCTATACATAGTGCCCACTGTCATATCCTCCACACTCCTCTCCTGTAAATACCGCCCACTGTCATACCCTTCACACTCCTCTCCTGTACATACCGCTCACTGTCATATCCTCCACACTCCTCTCCTGTACATACCACTCACTGTCATATCCTCCACACTCCTCTCCTGTACATACCGCCCACTGTCATATCCTCCACACTCCTCTCCCGTACATACCGCCCACTGTCATACCCTCCACACTCCTCTCCTGTACATACCGCTCACTGTCATACCCTCCACACTCCTCTCCTGTACATACCGCCCACTGTCATACCCTCCACACTCCTCTCCTGTACATACCGCCCACTGTCATACCCTCCACACTCCTCTCCTGTACATACCGCTCACTGTCATATCCTCCACACTCCTCTCTTGTACATAGTGCCCACTGTCATATCCTCCACACTCCTCTC
>JBBDGP010004425.1:0-24462 GCA_037952835.1 Lithobates septentrionalis
GAGCAGGAGGAAGAAGACCAGGTGGAACTAGTCACCACAACAGGTGAGTGTCTGCGACCACAGGCTCAGATAAGAGATGGGTGGCGGCATTTTTTTTATACCTAATTTATTTTGGGTTTCCTTTCTTTTTAGGTGATCGTGAGGTTGTGGATCCAGATCCTTTCACATCCGAAAGTGCCCAGATCCTGATCGGGGAGATCATGGGGTGTAATTTACAATTGGAAAACATCAAGCAAAACATCAATGATGTTATTCCAAAATATAAAAACATCATTGATGTTTTGGGGCGAATTTAAAGCCCCTCAAAATCACTTTCTACTTTTGTCTGCTACAATGTGCTAAATGTTTTTGTGATTTTTTTTTTTCCCAAAGCCAAATTTGGAGGATGCACACAGTGTGCCAACATGTGCTATCTGCCATCACGGGAGATCAATGGACGCGTTTTGGGGGTGCAACCCCTTTCTCAATAATAAAGTAACGGTGAGGAAGGGCTTTCTCCCCCAAAACACGTCCCTTGATCCCCCCCCTGATGGCAGATAGCACATGTTGACATTGGGAAATTTGTGTGCATCTTCCAAATTTGGCTTTTCCAGGGTTTCCCCCCATCTGAACGCAATATCAAACACAGTTCCTAAATACTCATGTCTGATATTGCCTTCAAGTTCTACCAAATGTGAACTTTGTAAGATCAAGATTTGTGTCTTTCTTGTGGGTTTTACACAGGCCTGTTTTCTATAAAATGCACATTTTGATTTTGGATAATGACACCACAAAATATGTTATACAACAAACATGTTGGTTTGTCAGAAAAACCTTTGGTAAATGCACATGTGATTGTGCTGGTATTAAAAAGATTGTTCATCAAGAATGTGTGGATTATTGTCTCAACGCTACAACACTTTTGGGGTGATGTAATTGTTTGATGAGAAAATGGGGGTTATTTCTTAAGGGCAAATCCACTTTGCACTACAAGTGCAGTTTCAGTGCAGTTGCAAGTGCACTTGTAGTGAAAAGTGTCTTTGCATTTAGTAAATAACAGCCAACAGTGCTTTGTATAAGGTTACACAATCACGACATTTTCTGCACTCCACACATTTCTGTCAGGGTCAGCTAAAACAAACACAAGCAGTAAATGTCACCAAAGAAGAGCCTGGGGGGAGATGCCTGTCGAGAACTTGAGGTCCTGCAGGCTTCTCCCTGTGGCCAAATACCGCAAGGTAGCGACCAACCTCTGCTCCGGAGTGATGGCTTGCCTCATGCAGGTATCCTGCCTGCTGATATAGGGGGTCAGCGAAGCCAACAAACGGTGAAACACGGGGTCCGTCATCCTGAGAAAATTCCTGAAATCACCAGGATTATTCTCACGGATCTCACGGAGCAAAGGCATATGAGAGAACTGGTCACGCTGGAGCAACCAAATCTTGGTCCATGAACTCCTCCCCACCCTGTTCATGGACTGGACTTGTGTCAAGGTCAGGACCCCAACACCGAGCCCCCGCACAGCACGAACTGTACGAGGAGTACGCATACGAAACATGGCTAGAAAACGGTCGGCTTCTCAGAACGAAGTAACAGAACGCACTGAAGAACAGCAAGGCCTGTGAAAAGCGACCTGAAAAACAGCAACGAGCGGACAAGATCGCACAGAAAACTCCGATACGAACTGACTGCACGCACTGAAGAGCAAATGCAAACCCACAAGCACAAACTGAACGGCAGAAAACGATCTGAAAGCCACGAGTCTGAAAAAGCGCGAATCGTCTCTCACCAAACTTTTACTAACACGAGATTAGCAAAAGGAGCCCAAAGGGTGCCTCGCTTGGTTCTGAACTGGCCTTTTCTAGTCTCGTCATACGTGCTTGACGTCACCGCGTTCTTGGCGATCGGAAATTCCGACAACTTTGTGCGATCGTGTGTAGGCAAAACAAGTTTGAGCCAACATCCGTCGGAAAAAATCCGAGGATTTTGTTGTCTGAATGTCCGAACAAAGTCCGACCGTGTGTACGGGGCATTAGAGTTGCTACATTCACCCGGACAGTCCGGATTTGGAATCATGGACCAGCGTGGTTACTGGCTGCACTTGTCTAATCCGAGATTGTGTGCTACACTCTCTTTCACGCTGCAGAAAGCCAGCACTAACAATTACCCCCCCCCCACACACAGACGGGAGAGGAGAGAGGGCTTGATCTTCTCCTCTTCCTCCCGCCCCTACCCCTCTGTGTCTGCCCACACTCCAATCCCCGGCGCTGTACCTCAGAAAAGGAAAGTGGGGGCCGGAAATTTGAAGTCCAGCAGCCTCAGATACATCTGGATAAGAGGTGCTGACTGCCAAGGGGTGAGTGAGCTCACCATCCATCCCTGTCTGTGACTGAAGTCTCCCCCCTTCTCTCTCCTGTCTCTGAGTGAGTACACTAAGGTAAATCAGGGTTCTCAGAGCACCCCTTACATCAATGTTCCCTTTTACACCAGAAGCCACAGTGTTCCCCCTTATATCAGAGTCCCCAGAGTTCTCCCTTACAGTGAAAGATAACTCTGCAAGTGGATTCAGATGTAAAAGGGGGAACTCTGTGGACTCTGATGTAAAGGGGGACTCTTGTTGTTAACTTCATATCATTAGAAATGTTACTTAATTGCAAAATATATGTATAGTTTATACTAAAAAAAAAAAAATAATATATATTGCTGTGTGCCGCTAAAGTGTTCGGGTTTGACTTGAAGAAAAGGTGACAACCCAAATCGCACTGCATTCTGCGAATCAATTTGGGGGTGACGTTAACTTTGCATTGACCCCCACAGAAGTACACAGAGAGCAGTGTTCCCGCATACAGAAATTGCAGTTTTTCGCACCGGTGTGAACCGAGCCTAATATTGGCTTTTGGAATTTACAAATGCAGCAATTTAGAATTTGGATGAAAGGTTTAGCGCTGGAAAACACTTTTTGATAGATAAAAAGTGCATTTTATATACAACTATATAGATCAGACCAAAACGGGGGACAAATGAGGAGGAATGAGGGACATTGCTCCAAATCGGGGACAGTTGGGAGCTATGAGCATTACAATATGACATGTGGAGCAATTGTATACGCTATATTAACTTTTTTTTTTTTTTTTTCTATTTTTTTCCCACAAAAGTGGAGTTACCCTTAAGTGACATCTCTTCAATCAATCAGAAGCTGAATCTGAGCTCCAGGATACCACTTCCGCACCGCCCACCGTCGTTATACGTCGGTACTTTGAAGAGGAATATCTTTTTTTTTTTTTTTTTTTTTTATAGCAGCAACTAGCTACTATAACTGTATCCTCTTCTTCGCCTGGCGGTCTGGTTTCCAATAATGGTGGTCTCTGCGGCTGATTTGCCACAAGATCACTTTTATTGGCGGTGGGAGAGGGCCCCTCCCTCCCACCCCGCTCTGGTGCCCTCTGCCGCTTACCCAGAGCCGTCGGCAGAGGCGATTGGGTCCTGTGTAGCATGGAGATGAGTGAGGGGAAGATGGCCCCCACCCGTCTCCATATCATTGCAGGGCTGAAGCAACGTCATAACGTCACTTCCGCCCATAGCTCTTAAAGGGCCATTTTTTTTCAATTGCATTTTAGTGTAAATATTAAATCTGAGGTCTTTTTGACCCCAGATCTCATATTTAAGAGGTCCTGTCATGCTTTTTTTCTATTACAAGGGATGTTTATATTCCTTGTAATAGGAATAAAAGTGGCACAATTTAAAAAAAAAAAAAAAAAAAAAAAAGAACAGTGTAAAAAAAAAAAAATGGTTAAATAAATAAGAAGAAATTTTTTTTAAACGCGCCCCGTCCCGCCGAGCTCGTATGCAGAAGCAAACGCATACGTGAGTAGCGCCCGCATATGAAAACGGTGGTCAAACCACACATGTGAGGTATCACTGCGATCATTAGAGCAAGAGCAATAATTCTAGTCCTAGACCCCCTCTGTGACTCAAAACATGCAACCTGTAGAATTTTTTTAAAGGTCGCCTATGGAGATTTTTAAGGGTAAAAGTTTGTCGCCATTCCACCAGCGGGCGCAATTTTGAAGCGTGACATGTTGGGTATCAATTTTCTCGGCGTAACATTATCTTTCACAATATATATATAAAAAAAATTGGGTTACCTTTTACTGTTTTATTTTTTAATTCAAAAAAGTGTATTTTTTCCAAAAAAAGTGCGCATGTAAGACCGCTGCGCAAACACGGTGTGACAGAAAGTATTGCAACAGCCACCATTTTATTCTCTAGGGTGTTAGAAAAAAAATGTATAATGTTTGGGGGTTCCAAGTAATTTTCTAGCAAAAAAAAACTGATTTTAACTTGTAAACAACAAATCTCAGAAAGAGGCTCGGTTCTTAAGTGGTTAAGTGACATCTCTTCAATCAATCAAAATCAGAAGCTGAATCTGAGCTCCAGGATAACCTGCCCTGCTCTGTGTACTTTAAAGCATACGACATTCAATGTAGATGAGATCTGCTTCCTGTGAAACTGAAATTAGCACATTCCGATCTTCTCTCCACCCAAGTTCTCCATTTTGTTTCTGTGTTCAGATTCAGAACTCCCACGTCATCTCTTCATGTCTGATCTTTACGGTATGTTAACCCTATATAACAGAAGGAGTAGTACTTGGGGTGGGATGGATCATTCAGTGTGTATTAAGAGATTTGTAGGTGAATCTCTCTCTGTATTTGTGTCTGCTAACAGAACTGTTTTTCTGTTTGTTCTTTGTTCTTTTTTTTTACATATGGAGCAACTTTTGTATTTGCAGCCACATATAAGACACGTTAAGATTGTTAAATCATTTAGTACTATAAACATTGTTTTTGTACTGAATACAAAATCGTGGAAATTGTGTATAGTAGGAAGTCATAGAGAATCTTCATACTGCTACATTACATATTCTTATGTGTGATTTCTAGGAGGTGGGTTTTTTTTTTTTTTTTTTTTTTTTTTAATATAGCGATCAAATAATTTATTGTATTATATTATGTCTGTGATGTTCTATTTATTAATAATAATAATAATATTTTTTTTATTCCCATGTTTACATATAAAATATATTTTGTATTATTGGTTAAACTGTCCATCGGTGAAAGAGTGAGCATCCCTCCAGGAGCAGATTTTGTTGCCGAGAGTTTCTTTGAAATCCAAAATTTACGCGTGAATGAAACTTTGTATGTTTAGCCATTTGACCTCTGGAAGATTTACCCCCCCTTAATTACCAGGCCATTTTTTTGCAATACGGCACTGCGTTATTTTAGCTGACAGCTGCGCGATCAGTCGACGTTGTACCCAAATAACATTTTTGTCTTTCTTTTTTTTTTTTTTTTTTGTAGTGTTTTTGATCCCCTCTGCGGTTCGGTTTTAATTTTTTTGCACTATAAACAATAGCCATATAATAATTAAAAGAAAACATTTTTTTACTTTTCTGCAATTTAGGGTAATGTGTATCCTGCTACATGTTTTTCGTAAAGGGAAAAAAAAAAATCCCAATAAGCCTCGGTTCACACTGGGACGACTTGTCAGGCGACCTAGTCACCTGACAAGTAGTGTACCGTTCTAAGCACTACAACATATCCAAAGCTAGGGTTCCTAGCACCAAATGGCCCCGAGATACGGGGCACCAAAGTCGGTTCAGAAAATGTCAAGCACTTTTCTGCAGTAGAGAATGACATTTTCCGAACCGAATTTGGGGCCCCGTATCTTGGGGCCACTTGGTGCTAGGAACCCCAGCTTTGGATATGTTGTAGTGCTAGTTCCACTGGGTTTGCACACCAAATTTGGCCCTGAGATATGGGTCCCAAAGTCGGTTCGGAAAATGTCATTCTCTGCTGCAGAAAAGTGCTTGACTCGAGTATAAGCTGAGGGGGGCATTTTCAGCACGAATAAATGTGCTGAAAAACTCGGCTTATACTGGAGTATATACGGTAGTAGGTGAGGTTGAAAAAAGACACAAGTCCATCAAGTCCAACCTATGTGTGTGATTATATGTCAGTATTACATTGTATATCCCTGTATGTTGCGGTCGCTCAGGTTCTTATCGAATATAGGTTTTAACTAGGGCTGCAACTAACGATTATTTTCATAATCGATTAATCGAAAAAATAATCGGATAAAATCATAAAAAAATCGTAATGTTCCATTTTTGCTATTCCTCCCGGGGACACCAATGACGGGGCGCTATTCCTCCCGGGGACACCAATGACGGGGCGCTATTCCTCCCGGGGACACCAATGACGGGGCGCTATTCCTCCCGGGGACACCAATGACGGGGCGCTATTCCTCCCGGGGACACCAATGACGGGGCGCTATTCCTCCCGGGGACACCAATGACGGGGCGCTATTCCTCCCGGGGACACCAATGACGGGGCGCTATTCCTCCCGGGGACACCAATGACGGGGCGCTATTCCTCCCGGGGACACCAATGACGGGGCGCTATTCCTCCCGGGGACACCAATGACGGGGCGCTATTCCTCCCGGGGACACCAATGACGGGGCGCTATTCCTCCCGGGAACACCAATGATGGGGCACTATCCCCCCGCCCCTCCCAGGGAACACCAATGGGGCACTATGTCTATTCCCTTCCCTCCCAGGAAAACCAGTGATGGGGCACTCCTCTCCCCAGGAATACTGTTAGGATGGGGCACTGGTCATAAAAATGTACTGTTTTTAATGTTAATAAAAAATATATTGATGCACTCCAATTTAAACTATTAACTTGTGTGATAACCATTATAATATACTATGCACAAATCCAAACATCAAAAAAAAAAAAATTATATAATTAGTTTTCCAGAAATATGATTAGTGAGAATGTGATAATTCCAATAATCGCCAATTACCACTTTAGTGAATAGTGCATGATAATATTAAATCATTTAAAAATAAAATGTGATAGGTTGCAAACATTTAAAAAAAAACTGACTGGGAGGAAGAGGAGGAAAGCAATTAAAAAAAATGGAATATTCCTCTATCAATATTCACCCATTAGTCCAATGGCAAATGCATTGAAAGGGTTAAGCTCAGTAAAGTTGGTATTCAGCCTGATAGTTAACCTCACAAACAAATAGCTTCAAAGTATCTTTTCCAGCTTGGTTTCACTTTCTTATCATCTCAATGTAAACAATTCATGTGAAGAGAAAATAAAGACACCATTGCACAATGATCAGATAAGGAACACAGCAGAGAGATGACCACAAAAAGATACACTCACATAGCCTGCAAGTGTTTAGGCATAAATGGAAAACAGTCAAGACACTGACAGCGTGACTCCCCCAGAGCTGCTGCTGCGGCTGTTCTCGTAACGGCAAAGCTTGTCACTGGCTCCTCCTATGTTTTTAATGTGTTTATTATTAGCCGCTAGCTTTCACAATGAATGTGCAACTCGGCAGCTCTGCTCTCCTCGTGGCTTCCCGCCCTCGCCTCTCTGTTCCTTCGAGGCAGCGGGCGGGGCTGAGAAGATCAGTGGGGATGACGTCGGTAAGCAGGAGGAGAGGCGTGCCGCGTACGTGCGGCGGCGCAGACGTGCCTGGTCACAAACGGCCACGCCGAGGACACAGGAGGGAGGATTTATTTAAACAGACTGACAGAAAAAAGGTGCAAACCAACTAATCGATAATGAAAATTGTTGTCAACGATTTTCATTATCGATTATTATCGATAATATCGATTAATCGTTTCAGCCCTAGTTTTAACCACTTAAGAACCGAGCCTCTTTCTGAGATTTGTTGTTTACAAGTTAACCACTTGCCGACCGCCGCACGACGATGTACGTCGACAGAGCGGCACGGGCAGGCAAAAGGGCGTACCCGTACGTCCCTGCCTGCCCGCGGGTGGGGGGTCCGATAGGACCCCCCCCCCGGTGCCTGCGGCGGTCGGAAAATGTCCCCCGGCGATCGGTGGTGAGGGGGAGGCCATCCATTCGTGGCCCCCCCCTCGCGATCGCTCCCAGCCAATGGGATCATTTCCCTGCCTCTGTATTGTACACAGAGGCAGAGGAAATGATGTCATCTCTCCTCGGCTCGGTATTTTCCGTTCCGGGCCGAGGAGAGAAGACTGAACTGTGAGTGCACAACACAAACACACACAGTAGAACATGCCAGGCACACATTACACCCCGATTTCACCCCCCCCCCCCCCCCCTGTCACAAACTGACACCAAGCAGGTTTTTTTTTTTTTTTTTTTTTTTTTCTGATTACTGCATAGTGTCAGTTTGTGACAGTTAGTGTGTTAGGGTAGTGAGTGTTAGGCCCCCTTTAGGTCTAGGATACCCCCCTAACCCCCCTAATAAAGTTTTAACCCCTTGATCACCCCCCGTCACCAGTGTTGCTAAGCGATCATTTTTCTGATCGCTGTATTAGTGTCGCTGGTGACGCTAGTTAGGGACGTAAATATTTAGGTTCGCCGTCAGCGTTTTATAGCGTTGGGGACCCCCATATACTATCTAATAAATGTTTTAACCCCTTGATTGCCCCCTAGTTAACCCTTTCACCACTGATCACCGTATAACCGTTACGGGTGACGCTGGTTAGTTTGTTTATTTTTTATAGTGTCAGGGCACCCGCCGTTTATTACCGAATAAAGGTTTAGCCCCCCGATCGCCCGGCGGTGATATGCGTCGCCCCAGGCAGCGTCAGATTAGCGCCAGTACCGCTAACACCCACGCACGCAGCATACGCCTCCCTTAGTGGTATAGTATCTATATGGATCAATATCTGATCCAATCAGATCTATACTAGCGTCCCCAGCAGTTTAGGGTTCCCGAAAACGCAGTGTTAGCGGGATCAGCCCAGATACCCGCTAGCACCTGCATTTTGCCCCTCCGCCCGGCCCAGCCCACCCAAGTGCAGTATCGATCGATCACTGTCACTTACAAAACACTAAACGCATAACTGCAGCGTTCGCAGAATCAGGCCTGATCCCTGCGATCGCTAACAGTTTTTTTGGTAGCGTTTTGGTGAACTGGCAAGCACCAGCCCCAGGCAGCGTCAGGTTAGCGCCAGTACCGCTAACACCCACGCACGCAGCATACACCTCCCTTAGTGGTATAGTATCTGAACGGATCAATATCTGATCCGATCAGATCTATACTAGCGTCCCCAGCAGTTTAGGGTTCCCAAACACGCAGTGTTAGCGGGATCAGCCCAGATACCTGCTAGCACCTGCGTTTTTCCCGTCCGCCCAGCCCAGCCCACCCAAGTGCAGTATCAATCGATCACTGTCACTTACAAAACACTAAACGCATAACTGCAGCGTTCGGAGTCAGGCCTGATCCCTGCGATCGCTAACAGTTGTTTTGGTGAACTGGCAAGCACCAGCCCCAGGCAGCGTCAGATTGGCGCCAGTACCGCTAACACCCACGCACGCAGCATACGCCTCCCTTAGTGGTATAGTATCTGATCGGATCAATATCTGATCTGATCAGATCTATACTAGCGTCCCCAGCAGTTTAGGGTTCCCACAAACGCAGTGTTAGCGTGATCAGCCCAGATACCTGCTAGCACCTGCGTTTTGCCCCTCCCCCCGACCCAGCCCAGCCCACCCAAGTGCAGTATCGATCGATCACTGTCACTTACAAAACACTAAACGCATAACTGCAGCATTCGCAGAGTCAGGCCTGATCCCTGCGATCGCTAACAGTTTTTTTGGTAGCGTTTTGGTGAACTGGCAAGCACCAGCGGCGTAGTACACCCCGGTCGTAGTCAAACCAGCACTGCAGTAACACTTGGTGACGTGGCGAGTCCCATAAGTGCAGTTCAAGCTGATGAGGTGGCAAGCACAAGTAGTGTCCCACTGCCACCAAGAAGACAAACACAGGCCCGTCGTGCCCATAGTGCCCTTCCTGCTGCATTCGCCAATCCTAATTGGGAACCCACCACTTCTGCAGCGCCCGTACTTCCCCCATTCACATCCCCAACCAAATGCAGTCGGCTGCATGAGAGGCATTTTTATGTCCTCCCGAGTACCCCTACCCAACGAACCCCCCCAAAAAAGATGTCATGTCTGCAGCAAGCGCGGATATAGACGTGACACCCGCTATTATTGTCCCTCCTGTCCTGACAATCCTGGTCTTTGCATTGGTGAATGTTTTGAACGCTACCATGCACTAGTTGACTATTAGCGTAGGGCACAGCATTGCACAGACTAGGCACACTTTCACAGGGTCTCCCAAGATGCCATCGCATTTTGAGAGACCCGAACCTGGAACCGGTTACAGTTATAAAAGTTAGTTACAAAAAAAAGTGTAAAAAAAAAAAAAAAAAAACCATACAAAAATATAAAATAAAAAAAAAATAGTTGTCGTTTTATTGTTCTTTCTCTCTCTCTCTCTCTCTCTCTCTATTCTCTCTCTCTATTGTTCTGCTCTTTTTTACTGTATTCTATTCTGCAATGTTTTATTGTTATTATGTTTTATCATGTTTGCTTTTCAGGTATGCAATTTTTTATACCTTACCGTTTACTGTGCTTTATTGTTAACCATTTTTTTGTCTTCAGGTACGCCATTCACGACTTTGAGTGGTTATACCAGAATGATGCCTGCAGGTTTAGGTATCATCTTGGTATCATTCTTTTCAGCCAGCGGTCAGCTTTCATGTAAAAGCAATCCTAGCGGCTAATTAGCCTCTAGACTGCTTTTACAAGCAGTGGGAGGGAATGCCCCCCCCCCCCCAACGTCTTCCGTGTTTTTCTCTGGCTCTCCTGTCTCAACAGGGAACCTGAGAATGCAGCCGGTGATTCAGCCAGCTGACCATGGAGCTGATCAGAGACCAGAGTGGCTCCAAACATCTCTATGGCCTAAGAAACCGGAAGCTACGAGCATTTTATGACTTGGATTTCGCCGGATGTAAACAGCGCCATTGGGAAATTGGGAAAGCATTTTATCACACCGATCTTGGTGTGGTCAGATGCTTTGAGGGCAGAGGAGAAATCTAGGGTCTAATAGACCCCAATTTTTGCAAAAAAAGAGTACCTGTCACTACCTATTGCTATGATAGGGGATATTTACATTCCCTGAGATAACAATAAAAATGATTTAAAAAAAAAAAAATGAAAGGAACAGTTTAAAAATAAGATAAAAAAATAATAATAATAAAGGAAAAAAAAAAAAAACACCCCTGTCCCCCCTGCTCTCGTGCTAAGGCGAACGCAAGCGTCGGTCTGGCGTCAAATGTAAACAGCAATTGCACCATGCATGTGAGGTATCGCCGCGAAGGTCAGATCGAGGGCAGTAAGTTTAGCAGTAGACCTCCTCTGTAAATCTAAAGTGGTAACATGTAAAGGCTTTTAAAGGCTTTTAAAAATGTATTTAGTTTGTCGCCACTGCACGTTTGTGCGCAATTTTAAAGCATGTCATGTTTGGTATCCATGTACTCGGCCTAAGATCATCTTTTTTATTTCATCAAACATTTGGGCAATATAGTGTGTTTTAGTGCATTAAAATGTAAAAAAGTGTGTTTTTTCCCCAAAAAATGCGTTTGAAAAATCGCTGCGCAAATACTGTGTGAAAAAAAAAAAAATGAAACACCCACCATTTTAATCTGTAGGGCATTTGCTTTAAAAAAAATATATGTTTGGGGGTTCAAAGTAATTTTCTTGCAAAAAAAAATTATTTTTTTATGTAAATAATAAGTGTCAGAAAGGGCTTTGTCTTCAAGTGGTTAGAAGAGTGGGTGATGTGTGACATAAGCTTCTAAATGTTGTGCATAAAATGCCAGGACAGTTCAAAACCCCCCCAAATGACCCCATTTTGGAAAGTAGACACCCCAAGCTATTTGCTGAGAGGCATGTCGAGTCCATGGAATATTTTATATTGTGACACAAGTTGCGGGAAAGAGACAATTTTTTATTTTTATTTTTTTTTGCGCAAAGTTGTCACTAAATGATATATTGCTCAAACATGCCATGGGAATATGTGAAATTACACCCCAAAATACATTCTGTTGCTTCTCCTGAGTACGGGGATACCACATGTGTGAGACTTTTTGGGAGCCTAGCCGCGTACGGGACCCCGAAAACCAAGCACCGCCTTCAGGCTTTCTAAGGCCGTAAATTTTTGATTTCACTCTTCACCGCCTATCACAGTTTCGGAGGCCATGGAATGCCCAGGTGGCAAAAAAACCCCCCAAATGACCCCATTTTGGAAAGTAGACACCCCAAGCTATTTGATGAGAGGTATAGTGAGTATTTTGCAGACCTCACTTTTTGTCACAAAGTTTTGAAAATTGAAAAAAGAAAAAAAAAATTTTTTTTTCTCGTCTTTCTTTATTTTCAAAAACAAATGAGAGCTGCAAAATACTCACCATGCCTCTCAGAAAATAGCTTGGGGTGTCTACTTTCCAAAATGGGGTCATTTGGGGGGGGTTTGTGCCACCTGGGCATTCCATGGCCTCCGAAACTGTGATAGGCAGTGAGGAGTAAAATCAAAAATGTACGCCCTTAGAAATCCTGAAGGCGGTGATTGGTTTTCGGGGTCCTGTACGCGGCTAGGCTCCCAAAAAGTCCCACACATGTGGTATCCCCATACTCAGGAGAAGCAGCTAAATGTATTTTGGGGTGCAATTCCACATATGCCCATGGCCTGTGTGAGCAATATATCATTTAGTGACAACTTTTTGTAATTTTTTTTTTTTTTTTTTTTGTCATTATTCAATCACTTGGGACAAAAAAAATGAATATTCAATGGGCTCAACATGCCTCTCAGCAAATTCCTTGGGGTGTCTACTTTCCAAAATGGGGTCATTTGTGGGGGTTTTGTACTGCCCTGCCATTTTAGCACCTCAAGAAACGACCTAGGCAGTCATAAATTAAAGGCTGTGTAAATTCCAGAAAATGTACCCTAGTTTGTAGACCAGGGGTCTCGAACTGGTGGCCCTCCAGCTGTTGCGGAACTACAAGTCCCATCATGCATCTGCCTGAGGGAGTCATGCTTGTAACTGTCAGCCTTGCAATGCCTCATGGGACTTGTAGTTTTGCAACAGCTGGAGGGCCACTAGTTTGAGACCCCTGTTGTAGACGCTATAACTTTTGCGCAAACCAATAAATATACACTTATTGACATTTTTTTCACCAAAGACATGTGGCCGAATACATTTTGGCCTAAATGTATGACTAAAATTGAGTTTATTGGATTTTTACTACAAAAAGTAGAAAATATCATTTTTTTTTCAAAATTTTCGTTCTTTTTCCGTGTATAGCGCAAAAAATAAAAACGGCAGAGGTGATCAAATACCATCAAAAGAAAGCTCTATTTGTGGGAAGAAAAGGACGCAAATTTCGTTTGGGTACAGCATTGCATGACCGCGCAATTAGCAGTTAAAGCGACGCAGTGCCGAATTGTAAAAAGTGCTCTGGTCAGGAAGGGGGTAAAACCTTCCGGGGCTGAAGTGGTTAAAAACCGTTTTTTTTTTTTTTTTTTGCTAGAAAATTACTTAGAACCCCCAATCAATCAGAAGCTGAATCTGAGCTCCAGGATACCACTTCCGCACCGCCCACCGTCGTTATACGTCGGTACTTTGAAGAGGGATATCCCTTTTTTTTTTTTTTTTTTTTTTTTTTTTTTTTATAGCAGCAACTAGCTACTATAACCCCGGTATCCTCTTCTTCGCCTGGCGGTCTGGTTTCCAATAATGGTGGTCTCTGCGGCTGATTTGCCACAAGATCACTTTTATTGGCGGTGGGAGAGGGCCCCTCCCTCCCACCGCGCTCTGGTGCCCTCTGCCGCTTACCCAGAGCCGTCGGCAGAGGCGATTGGGTCCTGTGTAGCATGGAAATGAGTGAGGGGAAGATGGCCCCCACCCGTCTCCATACTTCCGCCCATAGCTCTTAAAGGGCCATTTTTTTTTCAATTGCATTTTAGTGTAAATATTAAATCTGAGGTCTTTTTGACCCCAGATCTCATATTTAAGAGGTCCTGTCATGCTTTTTTTTTATTACAAGGGATGTTTATATTCCTTGTAATAGGAATAAAACTATATATATATATATATATATATATATATATATATATATATATATATATATATATATATAATTTTTTTCTTAACACCCTAGAGAATAAAATGGTGGTTGTTGCAATACTTTCTGTCACACCGTATTTGCGCAGCGCTCTTACAAGCGCACTTTTTTGGAAAAAATACACTTGTCTTATTTTTTACTTCAAAAAAAAAAAAAAAAACGGTAAAGTTAGCCCAATTTTTTTTTTTTTTTTTTTTTTTTTTTTTTATATCTTGAAGGATAATGTTACGCCGAGTAAATTGATACCCAACATGTCACGCTTCAAAATTGTGCCCGCTCGTGGAATGGCGTCAAACTTTTACCCTTAAAAATCTCCATAGGTGACGTTTAACCACTTATGCCCTGGACCATTTGGTTGGCCAATGACTAGAGCACTTTTTGCGATTCGGCACTGCGTCACTTTAACTGACAATTGTACGTGTCGTGCGACATGGCTCCCTAACAAAATTTACGTCCTTTCTTTTTTTTTTTTTCCACACAAATAGAGCTTTCTTTTGGTGGTATTTGATCACCTCTGCGTTTTTTTTATTTTTTTTTTTATTTTTTGCGCTATAAACAAAAAAAAGTGACAATTTTGAAAGAAATGCATTATTTTTTACTTTTTGCTATAATATCCCCAAAAAATATATAAAAAAAACATTTTTTCCTCAGTTTAGGCCGATCGTATTCTTCTACATATTTTTGGTAAAAAAAAAATCACAATAAGCATTTATTGATTGGTTTGCGCAAAAGTTATAGCGTCTACAAAATAGGGGATCGTTTTATGGCATTTTTATTAAAAATTTTTCTCGAATCGTCTTCCAGGGCAGCATCCGAGAGATAGGCTCCTCCCTAAAACAGGAAACACATTAGTTCACCATTATAAATTTCACAGTCTTACCTGTGTGCCTCAGTTGTTTTGTGTTTCCTCCGGACCCACAGGAGCTGCAAGAACGTTTGTTATTTTTTCACTTGTCTCTGTGCTTGTTGCAGGAGACCCCCTGCCAGCATCCCATACAGCCCAATGGGCCTTGGGAGGGTGAGCAGGAGCAGCACTGAGCAACTTTGCTCAAGCCTGAGATTTCACCCCTACTGAGGGGTCTGCAATCATCCCCCCAGGCTGCAGGAGGACTCTGTCATCACCCCCCATGCCGCTGCTCTAGGGCCTGCCATTCTGTGCTTGTTTAGCAGAGCATCCCCCTCACTTGCTTTCCGGGAAAACTGGTTCTCTAGGCTGCTGTGTCTAGGGCCCGCCAGGGGAGATACATCAGCATGTACTAGATGGCCGCCCCCCCCCCCTCGCCACCGCCGCCGCCACCACCGCAGCGACAGAGATTTCGACCAGGTAGGTTGGTTTTTACCTTCCATCTAGGTCCCTGGTGGTCGTGGCCAATACCCCAAGCCAGGCAACTGATCCGGGCCGGCCGCCCGCTCTCCGTAGTGGCGTCCTCGCTGCCATACAGGCCGCTACATGGAGCCTGGGGGTGTACCAAGATGGCGCCAGGAGAAGGAGGTTCCGTTTCCGGGTGGCGGCCATTTTCCCGTAGCCTATCTCCAGGAGGAAATAGAGCGGGACACCCAGGACATCCAGGGGCGGGAATTTAAAAAAAAAAAAAAAAAAAAAAGAAAAAAAAAAAGAAAAATAATAACAATAATTAGAATACAAATTAACTTTTGATGCCTGCCCTTCCTACCAGTATCCATGGAGGAGTATACCACAATGCAGCGGCATGTGCAGGTGTGTCCACCAACCTGCATGGGGTCAGCCGGGGGCGGGGCCGGAGCTTATGCAGGAAGCGGTTAAAAAGGCCCTCTAAGCAGAGGATCCTGGTGGCTGATCATGTCTGACGCTTCCCCACCCTGCCCTGCAGATCCTGCAAGTCAGGACAGCTCCAAGGTAAGCCAGAATACTCTTGAATTATCTCTGTCTTAACCTCTCTACAGAACTGCCTACCTACAGGCAGTCTTTGACCACCTGCCTCACGGGGATTTTTGTTTACTATGTTTGCTTCTAGGCAAAGACCCCTGAGGAAAGGAAGGTGAAAGGCAAAACATGTGCCTCATGCAGCCACAGGCTTTCCCCAGATTGGAAAAAGCCCCTATGTCAAAATTGCATAGACAAAATGGTGGCCAAAGAATCACAGGGATTTTTGAAAGACCTGCTCAATTCTTTTAAGAAAGAAATTCAGAGCACCATGGCGCCACTACGCTCAGCTATTGAAAAATTAGAAACGCCATCAAGTGTCGCTCAGGCCAGTATCCCATCTGCCAGCGGAACATACATTCCGAGGGATAACAAGGTACAGGCAGAACAAGAGATGGATTCAGATGAATCCGAGCAATCTGAATCGGAAGACGGTATCTGTTCAGACTCAGAGGAGGAAGATGACACTACAGACTGCAACCTGTTTCCCTCAGAGGATACAGATAGTCTTCTTAAAGCCATCACTGACACTCTAGGCATTAAGGCAGACAAATCGAGGAAAGCTGGAAGCCGCACACCGGTATAATGATGAATGCTTTATTTAAAAAGCTGAATCATGAAGAAACATAACAGCAGAAGCGTACAAAAGCAGCTGACGCGTTTCACACTACAATGAGTGCTTATTCATAGCTATGCTATGAATAAGCACTCATTGTAGTGTGAAACGCGTCAGCTGCTTTTGTACGCTTCTGCTGTTATGTTTCTTCATGATTCAGCTTTTTAAATAAAGCATTCATCATTTATACCGGTGTGCGGCTTCCAGCTTTCCTCGATTTGTCTGCCTCATCTTGCATCAGCCAGCACCTGGGACTCTTCCCTCTTGAAGGATAATACTACACTGGCTTTCATCTCCCCTGGTCTGCGCCTACCTGAGCGGTGGGACCCCTCTCTGCTTAGCTTGCTACTCTAGGCATTAAAGAACAGAAAACCGCAGAACTCACTATACACGACAGGATGTACAAGGGGCTACAGCCCAAGAAGCCAAGAACGTTTCCTGTACACCAAACCCTTAAAGACATAATCAAAAAAGAATGGGAAGACCCAGAGAAAAAACTTTTTATACCCGCCACAATCAAACGCAGATACCCGTTTGCGGAAGCAGACATCAAAACCTGGGCTAAATGCCCCAAGGTGGATGCCTCTCTGGCAAAAATTACGAACAAATCTGACTTGGCATTTGACGACGCAGGTACCCTAAGCGACCCCATGGACCAGAAAATAGAAGCCCTCCTTAAAAGGGCATGGGAAGCAGGGGCGGCAAACCTAAATCCGGCTATTGCCTCCACCTGCACAGCCCGAACCTTGCTAATCTGGTTAACCCAGCTGCAAGAACTACTGGAAAACGACACGCCCAGGGAAGAACTAATAAAAACCATCCCCACACTAACTAGAGCGGCAGCATTCTTTGCAGATGCTTCAGCAGAAACTGTCAGCATATCCTCTAGGACCACGGCACTACTGAACTCAGCCCGCAGAGCCCTGTGGTTGAAATCTTGGGGAGGGGATGCCCCTTCCAAGAACCGATTATGTGGGATCCCATTCACTGGAGACCTACTGTTTGGACCTAAACTAGAAACAGTCCTGGATAGGACTGCAGCAAAGAATAAGGGGTTCCCTCAAACCAAGAAGAAACAAGGGAAGGCGCCCTTTCGGCATTTCAAGAAATTTAACAAGCCAGGGGCAAAAAAGCGCTGGGGTCAACAAAACAAAGGCAAAGGTGAATTCATCCTCAAGCCTACTAACCAAAAGAACAAAAAACAATGACTGCCTTCAGGTGGGGGGCAGACTGGCGGCTTTTTCCCACCAATGGGAGGAGATAACGGAAAACAAATTCATATTGCGCACCATAGCGGACGGCTACGCAAAAGAATTCTCCACCCGCCTCCCAACCAAATGCCTAGCAACCATGCTACCAAAGGACAGCGATCAAGCAAAAGTTTTTTTAGAATCCCTGCAGAACCTGCTGGATCAGAAGGTGATTCGTCACGTTCCTCAAGAGGAGGAACAAAAGGGCTTCTATTCACATATCTTCGCAAAAAGAAAACCGTCAGGCAAACTAAGGCTGATACTAAACCTCAAACCACTCAACCGAGGGATAAAATACAAGAGATTCAGAATGGAATCTATCTATTCGATCAGGAACATCCTACCGCGGGAGACATTCATGGCAACACTAGACTTACAGGATGCCTACCTACATGTCCCTATAAGGGAGGATCACCAAAAGTTCCTGAGGTTCGCAATTCAGGGGCCAGCAGCTACTCTACACCTACAGTACACAGCTCTCCCCTTCGGAATCTCTTCGGCACCAAGAATATTCTCGAAAATAATGGCGGAAGCACTAAAAGGTCTGAGACAGCAGGGTATTGGAATAATACCATACTTAGACGACCTACATTTGTTTGCGGACTCGGCAGTAATCTTAGGTCATACTTGTGCGCAGGTTGTTTTCTATCTGCAAAACCTGGGATGGATCGTAAACTCAGAAAAATCTCAAATGACCCCAAGCCAGAGAGTGGTATACTTGGGATATGTGCTGGACTAGACTTTTCGTCCTTCTCCTTTGTTAGGAAAATTTTTGACAAATTACACAAGCGATTACCTCCCTGTTAAGGAATCATTCCACAACAATCGGGCACGGAATGTCCATACTAGGACTGATGACGTCTTCCATTCCAGCCATTACCTGGGCACAAATTCACATGCGACCCCTACAGAACTACATTCTGTCCCAGTGGGATGGCAGGCAAGCATCTCTAGACAAGTCCATTCCCGTCCCAGCCACAGTCAAACAAACACTCCACTGGTGGCTCAGCCCACTTCGGGTCATCGAGGGGCGCAGATGGGCTCAAGTCAATCCAGTCAGGATCACCACCGATGCAAGCGCCCTGGGATGGGGAGCCCACAGGGAAGGGCTGTACTCACAAGGGAAATGCACATCCAAATGGTCACAAGCCTCCTCAAACTTGAGAGAGCTGAAAGCTGTGGCGGAAGCGCTAAAAGCTTTCAAGCCAGCATTACAGGGGAGAGATGTAAAAGTACAATCAGACAACGCCACGACCATTGCATACCTAAACAGACAAGGTGTTACAATCAATCAATCCTACTATGGGCAGAAGCGAACACAAGATCGATATCTGGTATTTATCTGAAAGGAACAGACAATACATTGGCAGATTTCCTGGGCCGGAAAACGATAAAACAAACAGAATGGTCACTAAACCAAACAACCTTCATTCAAATCACTCAAAAGTGGGGAATACCCGAAGTAGACCTATTCACTTCCAGGGCAAATGCAAAATCTCCAATATTTTTCTCCCTGGACCCTACAGATGGCAACAGCGGGGTGGATGCTTTCAACCAAAACTGGAAATGGCATCTGTGCTATGCATTCCCTCCAACTGCCATAATCCCAAAGGTAATCCAAAAAATCAAGGCAGAGAAAACAACGGTGATACTAATAGCACCACACTGGCCCCAGAGAGCATGGTTCAGTCACTTGAAAAACCTCAGCATACAACCTCAGCTGACACTGACGGACCGCCCGGATCTACTGTCACAAGGCCCAGTCAACCACCCGAACCACAAAATCCTGAAGCTCTCAGCGTGGTTACTGAGAAGGTAAAACTCCAGAACAAAGGCCTGTCAGACAGGGTAATCAACACCATCTTAAACAGCAGAAAGCCGGTAACGAGAGCTATCTATGAGAAAATAAGGAAAAAATTTTGTTTCTTGGTACAAAGACAGACCAACCTCCAACGGTGGGATAATTCCAATAGTTTTGGACTTCCTACAAGATGGTGCAGACAACATATCGCCTAGTACCCTGAAGGTACAAGTTGCATCACTTTCCTCGGTCATGGATACTAGACTAGCGGAGGACCCGCTGATAAGACGATTCCTTATAGCACTTAAAAGATCTAAACCAGCCAAAATGTACAGAACTCCCACCTGGGACATGGGCACGGTACTTAAGGGCTTTCTTTCCCCTCCGTTTGAACCTATCGAGGATAGCTCAGACAAAAACCTCACGCTAAAAACTGCGCTCCTTCTGGCCCTAGTATCCGCCAGAAGAGTGAGTGAAATCCAAGCTCTGTCAACAATAGAACCATACTGTCTAATACATCTGGACAAGATAATTCTCTCTCCAGATCCGGCCTTTCTACCCAAGGTCTCTTCTACGTTCCACAGAACCCAAAACATCGTCATACCCTCACTTCCAACAACCATAGATAGTAGGAAAAGGGACATTTACAGTAAACTAGATGTAAGGAACACGCTCATAACGTATCTCGAAAGAACAAAGGAATGGCGTAGAACGACCTCCCTCTTCGTCCTCTATGCAGGAATCAACAGAGGGAAACAAGCTTCAAAAAGTACCATCAGCAGATGGATAAGGATGGCCATACAGATTACCTATAAGGCACAGAATCTCACTCCACCTAGTGAAATCAGAGCGCACACAACTAGAGCCTGGGCAACCTCGGTCGCAGAGAAAACAGGGGCAACTCCGGAGCAGATCTGCAGGGCAGCAACATGGTCGAGCTTCAGTACTTTCGCAAAGCACTACCGGATAGACCAGCTGTCTGACCAAGACCAAGCATTTGGTCGCAAAGTGCTCCAGTCTCTAACCCCATCCTAGTAAGTATTGCTTGATACATCCTCTCGGATGCTGCCCTGGAAGACGATTTGAGAAAACAGAGTTGGGTACCTGGTAACTCTTTTTCTAAGAAGTCTTCCAGGGCAGCACTAGTTCCCACCCTTGAAATGACAAATACCAGGTACAGCGGGGGAGCTTTCAGCTTACGGGGAATTCCTTCGGTGCTTTAACACAACTGAGGCACACAGGTAAGACTGTGAAATTTATAATGGTGGACTAATGTGTTTCCTGTTTTTAGGGAGGAGGAGCCTATCTTTCGGATGCTGCCCTGGAAGACTTCTTAGAAAAAGTTACCAGGTACCTAACTCCTTTTTTTTTTTTTTTTTTTTTTTTTTTTTTTTCTCGTGACACTTTTGGCGCTATTTTGGGACCATTCGCGTTTATACAACGATCAGTGCGATATAAATGCATTGATTACTGTGTAAATGTGATTGTCAGTGAAGGGGTTAACTAGGAGGGGGCGCTACAGGGATTAAGTGTGTCCTAGGGAGTGATTCTAACTGTGTAGGGAGGAGGGGCAACGTGTGACACATCACTGATCACCGCTGCCGATCAAAGGGAGCGGTGATCAGTGTCAGTATTACTAGGCAGAATGGGGAAATGCTTGTTTACATCAGCATTTCCCCGTTCTTCCTCTCCGTGAGACGATCGCGGGTATCATACTCACGGAGATCGCGGCAGGGTCATGTGCACATGCCGGCGAGCGCGACCACACGGCGGCAAATTTTGAGGGACGTACATGTATGCCCATTTGCCTCTCCGTGCCATTCTGCCGACGTAACTGTTCGTGCGGCGGTCGGCAAGTGGTTAAATTCTACAAGTTGCATGTTTTGCGTTACAGAGGAGGTCTTTTTATATGGGGGCGCTATTCGCGTATGCGTTTGCTTCTGCACGCAAGGTCGTCAGGACGGGACGCGTTTAAAAAAAAACTTTTCTTTTCTATTTATTTATTTTACACTTTTTTTTTTTTCACTGTTCTTTAAGAAAAAAAATGGTGTCACTTTTATTCCGATTACAAGGAATGTAAACATCCCTTGTAACAGAAAAAAAGCATGACCGGACCTCTTAAATATGAGATCTGGGGTCAAAAAGACCACACACAGCGAGGAGTGAAATCAAAAATGTATGCCCTTAGAAATCCTGAAGGTGGTGCTGGGTTTTCGGGGCCCCGTACGCGGCTAGGCTCCCAAAAAGTGCCACACATGTGGTATCCCCGTACTCAGGAGAAGCAGCTGAATGTATTTTGGGGTGCAATTCCACATATGCCCATGGCCTGTGTGAGCAATATATCATTTAGTGACAACTTTTTGTAAATTTTTTTTTTTTTTTTTTTTTTTGTCATTATTCAATCACTTGGGACAAAAAAAATAAGTATTCAATGGGCTCAACATGCCTCTCAGCAATTTCCTTGGGGTGTCTACTTTCCAAAATGGGGTCATTTGGGGGGGGTTTGTACTGCCCTGCCATTTTAGCACCTCAAGAAATGACATAGGCAGTCATAAACTAAAAGCTGTGTAAATTCCAGAAAATGTACCCTAGTTTGTAGACGCTATAACTTTTGCGCAAACCAATAAATATACGCTTATTGACATTTTTTTTTACCAAAGACATGTGGCCGAATACATTTTGGCCTAAATGTATGACTAAAATTTAGTTTATTGGATTTTTTTTATAACAAAAAGTAGAAAATATCATTTTTTTTTTCAAAATTTTCAGTCTTTTTCCGTTTATAGCGCAAAAAATAAAAACGGCAGAGGTGATCAAATACCATCAAAAGAAAGCTCTATTTGTGGGAAGAAAAGGACGCAAATTTCGTTTGGGTAGAGCATTGCATGACCGCGCAATTAGCAGTTAAAGCGACGCAGTGCCGAATTGTAAAAAGTGCTCTGGTCAGGAAGGGGGTAAATCCTTCCGGGGCTGAAGTGGTTAAAGTGAAAAAAAAAAGTGAAATATTCCTTTAAATATCGTACGTGGGGGGTGTCTATAGTATGCCTGTAAAGTGGCGTGTGTTTCCCGTGCTCAGAACAGTCCCTGCACAAAATGACATTTTTAAAGGAATAAAAGTCATTTAAAACTGCTTGCGGCTTTAATGTAATGTCGGGTCTCGGCAATATGGATGAAAATCAGTGAGACAAACGACATGGGTACCCCCCCCAGTCCATTACCAGGACCTTTGGGTCTTGTATGGATATTAAGGGGTACCCCGCACCCAAATTAAAAAAAGGAAAGGTGTGGGGCCCCCAGGCCCTATATACTCTGAACAGCAGTATACAGGCGGGGGAAACAAGACAGGGACTGTAGGTTGTTAAGTAGAATCTGTAATTTTGAACTGGTACATTTTTACGTGTTTAGCCCCAGCCAAAAAATCTATTTTAAGCTTTTTGGAAAACATAGGGAAGGGTTATCACCCCTGTGACATTTGTTTTGCTGTCTGTGCACCTCTTCAGAAGATTTCGCCTCACTTTCTGTCCCAATGACAAATATTTTTTGAAATTTGGGGTTTTTATTGAAACAAGGATTGCTGATAAAGCATCAGTGGAGAAGAGACACGTTTTTCCCATATTAACTCTTACAGGAGAGAATTTCCCTTCCTAGGGGTAGATTTCATCTCACTTCCTGTTGTCTACTTCCGTTTGCAAGTAGGAGTCATTTGTAAGTTGGATGTTTGAAAGTAGGGGCCTGCCCTATATACTCTACAGAAATGGGGGCCTTAGGTGTTGGTGTTGCCACAACACTGTAAGCCCTCACAGGGCCCTGCTGTGAAATATTAGATCAAGAATTGTAATTACATGCACCTGTTGAACAGGGGCAGAAAAATTGGGCCTTTGGTGGTGTTGCCACAACACTGTAAGTCCTCAGTTACTCTTGGTGGGAGCTGGAACGGGCCCTGCTGTGAAATATTAGATCAAGAATTGTAATTACATGTCCCTTTTTGAACAGGGGCAGAAAAATTGGGCCTTGGGCACTGGTGCCACAACACTGCAACCCCTCACAGATACTCTAGTTGGAGCGCATGAATGAGCCCTCCTGCAAAATATTGCATCAAAAATTGTAATTCCACTCCCCTGTTAAACAGGGGCTGAAAAATTGGGCCTTAGCCACTGGTGGCGGCGCCCAGAACCAAATATATTCTTACAAGCTATCAGCATTATCATTGAGAAAGAGAGGATAATTACTCAGTGTAACAGGATAGTCGCTTAGCATCAGCATAGGCAGTCTTGAAGGGATCTGACATTTAAAAAAAAAATATTCGGTTACATTAGCATCAGGTGCTTGGTAGCTGGTGGTGATCCAAGTCGATCGACTGAGTTGGTGGACAGGCGCACCCTGTGATCGGTTACAAAGCCTCCAGCAGCACTGAATGTGTGTTCCGAAAGAACGCTGGATGCAGGACAGGCCAGTAGCTCAATTGCATACTGTGCAAGCTCTGGTCAGTGATCCATCCTCAAGACCCAGTAACCCAGAGGATTTTCGGTGGGAAAGGTGTCCAAGTCAGATCTTGCCCCTAGGTATTCCTGCACCATGTAAAACAGACGCTGGCGATGGTTGCTGGAACCGATCATACCTTGGGGCTGCGGACTAAAAAATTGTCTGAACGCATCGGTCAGACGGCCACCTTCTCCACCGCTCCTTCTTTGACTGACCGAAGCTTCAGCAACATGTTGTCCAGGAACAGGAGTTTGTAACCTCCCAGTCTCTGGGAACGCATTGCACAGACCTTTCTGCAAGGCCTCCCGAAGATGTTTCATCCTCTGCTCCCTCTGTGACGGCAAGATAAGGTCCGCAACCTTACCCTTGTAACGTGGATCAAGGAGGGTTGCCA
>JBBDGP010004426.1:0-267500 GCA_037952835.1 Lithobates septentrionalis
GCTAAAGCTACAAGTTAGTGTATTGCGTCCTCTTCTCAGTGTTCAGCTAAAGCTACAAGTTAGTGTAGTGAGACCTCTGCACAGTGTTCAGCTAAAGCTACAAGTTAGTGTAGTGCATCCTCCTCACAGTGTTCAGCTAAAACTACAAGTTAGTGTAGTGCGATCTCTGCACAGTGTTCAGCTAAAGCTACAAGTTAGTGTAGTGCGTCCTCCTCTAAAGCTACAAGTTAGCGTAGTGCATCCTCCTCACAGTGTTCAGCTAAAGCTACAAGTTGGTGAAGTGTGTCCTCCTCACAGTGTTTAGCGAAAACTACAAGTTAGTATAGTGCAACCTCTGCACAGTGTTCAGCTAAAGCTACAAGTTAGTGTAGTGCGTCCTCCTCACAGTGTTCAACTAAAGCTATAAGTTAGTTTAGTGTGACCTCTGCACAGTGTTCACCTAAAGCTACAAGTTAGGGTAGTGCGTCCTCCTCACAGTGTTCAGCTAAAACTACAAGTTAGTGTAGTGAGACCTCTGCACAGTGTTCAGCTAAAGCTACAAGTTAGTTTAGTGTGACCTCTGCACAGTGTTCAGCTAAAGCTACAAGTTAGTGTAGTGCGTCCTCCTCTAAAGCTACAAGTTAGGGTAGTGCGTCCTCCTCACAGTGTTCAGCTAAAAGCTACAAGTTAGTGTAGTGCGTCCTCCTCACAGTGTTCAGCTAAAACTACAAGTTAGTGTAGTGAGACCTCTGCACAGCGTTCAGCTAAAGCTACAAGTTATTGTAGTGCGTCCTCCTCACAGTGTTCAGCTAAAGCTACAAGTTGGTGTAGTGTGTCCTCCTTACAGTGTTCAACGAAAACTACAACTGAGTGTAGTGCATCCTGCTCACAGTGTTCAGCGAAAACTACAAGTTAGTGTAGTGCTACCTCTGCACAGTGTTCAGCTAAAGCTACAAGTTAGTGTAGTGCGTCCTCCTCACAGTGTTCACCTAAAACTACAAGTTAGTGTAGTGACACCTCTGCACAGAGTTCAGCTAAGGCTACAAGTTAGTGTAGTGCGTCCTCCTCACACTGTTCAGCTAAAGCTACAAATTAGTTTAGTGTGACCTCTGCACAGTGTTCAGCTAAAGCTACAAGTTAGTGTAGTGCATCCTCCTCATAGTGTTCAGCTAAAACTACAAGTTAGTGTAGTGAGACCTCTGCACAGTGTTCAGCTAAAGCTACAAGTTAGTGTAGTGCTTCCTCACAGTGTTCAGCTAAAGCTACAAGTTAGTTTAGTGTGACCTCTGCACAGTGTTAAGCTAAAGCTACAAGTTAGGGTAGTTCGTTCTCCTCACAGTGTTCAGCTAAAGCTACAAGTTAGTGTAGTGTGTCCTCCTCACAGTGTTCAGCGAAAACTACAAGTTAGTGTAGTGAGACCTCTGCACAGTGTTCAGCTAAAGCTACAAGTTAGTGTAGTGCGTCCTCCTCTAGAGCTACAAGTTAGGGTAGTGCGTCCTCCTCACAGTTTTCAGCTAAAGCTACCAGTTGGTGTAGTGTGTCCTCCTCACAGTATTCAGCTAAAACTACAAGTTAGTGTAGTGCGACCTCTGCACAGTGTTCAGCTAAAGCTACAAGTTAGTGTAGTGAGACCTCTGCACAGTGTTCAGCTAAAGCTACAAGTTAGTGTAGTGTGTCCTCCTCACAGTGTTCAGCGAAAACTACAAGTTAGTGTAGTGAGACCTCTGCACAGTGTTCAGCTAAAGCTACAAGTTAGTGTAGTGCGTCCTCCTCTAGAGCTACAAGTTAGGGTAGTGCGTCCTCCTCACAGTTTTCAGCTAAAGCTACCAGTTGGTGTAGTGTGTCCTCCTCACAGTATTCAGCTAAAACTACAAGTTAGTGTAGTGCGACCTCTGCACAGTGTTCAGCTAAAGCTACAAGTTAGTGTAGTGAGGACCTCTGCACAGTGTTCAGCTAAAGCTACGAGTTAGTTTAGTGTGACCTCTGCACAGTGTTTAGCTAAAGCTACAAGTTAGGGTAGTGCGTCCTCCTCACAGTATTCAGCTAAACCTACAAGTTAGTGTAGTGCGACCTCTGCACAGTGTTCAGCTAAAGCTACAAGTTAGTGTAGTGCGTCCTCCTCACAGTGTTCAGCTAAAACTACAAGTTAGTGTAGTGAGACCTCTGCACAGCGTTCAGCTAAAGCTACAAGTTAGTGTAGTGCGTCCTCCTCACAGTGTTCAGCGAAAACTACAAGTTAGTGTAGTGCGTCCTGCTCACAGTGTTCAGCTGAAGCTACAAGTTAGTGTAGTGCGTCCTCCTCACAGTGTTCACCTAAAACTACAAGTTAGTGTAGTGACACCTCTGAACAGCGTTCAGCTAAAGCTACAAGTTAGTGTAGTGCGTCCTCCTCACACTGTTCAGCTAAAGCTACAAGTTAGTTTAGTGTGACCTCTGCACAGTGTTCAGCTAAAGCTACAAGTTAGGGTAGTGCGTCCTCCTCACAGTGTTCTGCTAAAGCTACAAGTTGGTGTAGTGTGTCCTCCTCACATTGTTCAGTGAAAACTACAAGGTAGTGTAGTGCGACCTCTGCACAGTGTTCAGCTAAAGCTACAAGTTAGTGTAGTGCATCCTCCTCTAAAGCTACAAGTTAGGGTAGTGCGTCCTCCTCACAGTGTTCAGCTAAAGCTACAAGTTGGTGTAGTGTGTCCTCCTCACAGTGTTCAGCGAAAACTACAAGTTCGTGTAGTGCGACCTCTGCACAGTGTTCAGCTAAAGCCACAAGTTAGTGTAGTGAGACCTCTGCACAGTGTTCAGCTAAAGCTACAAGTTAGTTTAGTGTGACCTCTGCACAGTGTTCAGCTAAAGCTACAAGTTAGGGTAGTGCGTCCTCCTCACAGTGTTCTGCTAAAGCTACAAGTTGGTGTAGTGTGTCCTCCTCACATTGTTCAGTGAAAACTACAAGTTAGTGTAGTGAGACCTCTGCACAGTGTTCAGCTAAAGCTACAAGTTAGTGTAGTGCTTCCTCCCCACAGTGTTCAGCTAAAACTACAAGTTAGTGTAGTGAGACCTCTGCACAGTGTTCAGCTAAAGCTACAAGTTAGTGTAGTGCTTCCTCCCCACAGTGTTCAACTAAAGCTACAAGTTAGTTTAGTGTGACCTCTGCACAGTGTTAAGCTAAAGCTACAAGTTAGGGTAGTGCGTCTTCCTCACAGTGTTCAGCTAAAGCTACAAGTAAGTGTAGTGTGTCCTCCTCACAGTGTTCAGCGAAAACTACAAGTTAGTGTAGTGTGACCTCTGCACAGTGTTCAGCTAAAGATACAAGTTAGTGTAGTGCGTCCTCCTCTAAAGCTACAAGTTAGGGTAGTGCGTCCTCCGCACAGTGTTCAGCTAAAGCTACAAGTTGGTGTAGTGTGTCCTCCTCACAGTGTTCAGCGAAAACTACAAGTTTGTGTAGTAAGACCTCTGCACAGTGTTCAGCTAAAGCTACAAGTTAGTGTATTGCTTCCTCCTCACAGTGTTCAGCTAAAGCTACAAGTTAGTGTAGTGAGACCTCTGCACAGTGTTCAGCTAAAGCTACAAGTTAGTGTAGTGCATCCTCCTCACAGTGTTCAGCTAAAACTACAAGTTAGTGTAGTGAGACCTCTGCACAGCGTTCAGCTAAAGCTACATGTTAGTGTAGTGCGTCCTCCTCACAGTGTTCAGCTAAAGCTACAAGTTGGTGTAGTGTGTCCTCCTCACAGTGTTCAGCGAAAACTACAAGTTAGTGTAGTGCGTCCTGCTCACAGTGTTCAGCTAAAACTACAAGTTAGTGTAGTGCGACCTCTGCACAGTGTTCAGGTAAAGCTACAAGTTAGTGTAGTGCGTCCTCCTCACAGTGTTCACCTAAGACTACAAGTTAGTGTAGTGCGACCTCTGCACAGTGTTCAGCTAAAGCTACAAGTTAGTGTAGTGCGTCCTCCTCTAAAGCTACAAGTTAGGGTAGTGCGTCCTCCTCACAGTGTACAGCTAAAGCTACAAGTTGGTGTAGTGTGTCCTCCTCACAGTGTTCAGCGAAAACTACAAGTTTGTGTAGTGCGACCTCTGCACAGTGTTCAGCTAAAGCCACAAGTTAGTGTAGTGAGACCTCTGCACAGTGTTCAGCTAAAGCTACAAGTTAGTGTATTGCGTCCTCCTCACAGTGTTCAGCTAAAGCTACAAGTTAGTGTAGTGCTTCCTCCTCACAGTGTTCAGCTAAAGCTACAAGTTAGTTTAGTGTGACCTCTGCACAGTGTTTAGCTAAAGCTACAAGTTAGTGTATTGCGTCCTCCTCACAGTGTTCAGCTAAAGCTACAAGTTAGTGTAGTGCTTCCTCCTCACAGTGTTCAGCTAAAGCAACAAGTTATTTTAGTGTGACCTCTGCACAGTGTTTAGCTAAAGCTACAAGTTAGGGTAGTGCGTCCTCCTCACAGTGTTCAGCTAAAACTACAAGTTAGTGTAGTGCGACCTCTGCACAGTGTTCAGCTAAAGCTACAAGTTAGTGTAGTGCGTCCTCCTCACAGTGTTCAGCTAAAACTACAAGTTAGTGTAGTGAGACCTCTGCACAGCGTTCAGCTAAAGCTACATGTTAGTGTATTGCGTCCTCCTCACAGTGTTCAGCTAAAGCTACAAGTTGGTGTAGTGTGTCCTCCTCACAGTGTTCAGCGAAAACTACAAGTTAGTGTAGTGCGTCCTGCTCACAGTGTTCAGCTAAAACTACAAGTTAGTGTAGTGCGACCTCTGCACAGTGTTCAGCTAAAGCTACAAGTTAGTGTAGTGCGTCCTCCTCACAGTGTTCACCTAAAACTACATGTTAGTGTAGTGAGACCTCTGCACAGCGTTCAGCTAAAGTTACAAGTTAGTGTTGTGCGTCCTCCTCACACTGTTCATCTAAAGCTACAAGTTAGTTTAGTGAGACCTCTGCACAGTGTTCAGCTAAAGCTACAAGTTAGGGTAGTGCGTCCTCCTCAGTGTTCAGCTAAAGCTACAAGTTGGTGTAGTGTGTTCTCCTCACAGTGTTCAGCGAAAACTACAAGTTCGTGTAGTGCGACCTCTGCACAGTGTTCAGCTAAAGCCACAAGTTAGTGTAGTGAGACCTCTGCACAGTGTTCAGCTAAAGCTACAAGTTAATTTAATGTGACCTCTGCACAGTGTTCAGCTAAAGCTACAAGTTAGTGTAGTGCGTCCTGCTCACAGTGTTCAGCTAAAACTACAAGTTAGTGTAGTGCGACCTCTGCACAGTGTTCAGCTAAAGCTACAAGTTAGTGTAGTGAGAACTCTTCACAGTGTTCAGCTAAAGCTACAAGTTAGTGTAGTGCGTCCTCCTCACAGTGTTCAGCTAAAGCTACAAGTTAGTGTAGTGCGACCTCTGCACAGTGTTCAGCTAAAGCTACAAGTTAGTGTAGTGTGTCCTCCTCTAAAGCTACAAGTTAGGGTAGTGCGTGCTCCTCACAGTGTTCAGCTAAAGCTACAAGTTGGTGTAGTGTGTCCTCCTCACAGTGTTCAGCTAAAGCTACAAGTTAGTGTAGTGTGTCCTCCTCTAAAGCTACAAGTTAGGGTAGTGCGTGCTCCTCACAGTGTTCAGCTAAAGCTACAAGTTAGTGTAGTGCTTCCTCCTCACAGTGTTCAGCTAAAGCTACAAGTTAGTTTAGTATGACTTCTGCACAGTGTTCAGCTAAAGCTTCAAGTTAGGGTAGTGCGTCCTGCTCACAGTGTTCAGCTAAAACTACGTTATTGTAGTGCGACCTCTGCACAGTGTTCACCTAAAGCTACAAGTTATTGTAGTGAGAACTCTGCACAGTGTTCAGCTAAAGCTACAAGTTAGTGTAGTGAGAACTCTGCACAGTGTTCAGCTAAAGCTACAAGTTAGTGCAGTGCGTACTCCTCACAGTGTTCAGCTAAAACTACAAGTCAGTGTAGTGCGACCTCTACACAGTGTTCAGCTAAAGCTACAAGTTAGTGTAGTGTGTCCTCCTCTAAAGCTACAAGTTAGGGTAGTGCGTACTTCTCACAGTGTTCAGCTAAAGCTACAAGTTGGTGTAATGTGTCCTCCTCACAGTGTTCAGCGAAAACTACAAGTTCGTGTAGTGCGACCACTGCACAGTGTTCAGCTAAAGCCACAAGTTAGTGTAGTGCGTCCTCCTCACATTGTTCACCTAAAACTACAAGTTAGTGTAGTGAGACCTCTGCACAGCGTTCAGCTAAAGTTACAAGATAGTGTAGTGCGTCCTCCTCACACTGTTCAGCTAAAGCTACAAGTTAGTTTACTGAGACCTCTGCACAGTGTTCAGCTAAAGCTACAAGTTAGGGTAGTGCGTCCTCCTCAGTGTTCAGCTAAAGCTACAAGTTGGTGTAGTGTGTTCTCCTCACAGTGTTCAGCCAAAACTACAAGTTCGTGTAGTGCGACCTCTGCACAGTGTTCAGCTAAAGCCACAAGTTAGTGTAGTGAGACCTCTGCACAGTGTTCAGCTAAAGCTACAAGTTAGTGTATTGCGTCCTCCTCACAGTGTTCAGCTAAAGCTACAAGTTAGTATAGTGAGACCTCTGCACAGTGTTCAGCTAAAGCTACAAGTTAGTGTAGTGCATCCTCCTCACAGTGTTCAGCTAAAACTACAAGTTAGTGTAGTGAGACCTCTGCACAGTGTTCAGCTAAAGCTACAAGTTAGTGTAGTGCTTCCTCCTCACAGTGTTCAGCTAAAGCTACAAGTTAGTTTAGTGTGACCTCTGCACAGTGTTTAGCTAAAGCTACAAGTTAGTGTATTGCGTCCTCCTCACAGTGTTCAGCTAAAGCTACAAGTTAGTTTAGTGTGACCTCTGCACAGTGTTTAGCTAAAGCTACAAGTTAGTGTATTGCGTCCTCCTCACAGTGTTCAGCTAAAGCTACAAGTTAGTGTAGTGCTTCCTCCTCACAGTGTTCAGCTAAAGCAACAAGTTATTTTAGTGTGACCTCTGCACAGTGTTTAGCTAAAGCTACAAGTTAGGGTAGTGCGTCCTCCTCACAGTGTTCAGCTAAAACTACAAGTTAGTGTAGTGCGACCTCTGCACAGTGTTCAGCTAAAGCTACAAGTTAGTGTAGTGCGTCCTCCTCACAGTGTTCAGCTAAAACTACAAGTTAGTGTAGTGAGACCTCTGCACAGCGTTCAGCTAAAGCTACATGTTAGTGTATTGCGTCCTCCTCACAGTGTTCAGCTAAAGCTACAAGTTGGTGTAGTGTGTCCTCCTCACAGTGTTCAGCGAAAACTACAAGTTAGTGTAGTGCGTCCTGCTCACAGTGTTCAGCTAAAACTACAAGTTAGTGTAGTGCGACCTCTGCACAGTGTTCAGCTAAAGCTACAAGTTAGTGTAGTGCGTCCTCCTCACAGTGTTCACCTAAAACTACAAGTTAGTGTAGTGAGACCTCTGCACAGCGTTCAGCTAAAGTTACAAGTTAGTGTTGTGCGTCCTCCTCACACTGTTCATCTAAAGCTACAAGTTAGTTTAGTGAGACCTCTGCACAGTGTTCAGCTAAAGCTACAAGTTAGGGTAGTGCGTCCTCCTCAGTGTTCAGCTAAAGCTGCAAGTTGGTGTAGTGTGTTCTCCTCACAGTGTTCAGCGAAAACTACAAGTTCGTGTAGTGCGACCTCTGCACAGTGTTCAGCTAAAGCCACAAGTTAGTGTAGTGAGACCTCTGCACAGTGTTCAGCTAAAGCTACAAGTTAATTTAATGTGACCCCTGCACAGTGTTCAGCTAAAGCTACAAGTTAGTGTAGTGCGTCCTGCTCACAGTGTTCAGCTAAAACTACAAGTTAATGTAGTGCGACCTCTGCACAGTGTTCAGCTAAAGCTACAAGTTAGTGTAGTGAGAACTCTGCACAGTGTTCAGCTAAAGCTACAAGTTAGTGTAGTGCGTCCTCCTCACAGTGTTCAGCTAAAGCTACAAGTTAGTGTAGTGCGACCTCTGCACAGTGTTCAGCTAAAGCTACAAGTTAGTGTAGTGTGTCCTCCTCTAAAGCTACAAGTTAGGGTAGTGCGTGCTCCTCACAGTGTTCAGCTAAAGCTACAAGTTGGTGTAGTGTGTCCTCCTCACAGTGTTCAGCTAAAGCTACAAGTTAGTGTAGTGTGTCCTCCTCTAAAGCTACAAGTTAGGGTAGTGCGTGCTCCTCACAGTGTTCAGCTAAAGCTACAAGTTAGTGTAGTGCTTCCTCCTCACAGTGTTCAGCTAAAGCTACAAGTTAGTTTAGTATGACTTCTGCACAGTGTTCAGCTAAAGCTTCAAGTTAGGGTAGTGCGTCCTGCTCACAGTGTTCAGCTAAAACTACGTTATTGTAGTGCGACCTCTGCACAGTGTTCACCTAAAGCTACAAGTTATTGTAGTGAGAACTCTGCACAGTGTTCAGCTAAAGCTACAAGTTAGTGTAGTGAGAACTCTGCACAGTGTTCAGCTAAAGCTACAAGTTAGTGCAGTGCGTACTCCTCACAGTGTTCAGCTAAAACTACAAGTCAGTGTAGTGCGACCTCTACACAGTGTTCAGCTAAAGCTACAAGTTAGTGTAATGTGTCCTCCTCTAAAGCTACAAGTTAGGGTAGTGCGTACTTCTCACAGTGTTCAGCTAAAGCTACAAGTTGGTGTAATGTGTCCTCCTCACAGTGTTCAGCGAAAACTACAAGTTCGTGTAGTGCGACCACTGCACAGTGTTCAGCTAAAGCCACAAGTTAGTGTAGTGCGTCCTCCTCACAGTGTTCACCTAAAACTACAAGTTAGTGTAGTGAGACCTCTGCACAGCGTTCAGCTAAAGTTACAAGATAGTGTAGTGCGTCCTCCTCACACTGTTCAGCTAAAGCTACAGGTTAGTTTACTGAGACCTCTGCACAGTGTTCAGCTAAAGCTACAAGTTAGGGTAGTGCGTCCTCCTCAGTGTTCAGCTAAAGCTACAAGTTGGTATAGTGTGTTCTCCTCACAGTGTTCAGCCAAAACTACAAGTTCGTGTAGTGCGACCTCTGCACAGTGTTCAGCTAAAGCCACAAGTTAGTGTAGTGAGACCTCTGCACAGTGTTCAGCTAAAGCTACAAGTTAGTGTATTGCGTCCTCCTCACAGTGTTCAGCTAAAGCTACAAGTTAGTATAGTGAGACCTCTGCACAGTGTTCAGCTAAAGCTACAAGTTAGTGTAGTGCATCCTCCTCACAGTGTTCAGCTAAAACTACAAGTTAGTGTAGTGAGACCTCTGCACAGTGTTCAGCTAAAGCTACAAGTTAGTGTAGTGCTTCCTCCTCACAGTGTTTAGCTAAAGCTACAAGTTAGTTTAGTGGGACCTCTGCACAGTGTTAAGCTAAAGCTACAAGTTAGGGTAGTGTGTCCTCCTCATAGTGTTCAGCGAAAACTACAAGTTAGTGTAGTGCGACCTCTGCACAGTGTTCAGCTAAAGCTACAAATTAGTGTAGTGCGTCCTCCTCTAAAGCTACAAGTTAGGGTAGTGTCTCCTCCTCACAGTGTTCAGCTAAAGCTACAAGTTGGTGTAGTGTGTCCTCCTCACAGTGTTCAGCGAAAACTACAAGTTTTTGTAGTGAGACCTCTGCACAGTGTTCAGCAAAAGCTACAAGTTAGTGTATTGCGTCCTCCTCACAGTGTTCAGCTAAAGCTACAAGTTAGCGTAGTGAGACCTCTGCACAGTGTTCAGCTAAAGCTACAAGTTGGTGTAGTGTGTCCTCCTCACAGTGTTCAGCGAAAACTACAAGTTTGTGTAGTGAGACCTCTGCACATTCTTCAGCAAAAGCTACAAGTTAGTGTATTGCGTCCTCCTCACAGTGTTCAGCTAAAGCTACAAGTTAGTGTAGTGCGACCTCTGCACAGTGTTCAGCTAAAGTTACAAGTTAGTGTAGTGAGAACTCTGCACAGTGTTCAGCTAAAGCTACAAGTTTATGTAGTGCGTCCTCCTCACAGTGTTCAGCTACAACTACAAGTTAGTGTAGTGCGACCTCTGCACAGTGTTCAGCTAAAGCTACAAGTTAGTGTAGTGTGTCCTCCTCTAAAGCTACAAGTTAGGGTAGTGCGTCCTCCTCACGGTGTTCAACTAAAGCTACAAGTAGGTGTAGTGTGTCCTCCTCACAGTGTTCAGCAAAAACTACAAGTTCGTGTAGTGCGACCTCTGCACAGTGTTCAGCTAAAGCCACAAGTTAGTGTAGTGATACCTCTGCACAGTGTTCAGCTAAAGCTACAAGTTAGTGTATTGAATCCCCCTCACAGTGTTCAGCTAAAGCTACAAGTTAGTGTAGTGAGACCTCTGCACAGTGTTCAGCTAAAGCTACAAATTAGTGTAGTGCGTCCTCCTCTAAAGCTACAATTTAGGGTAGTGCATCCTCCTCACAGTGTTCAGCTAAAGCTACAAGTTGGTGTAGTGTGTCCTCCTCACAGTGTTCAGTGAAAACTACAAGTTAGTGTAGTGTGTCCTCCTCATAGTGTTCAGTGAAAACTACAAGTTAGTGTAGTGCGACCTCTGCACAGTGTTCAGCTAAAGCTACAAATTAGTGTAGTGCGTCCTCCTCTAAAGCTACAAGTTAGGGTAGTGCATCCTCTTCACAGTGTTCAGCTAAATCTACAAGTTGGTGTAGTGTGTCCTCCTCACAGTGTTCAGCGAAAACTACAAGTTTGTGTAGTGAGACCTCTGCACAGTGTTCAGCAAAAGCTACAAATTAGTGTATTGCGTCCTCCTCACAGTGTTCAGCTAAAGCTACAAGTTAGTGTAGTGAGACCTCTGCACAGTGTTCAGCTAAAGCTACAAGTTGGTGTAGTATGTTCTCCTCACAGTGTTCAGTGAAAAATACAAGTTTGTGTAGTGAGACCTCTGCACAGTGTTCAGCAAAGCTACAAGTTAGTGTATTGCGTCCTCCTCACAGTGTTCAGCTAAAGCTACAAGTTAGTGTAGTGCGACCTCTGCACAGTGTTCAGCTAAAGCTACAAGTTAGTGTAGTGAGAACTCTGCACAATGTTCAGCTAAAGCTACAAGTTTGTGTAGTGCGTCCTCCTCACAGTGTTCAGCTACAACTACAAGTTAGTGTAGTGCGACCTCTGCACAGTGTTCAGCTAAAGCTACAAGTTAGTGTAGTGTGTCCTCCTCACAGTGTTCAGCAAAAACTACAAGTTCGTGTAGTGCGACCTCTGCACAGTGTTCAGCTAAAGCCACAAGTTAGTGTAGTGATACCTCTGCACAGTGTTCAGCTAAAGCTACAAGTTAGTGTATTGAATCCTCCTCACAGTGTTCAGCTAAAGCTACAAGTTAGTGTAGTGAGACCTCTGCACAGTGTTCAGCTAAAGCTACAAGTTAGTGTAGTGCATCCTCCTCACAGTGTTCAGCTAAAACTACAAGTTAGTGTAGTGAGACCTCTGCACAGTGTTCAGCTAAAGCTACAAGTTAGTGTAGTGCTTCCTCCTCTAAAGCTACAATTTAGGGTAGTGCATCCTCCTCACAGTGTTCAGCTAAAGCTACAAGTTGGTGTAGTGTGTCCTCCTCACAGTGTTCAGTGAAAACTACAAGTTAGTGTAGTGTGTCCTCCTCATAGTGTTCAGTGAAAACTACAAGTTAGTGTAGTGCGACCTCTGCACAGTGTTCAGCTAAAGCTACAAATTAGTGTAGTGCGTCCTCCTCTAAAGCTACAAGTTAGGGTAGTGCATCCTCCTCACAGTGTTCAGCTAAATCTACAAGTTGGTGTAGTGTGTCCTCCTCACAGTGTTCAGCGAAAACTACAATTTTGTGTAGTGAGACCTCTGCACAGTGTTCAGCAAAAGCTACAAGTTAGTGTATTGCGTCCTCCTCACAGTGTTCAGCTAAAGCTACAAGTTAGTGTAGTGAGACCTCTGCACAGTGTTCAGCTAAAGCTACAAGTTGGTGTAGTATGTTCTCCTCACAGTGTTCAGCGAAAACTACAAGTTTGTGTAGTGAGACCTCTGCACAGTGTTCAGCAAAGCTACAAGTTAGTGTAGTGCGTCCTGCTCACAGTGTTCAGCTAAAACTACAAGTTAGTGTAGTGCGACCTCTGCACAGTGTTCAGCTAAAGCTAAAAGTTAGTGTAGTGAGAACTCTGCACAGTGTTCAGCTAAAGCTACAAGTTAGTGTAGTGCGTCCTCCTCACAGTGTTCAGCTAAAGCTACAAGTTAGTGTAGTGCGACCTCTGCACAGTGTTCAGCTAAAGCTACAAGTTAGTGTAGTGTGTCCTCCTCTAAAGCTACAAGTTAGGGTAGTGCGTGCTCCTCACAGTGTTCAGCTAAAGCTACAAGTTGGTGTAGTGTGTCCTCCTCACAGTGTTCAGCTAAAGCTACAAGTTAGTGTAGTGTGTCCTCCTCTAAAGCTACAAATTAGGGTAGTGCGTGCTCCTCACAGTGTTCAGCTAAAGCTACAAGTTAGTGTAGTGCTTCCTCCTCACAGTGTTCAGCTAAAGCTACAAGTTAGTTTAGTATGACTTCTGCACAGTGTTCAGCTAAAGCTACAAGTTAGGGTAGTGCGTCCTGCTCACAGTGTTCAGCTAAAACTACAAGTTAGTGTAGTGCGACCTCTGCACAGTATTCAGCTAAAGCTACAAGTTAGTGTAGTGCGTCCTCCTCTAAAGCTACAAGTTAGGGTAGTGCGTCCTCCTCACAGTGTTCAGCGAAAACTACAAGTTTGTGTAGTGCGACCTCTGCACAGTGTTCAGCTAAAGCCACAAGTTAGTGTAGTGAGACCTCTGCACAGTGTTCAGCTAAAGCTACAAGTTAGTGTACTGCTTCCTCCTCACAGTGTTCAGCTAAAGCTACAAGTTAGTTTAATGTGACCTCTGCACAGTGTTCAGCTAAAGCTACAAGTTAGTGTAGTGCGTCCTGCTCACAGTGTTCAGCTAAAACTACAAGTTAGTGTAGTGCAACCTCTGCACAGTGTTCAGGTAAAGCTACAAGTTAGTGTAGTGAGAACTCTGCACAGTGTTCAGCTAAAGCTACAAGTTAGTGTAGTGCGTCCTCCTCACATGGTTCAGCTAAAACTACAAGTTAGTGTAGTGCGACCTCTGCACAGTGTTCAGCTAAAGCTAAAAGTTAGTGTAGTGTGTCCCCCTCTAAAGCTACAAGTTAGGGTAGTGCGTGCTCCTCACAGTGTTCAGCTAAATCTACAAGTTGGTGTAATGTGTCCTCCTCTAAAGCTACAAGTTAGGGTAGTGCGTGCTCCTCACAGTGTTCAGCTAAAGCTACAAGTTAGTGTAGTGCTTCCTCCTCACAGTGTTCAGCTAAAGCTACAAGTTAGTTTAGTATGAATTCTGCACAGTGTTCAGCTAAAGCTTCAAGTTAGGGTAGTGCGTCCTGCTCACAGTGTTCAGCTAAAACTACAAGTTAGTGTAGTGCGACCTCTGCACAGTGTTCAGCTAAAGCTACAAGTTAGTGTAGTGAGAACTCTGCACAGTGTTCAGCTAAAGCTACAAGTTAGTGTAGTGAGAACTCTGCACAGTGTTCAGCTAAAGCTACAAGTTAGTGTAGTGAGTACTCCTCACAGTGTTCAGCTAAAACTACAAGTTAGTGTAGTGCGACCTCTAAACAGTGTTCAGCTAAAGCTACAAGTTAGTGTAGTGTGTCCTCCTCTAAAGCTACAAGTTAGGGTAGTGCGTACTCCTCACAGTGTTCAGCTAAAGCTACAAGTTGGTGTAGTGTGTCCTCCTCACAGTGTTCAGCTAAAACTACAGGTTAGTGTAGTGTGTCCTCCTCTAAAGCTACAAGTTAGGGTAGTTCATGCTCCTCACAGTGTTCAGCTAAAGCTACAAGTTAGTGTAGTGCTTCCTCCTCACAGTGTTCAGTTAAAGCTACAAGTTAGTTTAGTATGACTTCTGCACAGTGTTCAGCTAAAGCTACAAGTTAGGGTAGTGCGTCCTGCTCACAGTGTTCAGCTAATAGTACAAGTTAGTGTAGAGCAAACTCTGCACAGTGTTCAGCTAAAGCTAAAGGTTAGTATAGTGAGAACTCTGCACAGTGTTCAGCTAAAGCTACAAGTTAGTGTAGTGCGTCCTCCTCACAGTGTTCAGCTAAAACTACAAGTTAGTGTAGTGCGACCTCTGCACAGTGTTCAGCTAAAGCTACAAGTTAGTGTAGTGCGTGCTCCTCACAGTGTTCAGCTAAAACTACAAGTTAGTGTAGTGAGACCTCTGCACATTGTTCAGATAAAGCTACAAGTTAGTGTAGTGCATCCTCCTCACAGTGTTCAGCTAAAGCTACAAGTTGGTGTAGTGTGTCCTCCTCACAGTGTTAAACAAAAACTACAAGTTAGTGTAGTGCGTCCTGCTCACAGTGTTCAGATAAAACTACAAGTTAGTGTAGTGCGACCTCTGCACAGTGTTCAGCTAAAGCTACAAGTTAGTGTAGTGCGTCCTCCTCACAGTGTTCACCTAAAACTACAAGTTAGTGTAGTGACACCTCTGCACAGCGTTCAGCTAAAACTACAAGTTAGTGTAGTGCGTCCTCCTCACACTGTTCAGCTAAAGCTACAAGTTAGTTTAGTGTGACCTCTGCACAGTGTTCAGCTAAAGCTACAAGTTAGGGTAGTGTGTCCTCCGCACAGTGTTCAGCTAAAGCTACAAGTTGGTGTAGTGTGTCCTCCTCACAGTGTTCAGCGAAAACTACAAGGTAGTGTAGTGCGACCTCTGCACAGTGTTCAGCTAAAGCTACAAGTTAGTGTAGTGCGTCCTCCTCTTAAGCTTCAAGTTAGGGTAGTGCGTCCTCCTCACAGTGTTCAGCTATAGCTACAAGTTGGTGTAGTGTGTCCTCCTCACAGTGTTCAGCGAAAACTACAAGTTCGTGTAGTGCGACCTCTGCACAGTGTTCAGCTAAAGCCACAAGTTAGTGTAGTGCGACCTCTGCACAGTGTTCAGCTAAAGCTACAAGTTAGTGTATTGCTTCTTCCTCACAGTGTTCAGCTAAAGCTACAAGTTAGTATAGTGAGACCTCTGCAAAGTGTTCAGCTAAAGCTACAAGTTAGTGTAGTGCATCCTCCTCATAGTGTTCAGCTAAAACTACAAGTTAGTGTAGTGAGACCTCTGCACAGTGTTCAGCTAAAGCTACAAGTTAGTTTAATGTGACCTCTGCACAGTGTTCTGCTAAAGCTACAAGTTAGTGTAGTGCGTCCTGCTCAAAGTGTTCAGCTAAAACTACAAGTTAGTGTAGTGCGACCTCTGCACAGTGTTCAGCTAAAGCTACAAGTTAGTGTAGTGAGAACTCTGCACAGTGTTCAGCTAAAGCTACAAGTTAGTGTAGTGCGTCCTCCTCACAGTGTTCAGCTAAAACTACAAGTTAGTGTAGTGCGACATCTGCACAGTGTTCAGATAAAGCTACAAGTTAGGGTAGTGTGTCCTCCTCTAAAGCTACAAGTTAGGGTAGTGTGTGCTCCTCACAGTGTTCAGCTAAAGCTACAAGTTGGTGTAGTGTGTCCTCCTCACAGTGTTCAGCTAAAGCTACAAGTTAGTGTAGTGTGTCCTCCTCTAAAGCTACAAGTTAGGGTAGTGCGTGCTCCTCACAGTGTTCAGCTAAAGCTACAAGTTAGTGTAGTGCTTCCTCCTCACAGTTTTCAGCTAAAGCTACAAGTTAGTTTAGTATGACTTCTGTACAGTTTTCAGCTAAAGCTACAAGTTAGGGTAGTGCGTCCTGCTCACAGTGTTCAGCTAAAACTACAAGTTAGTGTAGTGCGACCTCTGCACAGTGTTCAGCTAAAGCTACAAGTTAGTGTAGTGCGTCCTCCTCTAAAGCTACAAGTTAGGGTAGTGCGTCCTCCTCACAGTGTTCAGCGAAAACTACAAGTTCATGTAGTGCGACCTCTGCACAGTGTTCAGTTAAAGCCACAAGTTAGTGTAGTGAGACCTCCTCACAGTGCTCAGCTAAAGCAACAAGTTAGTGTAGTGCTTCCTCCTCACAGTGTTCAGCTAAAGCTACAAGTTAGTTTAATGTGACCTCTGCACAGTGTTCAGCTAAAGCTACAAGTTAGTGTAGTGCGTCCTGCTCACAGTGTTCAGCTAAAGCTACAAGTTAGTGTAGTGCGTCCTCCTCACAGTGTTCAGCTAAAACTACAAGTTAGTGTAGTGCGACCTCTGCACAGTGTTCAGCTAAAGCTACAAGTTAGTGTAGCGTGTCCTCCTCTAAAGCTACAAGTTAGGGTAGTGCGTGCTCCTCACAGTGTTCAGCTAAAGCTACAAGTTGGTGTACTGTGTCCTCCTCACAGTGTTCAGCTAAAGCTACAAGTTAGTGTAGTATGTCCTCCTCTAAAGCTACAAGTTAGGGTAGTGCGTGCTCCTCACAGTGTTCAGCTAAAGCTACAAGTTAGTGTAGTGCTTCCTCCTCAAAGTGTTCAGCTAAAGCTACAAGCTAGTTTAGTATGACTTCTGCACAGTGTTCAGCTAAAGCTACAAGTTAGGGTATTGCGTCCTGCTCACAGGGTTCAGCTAAAACTACAAGTTAGTGTAGTGCGACCTCTGCACAGTGTTCAGCTAAAGCTACAAGTTAGGGTAGTGAGGACTCTGCACAGTGTTCAGCTAAAGCTACAAGTTAGTGTAGTGCGTCCTCCTCACAGTGTTCAGCTAAAATTACAAGTTAGTGTATTGTGACCTCTACACAGTGTTCAGCTAAAGCTACAAGTTAGTTTAGTGTGTCCTCCTCTAAAGCTACAAGTTAGGGTAGTGCGTACTCCTCACAGTGTTCAGCTAAAGCTACAAGTTGGTGTAGTGTGTCCTCCTCACAGTGTTCAGCTAAAGCAACAAGTTAGTGTAGTGTGTCCTCCTCTAAAGCTACAAGTTAGGGTAGTGCGTGCTCCTCACAGTGTTCAGCTAAAGCGACAAGTTAGTGTAGTGCTTCCTCCTCAAAGTGTTCAGCTAAAGCTACAAGCTAGTTTAGTATGACTTCTGCACAGTGTTCAGCTAAAGCTACAAGTTAGGGTATTGCGTCCTGCTCACAGGGTTCAGCTAAAACTACAAGTTAGTGTAGTGCGACCTCTGCACAGTGTTCAGCTAAAGCTACAAGTTAGTGCAGTGAGAACTCTACACAGTGTTCAGCTAAAGCTACAAGTTAGTGTAGTGAGCACTCTGCACAGTGTTCAGCTAAAACTACAAGTTAGTGTATTGCGACCTCTACACAGTGTTCAGCTAAAGCTACAAGTTAGTTTAGTGTGTCCTCCTCTAAAGCTACAAGTTAGGGTAGTGCGTACTCCTCACAGTGTTCAGCTAAAGCTACAAGTTGGTGTAGTGTGTCCTCCTCACAGTGTTCAGCTAAAACTACAAGTTAGTGTAGTGTGTCCTCCTCTAAAGCTACAAGTTAGGGTAGTGCGTGCTCCTCACAGTGTTCAGCTAAAGCTACAAGTTAGTGTAGTGCTTCCTCCTAACAGTGTTCAGCAAAAGCTATAAGTTAGTTTAGTATGACTTCTGCACAGTGTTCAGCTAAAGCTACAAGTTAGGGTAGTGCATCCTGCTCACAGTGTTCAGCTAAAACTACAAGTTAGTGTAGTGCGACCTCTGCACAGTGTTCAGCTAAAGCTACAAGTTAGTGTAGTGAGAACTCTGCACAGTGTTCAGCTAAAGCTACAAGTTAGTGTAGTGCGTCCTCCTCACAGTGTTCAGCTAAAACTACAAATTAGTGTAGTGCGACCTCTGCACAGTGTTCAGCTAAAGCTACAAGTTAGTGTAGTGTGTCCTCCTCACAGTGTTCAGCTAAAACTACAAGTTAGTGTAGTGAGACCTCTGCACAGCGTTCAGCTAAAGCTACAAGTTAGTGTAGTGCATCCTCCTCACAGTGTTCAGCTAAAGCTACAAGTTGGTGTAGTGTGTCCTCCTCACAGTGTTCAGCAAAAAATACAAGTTAGTGTAGTGCGTCCTGCTCACAGTGTTCAGCTAAAACTACAAGTTAGTGTAGTGCGACCTCTGCACAATGTTCAGCTAAAGCTGCAAGTTACTGTAGTGCGTCCTCCTCACAGTGTTCACCTAAAACTACAAGTTAGTGTAGTGACACCTCTGCACAGTGTTCAGCTAAAGCTACAAGTTAGGGTAGTGCGTCCTCCTCACAGTGTTCAGCTAAAGCTACAAGTTGGTGTAGTTTGTCCTCCTCACAGTCTTCAGCGAAAACTACAAGTTAGTGTAGTGCGACCTCTGCACAGTGTTCAGCTAAAGCTACAAGTTAGTGTAGTGCGTCCTCCTCTTAAGCTACAAGTTAGGGTAGTGCGTCCTCCTCACAGTGTTCAGCTATAGCTACAAGTTGGTGTAGTGTGTCCTCCTCACAGTGTTCAGCGAAAACTACAAGTTCGTGTAGTGCGACCTCTGCACAGTGTTCAGCTAAAGCCACAAGTTAGTGTAGTGAGACCTCTGCACAGTGTTCAGCTAAAGCTACAAGTTAGTGTATTGCGTCTTCCTCACAGTGTTCAGCTAAAGCTACAAGTTAGTATAGTGAGACCTCTGCACAGTGTTCAGCTAAACCTACAAGTTAGTGTAGTGCATCCTCCTCATAGCGTTCAGCTAAAACTACAAGTTAGTGTAGTGTGACCTCTGCACAGTGTTAAGCTAAAGCTACAAGTTAGGGTAGTGCGTCCTCCTCACAGTGTTCAGCTAAAGCTACAAGTTAGTGTAGTGTGTCCTCCTCACAGTGTTCAGCGAAAACTACAAGTTAGTGTAGTGCGACCTCTGCACAGTGTTCAGCTAAAGCTACAAGTTAGTGTAGTGCGTCCTCCTCTAAAGCTACAAGTTAAGGTAGTGCATCCTCCTCACAGTGTTCAGCTAAAGCTACAAGTTGGTGTAGTGTGTCCTCCTCACAGTGTTCAGCGAAAACTACAAGTTTGTGTAGTGAGACCTCTGCACATTGTTCAGCTAAAGCTACAAGTTAGTGTATTGCGTCCTCCTCACAGTGTTCAGCTAAAGCTACAAGTTAGTGTAGTGAGACCTCTGCACAGTGTTCAGCTAAAGCTACAAGTTAGTATAGTGCATCCTCCTCACAGTGTTCAGCTAAAACTACAAGTTAGTGTAGTGAGACCTCTGCACAGTGTTCAGCTAAAGCTACAAATTAGTGTAGTGCTTCCTACTCACAGTGTTCAGCTAAAGCTACAAGTTAGTTTAGTGTGACCTCTGCACAGTGTTCAGCTAAAGCTACAAGTTAGTGTAGTGCGTCCTCCTCTAAAGCTACAAGTTAGGGTAGTGCGTCCTCCTCACAGTGTTCAGCTATAGCTACAAGTTGGTGTAGTGTGTCCTCCTCACAGTGTTCAGCGAAAACTACAAGTTCGTGTAGTGCGACCTCTGCACAGTGTTCAGCTAAAGCCACAAGTTAGTGTAATGCGACCTCTGCACAGTGTTCAGCTAAAGCTGCAAGTTACTGTAGTGCGTCCTCCTCACAGTGTTCACCTAAAACTACAAGTTAGTGTAGTGACACCTCTGCACAGTGTTCAGCTAAAGCTACAAGTTAGGGTAGTGCGTCCTCCTCACAGTGTTCAGCTAAAGCTACAAGTTGGTGTAGTGTGTCCTCCTCACAGTGTTCAACGAAAACTACAAGGTAGTGTAGTGCGACCTCTGCACAGTGTTCAGCTAAAGCTACAAGTTAGTGTAGTGCGTCCTCCTCTTAAGCTTCAAGTTAGGGTAGTGCGTCCTCCTCACAGTGTTCAGCTATAGCTACAAGTTGGTGTAGTGTGTCCTCCTCACAGTGTTCAGCGAAAACTACAAGTTCGTGTAGTGCGACCTCTGCACAGTGTTCAGCTAAAGCCACAAGTTAGTGTAGTGAGACCTCTGCACAGTGTTCAGCTAAAGCTACAAGTTGTGTTTTGCGTCTTCCTCACAGTGTTCAGTTAAAGCTACAAGTTAGTATAGTGAGACCTTTGCACAGTGTTCAGCTAAACCTACAAGTTAGTGTAGTGCATCCTCCTCATAGTGTTCAGCTAAAACTACAAGTTAATGTAGTGAGACCTCTGCACACTGTTCAGCTAAAGCTACAAGTTAGTGTAGTGCTTCCTCCTCACAGTGTTCAGCTAAAGCTACAAGTTAGTTTAGTGTGACCTCTGCACAGTGTTAAGCTAAAGCTACAAGTTAGGGTAGTGCGTCCTCCTCACAGTGTTCAGCTAAAGCTACAAGTTAGTGTAGTGCGTCCTCCTCTAAAGCTACAAGTTAAGGTAGTGCGTCCTCCTCACAGTGTTCAGCTAAAGCTACAAGTTGGTGTAGTGTGTCCTCCTCACAGTGTTCAGCGAAAACTACAAGTTTGTGTAGTGAGACCTCTGCACAGTGTTCAACTAAAGCTACAAGTTAGTGTATTGCGTCCTCCTCACAGTGTTCAGCTAAAGCTACAAGTTAGTGTAGTGAGACCTCTGCACAGTGTTCAGCTAAAGCTACAAGTTAGTATAGTGCATCCTCCTCACAGTGTTCAGCTAAAACTACAAGTTAGTGTAGTGAGACCTCTGCACAGTGTTCAGCTAAAGCTACAAATTAGTGTAGTGCTTCCTCCTCACAGTGTTCAGCTAAAGCTACAAGTTAGTTTAGTGTGACCTCTGCACAGTGTTCAGCTAAAGCTACAAGTTAGTGTAGTGCGTCCTCCTCTAAAGCTACAAGTTAGGGTAGTGCGTCCTCCTCACAGTGTTCAGCTAAAGCTACAAGTTGGTGTAGTGTGTCCTCCTCACAGTGTTCAGCGAAAACTACAAGTTCGTGTAGTGCGACCTCTGCACAGTGTTCAGCTAAAGCCACAAGTTAGTGTAGTGAGACCTCTGCACAGTGTTCAGCTAAAGCTACAAGTTAGTGTATTGCGTCCTCCTCACAGTGTTCAGCTAAAGCTACAAGTTAGTGTGGTGAGACCTCTGCACAGTGTTCAGCTAAAGGTACAAGTTAGTGTAGTGCATCCTCCTCACAGTGTTCAGCTAAAACTACAAGTTAGTGTAGTGAGACCTCTGCACAGTGTTCAGCTAAAGCTATAAGTTAGTGTATTGCTTCCTCCTCACAGTGTTCAGCTAAAGCTACAAGTTAGTTTAGTGTGACCTCTGCACAGTGTTCACCTAAAGCTACAAGTTAGTGTAGTGCGTCCTGCTCACAGTGTTCAGCTAAAACTACAAGTTAGTGTAGTGCGACCTCTGCACAGTGTTCAGCTAAAGCTACAAGTTAGTGTAGTGCGTCCTCCTCTAAAGCTACAAGTTAGGGTAGTGCGTCCTCCTCACAGTGTTCAGCTAAAGCTACAAGTTGGTGTAGTCTGTCCTCCTCACAGTGTTCAGCGAAAACTACAAGTTCGTGTAATGCGACCTCTGCACAGTGTTCAGCTAAAGCCACAAGTTAGTGTAGTGAGACCCCTGCACAGTGTTCAGCTAAAGCTACAAGTTAGTGTATTGCGTCCTCCTCACAGTGTTCAGCTAAAGCTACAAGTTAGTGTAGTGAGACCTCTGCACAGTGTTCAGCTAAAGCTACAAGTTAGTGTAGTGCTTCCTCCTCACAGTGTTCAGCTAAAGCTACAAGTTAGTTTAGTGTGACCTCTGCACAGTGTTCAGCTAAAGCTACAAGTTAGTGTAGTGCATCCTGCTCACAGTGTTCAGCTAAAACTACAAGTTAATGTAGTGCGACCTCTGCACAGTGTTCAGCTAAAACTACAAGTTAGTGTAGTGCGACCTCTGCACAGTGTTCAGCTAAAGCTACAAGTTAGTGTAGTGCTTCCTACTCACAGTGTTCAGCTAAAGCTACAAGTTAGTTTAGTGTGACCTCTGCACAGTGTTCAGCTAAAGCTACAAGTTAGTGTAGTGCGTCCTCCTCTAAAGCTACAAGTTAGGGTAGTGCGTCCTCCTCACAGTGTTCAGCTATAGCTACAAGTTGGTGTAGTGTGTCCTCCTCACAGTGTTCAGCGAAAACTACAAGTTCGTGTAGTGCGACCTCTGCACAGTGTTCAGCTAAAGCCACAAGTTAGTGTAATGCGACCTCTGCACAGTGTTCAGCTAAAGCTGCAAGTTACTGTAGTGCGTCCTCCTCACAGTGTTCACCTAAAACTACAAGTTAGTGTAGTGACACCTCTGCACAGTGTTCAGCTAAAGCTACAAGTTAGGGTAGTGCGTCCTCCTCACAGTGTTCAGCTAAAGCTACAAGTTGGTGTAGTGTGTCCTCCTCACAGTGTTCAACGAAAACTACAAGGTAGTGTAGTGCGACCTCTGCACAGTGTTCAGCTAAAGCTACAAGTTAGTGTAGTGCGTCCTCCTCTTAAGCTTCAAGTTAGGGTAGTGCGTCCTCCTCACAGTGTTCAGCTATAGCTACAAGTTGGTGTAGTGTGTCCTCCTCACAGTGTTCAGCGAAAACTACAAGTTCGTGTAGTGCGACCTCTGCACAGTGTTCAGCTAAAGCCACAAGTTAGTGTAGTGAGACCTCTGCACAGTGTTCAGCTAAAGCTACAAGTTGTGTTTTGCGTCTTCCTCACAGTGTTCAGTTAAAGCTACAAGTTAGTATAGTGAGACCTTTGCACAGTGTTCAGCTAAACCTACAAGTTAGTGTAGTGCATCCTCCTCATAGTGTTCAGCTAAAACTACAAGTTAATGTAGTGAGACCTCTGCACACTGTTCAGCTAAAGCTACAAGTTAGTGTAGTGCTTCCTCCTCACAGTGTTCAGCTAAAGCTACAAGTTAGTTTAGTGTGACCTCTGCACAGTGTTAAGCTAAAGCTACAAGTTAGGGTAGTGCGTCCTCCTCACAGTGTTCAGCTAAAGCTACAAGTTAGTGTAGTGCGTCCATCTCTAAAGCTACAAGTTAAGGTAGTGCGTCCTCCTCACAGTGTTCAGCTAAAGCTACAAGTTGGTGTAGTGTGTCCTCCTCACAGTGTTCAGCGAAAACTACAAGTTTGTGTAGTGAGACCTCTGCACAGTGTTCAACTAAAGCTACAAGTTAGTGTATTGCGTCCTCCTCACAGTGTTCAGCTAAAGCTACAAGTTAGTGTAGTGAGACCTCTGCACAGTGTTCAGCTAAAGCTACAAGTTAGTATAGTGCATCCTCCTCACAGTGTTCAGCTAAAACTACAAGTTAGTGTAGTGAGACCTCTGCACAGTGTTCAGCTAAAGCTACAAATTAGTGTAGTGCTTCCTCCTCACAGTGTTCAGCTAAAGCTACAAGTTAGTTTAGTGTGACCTCTGCACAGTGTTCAGCTAAAGCTACAAGTTAGTGTAGTGCGTCCTCCTCTAAAGCTACAAGTTAGGGTAGTGCGTCCTCCTCACAGTGTTCAGCTAAAGCTACAAGTTGGTGTAGTGTGTCCTCCTCACAGTGTTCAGCGAAAACTACAAGTTCGTGTAGTGCGACCTCTGCACAGTGTTCAGCTAAAGCCACAAGTTAGTGTAGTGAGACCTCTGCACAGTGTTCAGCTAAAGCTACAAGTTAGTGTATTGCGTCCTCCTCACAGTGTTCAGCTAAAGCTACAAGTTAGTGTGGTGAGACCTCTGCACAGTGTTCAGCTAAAGGTACAAGTTAGTGTAGTGCATCCTCCTCACAGTGTTCAGCTAAAACTACAAGTTAGTGTAGTGAGACCTCTGCACAGTGTTCAGCTAAAGCTATAAGTTAGTGTATTGCTTCCTCCTCACAGTGTTCAGCTAAAGCTACAAGTTAGTTTAGTGTGACCTCTGCACAGTGTTCACCTAAAGCTACAAGTTAGTGTAGTGCGTCCTGCTCACAGTGTTCAGCTAAAACTACAAGTTAGTGTAGTGCGACCTCTGCACAGTGTTCAGCTAAAGCTACAAGTTAGTGTAGTGCGTCCTCCTCTAAAGCTACAAGTTAGGGTAGTGCGTCCTCCTCACAGTGTTCAGCTAAAGCTACAAGTTGGTGTAGTCTGTCCTCCTCACAGTGTTCAGCGAAAACTACAAGTTCGTGTAATGCGACCTCTGCACAGTGTTCAGCTAAAGCCACAAGTTAGTGTAGTGAGACCCCTGCACAGTGTTCAGCTAAAGCTACAAGTTAGTGTATTGCGTCCTCCTCACAGTGTTCAGCTAAAGCTACAAGTTAGTGTAGTGAGACCTCTGCACAGTGTTCAGCTAAAGCTACAAGTTAGTGTAGTGCTTCCTCCTCACAGTGTTCAGCTAAAGCTACAAGTTAGTTTAGTGTGACCTCTGCACAGTGTTCAGCTAAAGCTACAAGTTAGTGTAGTGCATCCTGCTCACAGTGTTCAGCTAAAACTACAAGTTAATGTAGTGCGACCTCTGCACAGTGTTCAGCTAAAACTACAAGTTAGTGTAGTGCGACCTCTGCACAGTGTTCAGCTAAAGCTACAAGTTAGTGTAGTGCGTCCTCCTCTTAAGATACAAGTTAGGGTAGTGCGTCCTCCTCACAGTGTTCAGCTATAGCTACAAGTTGGTGTAGTGTGTCCTCCTCACAGTGTTCAGCGAAAACTACAAGTTCGTGTAGTGCGACCTCTGCACAGTGTTCAGCTAAAGCCACAAGTTAGTGTAGTGAGACCTCTGCACAGTGTTCAGCTAAAGCTACAAGTTAGTGTATTGCGTCTTCCTCACAGTGTTCAGCTAAAGCTACAAGTTAGTATAGTGAGACCTCTGCACAGTGTTCAGCTAAACCTACAAGTTAGTGTAGTGCATCCTCCTCATAGCGTTCAGCTAAAACTACAAGTTAATGTAGTGAGACCTCTGCACACTGTTCAGCTAAAGCTACAAGTTAGTGTAGTGCTTCCTCCTCACAGTGTTCAGCTAAAGCTACAAGTTAGTTTAGTGTGACCTCTGCACAGTGTTAAGCTAAAGCTACAAGTTAGGGTAGTGCGTCCTCCTCACAGTGTTCAGCTAAAGCTACAAGTTAGTGTAGTGTGTCCTCCTCACAGTGTTCAGCGAAAACTACAAGTTAGTGTAGTGCGACCTCTGCACAGTGTTCAGCTAAAGCTACAAGTTAGTGTAGTGCGTCCTCCTCTAAAGCTACAAGTTAAGGTAGTGCGTCCTCCTCACAGTGTTCAGCTAAAGCTACAAGTTGGTGTAGTGTGTCCTCCTCACAGTGTTCAGCGAAAACTACAAGTTAGTGTAGTGAGACCTCTGCACAGTGTTCAGCTAAAGCTACAAGTTAGTATAATGCATCCTCCTCACAGTGTTCAGCTAAAACTACAAGTTAGTGTAGTGAGACCTCTGCACAGTGTTCAGCTAAAGCTACAAATTAGTGTAGTGCTTCCTACTCACAGTGTTCAGCTAAAGCTACAAGTTAGTTTAGTGTGACCTCTGCACAGTGTTCAGCTAAAGCTACAAGTTAGTGTAGTGCGTCCTCCTCTAAAGCTACAAGTTAGGGTAGTGCGTCCTCCTCACAGTGTTCAGCTATAGCTACAAGTTGGTGTAGTGTGTCCTCCTCACAGTGTTCAGCGAAAACTACAAGTTCGTGTAGTGCGACCTCTGCACAGTGTTCAGCTAAAGCCACAAGTTAGTGTAGTGAGACCTCTGCACAGTGTTCAGCTAAAGCTACAAGTTAGTGTATTGCGTCTTCCTCACAGTGTTCAGCTAAAGCTACAAGTTAGTGTAGTGAGACCTCTGCACAGTGTTCAGCTAAACCTACAAGTTAGTGTAGTGCATCCTCCTCATAGTGTTCAGCTAAAACTACAAGTTAATGTAGTGCGACCTCTGCACAGTGTTCAGCTAAAGCCACAAGTTAGTGTAGTGAGACCTCTGCACAGTGTTCAGCTAAAGCTACAAGTTAGTGTAGTGAGACCTCTGCACAGTGTTCAGCTAAAGCTACAAGTTAGTGTAGTGCTTCCTCCTCACAGTGTTCAGATAAAGCTACAAGTTAGTTTAGTGTAACCTCTGCACAGTGTACAGCTAAAGCTACAAGTTAGTGTAGTGCGTCCTGCTCACAGTGTTCAGCTAAAATTACAAGTTAGTGTAGTGCGACCTCTGCACAGTGTTCAGCTAAAGCTACAAGTTAGTGTAGTGAGAACTCTGCACAGTGTTCAGCTAAAGCTACAAGTTAGTGTAGTGCGTCCTCCTCACAGTGTTCAGCTAAAACTACAAGTTAGTGTAGTGTGACCTCTGCACAGTGTTCAGCTAAAGCTACAAGTTAGTGTAGCGCATCCTCCTCTAAAGCTACAAGTTAGGGTAGTGCGTCCTCCTCACAGTGTTCAGCTAAAGCTACAAGTTGGTGTAGTGTGTCCTCCTCACAGTGTTCAGCGAAAACTACAAGTTCGTGTAGTGCGACCTCTGCACAGTGTTCAGCTAAAGCCACAATTTAGTGTAGTGAGACCTCTGCACAGTGTTCAGCTAAAGCTACAAGTTAGTGTAGTGCTTCCTCCTCACAGTGTTCAGCTAAAGCTACAAGTTAGTTTAATGTGACCTCTGCACAGTGTTCAGCTAAAGCTACAAGTTAGTGTAGTGCGTCCTGCTCACAGTGTTCAGCTAAAACTACAAGTTAGTGTAGTGCGACCTCTGCACAGTGTTCAGCTAAAGCTAGAAGTTAGTGTAGTGAGAACTCTACACAGTGTTCAGCTAAAGCTACAAGTTAGTGCAGTGCGTCCACCTCACAGTGTTCAGCTAAAGCTACAAGTTAGTGTAGTGCGACCTCTGCACAGTGTTCAGCTAAAGCTACAAGTTAGTGTAGTGTGTCCTCCTCTAAAGCTACAAGTTAGGGTAGTGCGTGCTCCTCACAGTGTTCAGCTAAAGCTACGAGTTAGTGTAGTGCTTCCTCCTCACAGTGTTCAGCTAAAGCTACAAGTTAGTTTAGTATGACTTCTGCACAGTGTTCAGCTAAAGCTACAAGTTAGGGTAGTGCGTCCTGCTCACAGTGTTCAGCTAAAACTACAAGTTAGTGTAGTGAGAACTCTGCACAGTGTTCAGCTAAAGTTACAAGTTAGTGTAGTGAGAACTCTGCACAGTGTTCAGCTAAAGCTACAAGTTAGTGTAGTCCGTCCTCCTCACAGTGTTCAGCTAAAACTACAAGTTAGTGTAGTGCGACCTCTACACAGTGTTCAGCTAAAGCTACAAGTTAGTGTAGTGTGTCCTCCTCTAAAGCTACAAGTTAGGGTAGTGCGTACTCCTCACAGTGTTCAGCTAATGCTACAAGTTGGTGTAGTGTGTCCTCCTCACAGTGTTCAGCTAAAACTACAAGTTAGTGTAGTGTGTCCTCCTCAAAAGCTACAAGTTAGGGTAGTGCGTGCTCCTCACAGTGTTCAGCTAAAGCTACAAGTTAGTGTATTGCTTCCTCCTCACAGTGTTCAGCTAAAGCAACAAGTTAGTTTAGTATGACTTCTGCACAGTGTTCAGCTAAAGCTACAAGTTAGGGTAGTGCGTCCTGCTCACAATGTTCAGCTAAAACTACAAGTTAGTGTAGTGCGACCTCTGCACAGTGTTCAGCTAAAGCTACAAGTTAGTGTAGTGAGAACTCTGCAGTGTTCAGCTAAAGCTACAAGTTAGTGTAGTGCGTCCTCCTCCCAGTGTTCAGCTAAAACTACAAGTTAGTGTAGTGCGACCTCTGCACAGTGTTCAGCTAAAGCTACAAGTTAGTGTAGTGTGTCCTCCTCACAGTGTTCAGCTAAAACTACAAGTTAGTGTAGTGAGACCTCTGCACAGCGTTCAGCTAAAGCTACAAGTTAGTGCAGTGCATCCTCCTCACAGTGTTCAGCTAAAGCTACAAGTTGGTGTAGTGTGTCCTCCTCACAGTGTTCAGCAAAAACTACAAGTTAGTGTAGTGCGTCCTGCTCACAGTGTTCAGCTAAAACTACAAGTTAGTGTAGTGCGACCTCTGCACAGTGTTCAGCTAAAGCTGCAAGTTAGTGTAGTGCGTCCTCCTCACAGTGTTCACCTAAAACTACAAGTTAGTGTAGTGACACCTCTGCACAGTGTTCAGCTAAAGCTACAAGTTAGGGTAGTGCGTCCTCCTCACAGTGTTCAGCTAAAGCTACAAGTTGGTGTAGTGTGTCCTCCTCACAGTGTTCAGCGAAAACTACATGGTAGTGTAGTGCGAACTCTGCACAGTGTTCAGCTAAAGCTACAAGTTAGTGTAGTGCGTCCTCCTCTTAAGCTTCAAGTTAGGGTAGTGCGTCCTCCTCACAGTGTTCAGCTATAGCTACAAGTTGGTGTAGTGTGTCCTCCTCACAGTGTTCAGCGAAAACTACAAGTTCGTGTAGTGCGACCTCTGCACAGTGTTCAGCTAAAGCCACATGTTAGTGTAGTGAGACCTCTGCACAGTGTTCAGCTAAAGCTACAAGTTAGTGTATTGCGTCTTCCTCACAGTGTTCAGCTAAAGCTACAAGTTAGTATAGTGAGACCTCTGCACAGTGTTCAGCTAAAGCTACAAGTTAGTGTAGTGCATCCTCCTCATAGTTTTCAGCTAAAACTACAAGTTAGTGTAGTGAGACCTCTGCACAGTGTTCAGCTAAAGCTACAAGTTAGTGTAGTGCTTCCTCCTCACAGTGTTCAGCTAAAGCTACAAGTTAGTTTAGTGTGACCTCTGCAGAGTGTTAAGCTAAAGCTACAAGTTAGGGTAGTGCGTCCTCCTCACAGTGTTCAGCTAAAGCTACAAGTTAGTGTAGTGTGTCCTCCTCACAGTGTTCAGCGAAAACTACAAGTTAGTGTAGTGCGACCTCTGCACAGTGTTCAGATAAAGCTACAAGTTAGTGTAGTGCGTCCTCCTCTAAAGCTACAAGTTAAGGTAGTGCGTCCTCCTCACAGTGTTCAGCTAAAGCTACAAGTTGGTGTAGTGTGTCCTCCTCACAGTGTTCAGCGAAAACTGCAAGTTTGTGTAGTGAGACCTCTGCACAGTGTTCAGCTAAAGCTACAAGTTAGTGTATTGAGTCCTCCTCACAGTGTTCAGCTAAAGCTACAAGTTAGTGTAGTGAGACCTCTACACAGTGTTCAGCTAAAGCTACAAGTTAGTGTAGTGCATCCTCCTCACAGTGTTCAGCTAAAACTACAAGTTAGTGTAGTGAGACCTCTGCACAGTGTTCAGCTAAAGCTACAAGTTAGTGTAGTGCTTCCTCCTCACAGTGTTCAGCTAAAGCTACAAGTTAGTTTAGTGTGACCTCTGCACAATGTTCAGCTAAAGCTACAAGTTAGTGTAGTGCGTCCTCCTCTAAAGCTACAAGTTAGGGTAGTGCGTCCTCCTCACAGTGTTCAGCTAAAGCTACAAGTTGGTGTAGTGTTTCCTCCTCACAGTGTTCAGCGAAAACTACAAGTTCGTGTAGTGCGACCTCTGCACAGTGTTCAGCTAAAGCCACAAGTTAGTGTAGTGAGACCTCTGCACAGTGTTCAGCTAAAGCTACAAGTTAGTGTATTGCGTCCTCCTCACAGTGTTCAGCTAAAGCTACAAGTTAGTGTGGTGAGACCTCTGCACAGTCTTCAGCTAAAGCTACAAGTTAGTGTAGTTCATCCTCCTCACAGTGTTCAGCTAAAACTACAAGTTAGTGTAGTGAGACCTCTGCACAGTGTTCAGCTAAAGCTACAAGTTAGTGTATTGCTTCCTCCTCACAGTGTTCAGCTAAAGCTACAAGTTAGTTTAGTGTGACCTCTGCACAGTGTTCACCTAAAGCTACAAGTTAGTGTAGTGCGTCCTGCTCACAGTGTTCAGCTAAAACTACAAGTTAGTGTAGTGCGACCTCTGCACAGTGTTCAGCTAAAGCTACAAGTTAGTGTAGTGTGTCCTCCTCTAAAGCTACAAGTTAGGGTAGTGCGTCCTCCTCACAGTGTTCAGCTAAAGCTACAAGTTGGTGTAGTGTGTCCTCCTCACAGTGTTCAGCGAAAACTACAAGTTCGTGTAATGCGACTTCTGCACAGTGTTCAGCTAAAGCCACAAGTTAGTGTAGTGAGACCTCTGCACAGTGTTCAGCTAAAGCTACAAGTTAGTGTATTGCGTCCTCCTCACAGTGTTCAGCTAAAGCTACAAGTTAGTGTAGTGAGTAGGGATGAGCCGAACACCCCCCGGTTCGGTTCGCACCAGAACCTGCGAACGGACCGAAAGTTCGCACGAACGTTAGAACCCCATTGACGTCTATGGGACTCGAACGTTCGAAATCAAAAGTGCTCATTTTAAAGGCTAATTTGCATGGTATTGTCCTAAAAAGGGTTTGGGGACCCGGGTCCTACCCCAGGGGACATGTATCAATGCAAAAAAAACTTTTAAAAACGGCCGTTTTTTCGGGAGCAGTGATTTTAATGATGCTTAAAGTAAAAAAAAAAAAGTGAAATATTCCTTTAAATATCGTACCTGAGGGGTGTCTATAGTATGCCTGTAAAGTGACGCGTGTTTCCCTTGTTTAGAACAGTCCCTGCACCAAATGTCATTTTTAAAGGAAAAAATCTCATTTAAAACTGCTTGCGGGTTTAATGTAATGTCGGGTCCTGGCAATATGGATGAAAATCAGTGAGACAAACGGCATGGGTACCCCCCAGTCCATTACCAGTCCCTTGGGTCTTGTATTGATATTAAGGGGAACCCCGCACCCAAATTAAAATAAGGAAAGGTGTGGGGCCACCAGGCCCTATATACTCTGAACAGCAGTATACAGGCTGTAGGTTTGTTGTTAAGTAGAATCTCTTTGTAATTTTGAACGGGTACATTTTTAACGTGTTTAGCTCCAGCCAAAAAATCTTTTTTAAGCTTTTTGGAAAACATAGGGAAGGGTTATCACCCCTGTGACATTTGTTTTGCTGTCTTTCCTCCTCTTCAGAAGATTTCACCTCACTTTTTGTCCCAATGGATTGGAAAGCATCAGTGGAAAGGAGAAATGTTTTTCCCATATTAACTCTTACAGGAGAGAATTTCCCTTCCTAGGGGTAGATTTCACTTCCTGTTGTCTCCTTCCGTTTGCAAGTAGGAGTTGTTTGTAAGTTAGTTGTTTGAAAGTAGGGTCCTGCCCTATATACTCAGCAGAAATTTGGGCCTTAGGTGTTGCTGTGGCCACAACACTGTAAGCCCTCACAAGGCTCTGCTGTGAAATATTAGATCAAGAATTGGAATTACATGCCCCTGTTGAACAGGAGCTGAAAAATTAGGCCTTAGGCACTGGTGCTGGTGCCACAACACTGCAACCCCTCACAGACACTCTAGTTGGAATGCAGGAACGAGCCCTGCTGCAAAGTATTGCATCAAAAATTGTAATTACACGCCCCTGTTAAACAAGGGCTGAAAAATTGGGCCTTAGGCACTGGTGCTGGTGCCACAACACTGCAACCCCTCACAGACACTCTAGTTGGAATGCAGGAACGAGCCCTGCTGCAAAGTATTACATCAAAAATCGTAATTACACGCCCCTGTTAAACAGGGGCTGAAAAATTGTGCCTTAGGCACTGGTGGTGGCACCCAGAACCAAAAATGTTCTTACAAGCTGTCAGCGTGATGATTGAGGAGGAAGAGGATAATTACTCAGGCATAGTCACTCAGCATCAGCATAGACAGTCTTTAAAGGGATCTGAGATTTCAAAAAAAATTATTCGGTTACATCAGCATCAGGTGCTTGGTAGCTGGTGGTGATCCAAGACTCATTCATTTTTATGAAGGTCAGTCGATCGACCGAGTCAGTGGACAGACGCACCCTGTGATCGGTTACCACGCCTCCAGCAGCACTGAATGTGCGTTCCGAAAGAACGCTGGATGCAGGACAGGCCAGTAGCTCAATTGCATACTGTGCAAGCTCTGGCCAGTGATCCATCCTCAAGACCCAGTAACCCAGAGGATTTTCGGTGGGAAAGGTGTCCAAGTCTGATCTTGCCCCTAGGTATTCCTGCACCATGTAAAACAGACGCTGGCGATGGTTGCTGGAACCGATCATACCTTGGGGCTGCGGACCAAAAAATTGTCTGAACGCATCGGTCAGGCGGCCACCTTCTCCACCGCTCCTTCTTTGACTGACTGAAGCCTCAGCAACACGTTGTCCAGAAACAGGAGTTTGTAACCTCCCAGTCTCTGGGAACGCGTTGCACAGACCTTTCTGCAAGGCCTCCCGAAGATGTTTCATCCTCTGCTCCCTCTGCGATGGCAAGATAAGGTCCGCAACCTTACCCTTGTAACGTGGATCAAGGAGGGTTGCCAGCCAGTATTGGTCCTTCTCCTTGATACCACGAATACGAGGATCCTTACGCAGGCTTTGCAGGATCAGGGAGGCCATGCAGCGTAGGTTTGCTGAGGCATTCGGTCCGGAGTCCTCTGGGTCACTAAGGACGACATGGTCCGCAGCCACCTCCTCCCAGCCACGTACAAGTCCATGTGTTTCTTGGGACTGATCCCTTAAAAACTGCTGCTGATGCTGAGTGCCAGGCTCCACCTCCATACTGACACAATCTTCCTCCTCCTCCTCCTCCTCTTCCTCCTCGTCCTCTTCCTGTGTGATCGGCGGGCACGCAGGAACACTGTCTGGATAAAGGGGGCCTTGAGAGCTAAGGAAGTCCTCCTCTTCCTGCCTCTGTTCTGCCTCAAGTGCCCTGTCCATTATTCCACGCAGCGTGTGCTCCAACAGGTGGACAAGGGGGACAGTGTCACTGATGCATGCACTGTCACTGCTCACCATCCTCGTGGCCTCCTCAAATGGTGACAGGACAGTGCATGCATCCCTGATCATGGCCCACTGGCGTGGGGAAAAAAAAACAAGCTCCCCTGACCCTGTCCTGGTGCCATAGTCGCACAGGTACTCATTGATGGCCCTCTGCTGTGTGTGCAGCCGCTGCAGCATGGCCAACGTTGAGTTCCACCTGGTGGGCATGTCACAGATTAGGCGGTTCTTGGGCAGGTTAAACTCCTTTTGGAGGTCCGTCAGCCGAGCACTGGCATTATATGACCGGCGGAAATGCACACAGACTTTCCTGGCCTGCCTCAGGACATCCTGTAAGCCCGGGTACCTGCCCAAGAACCGCTGCACCACCAAGTTAAGGACGTGAGCCAAACAGGGCACATGGGTCATTTGTCCCTGTCGGAGGGCAGAGAGGAGGTTGGTGCCATTGTCGCAAACCACCATTCCTGCCTTAAGTTGGCGTGGCGTCAACCACCTCTGAACCTGCCCCTGCAGAGCTGACAGAACCTCTGCCCCAGTGTGGCTCCTGTCCCCCAAGCACACCAGCTCAAGCACCGCATGGCATCTTTTGGCCTGCGTACTTGCGTAGCCCCTTGAACGACTACGGAGCACTGCTGGTTCCGAGGAAGAGGCCATGGAGGAAGAAGAAGAGGAGGGGGTGGAGGAGAGAGGTGTGTCACAATCATTAGCATTTTGGAGGCGTGGTGGCGGAACAACCTCCAACACTACTGCACCTTGTCCTGCATCCTTCCCAGCTGCCAGCAGAGTCACCCAATGCGCCGTGAAACTTAGGTAACGTCCCTGTCCATGCCTGCTGGACCATGAGTCAGCGGTAATATGCACCTTACCGCTGACCGCCCTGTCCAGCGAGGCATGGACATTGCCTTCCACATGCTGGTAGAGAGCCGGAATTGCCTTCCGTGAGAAAAAGTGGCGTTTGGGTACCTGCCACTGAGGAACCGCACATTCCACAAACTCACGGAAGGGGGCAGAGTCTACCAACTGAAAAGGCAGCAGTTGAAGTGCTAGCAATTTTGCCAAGCTAGCATTCAACCGTTGGGCATGTGGATGGCTGGGAGCAAACTTCTTTCGGCGGTGCAGCAGCTGGGGCAGGGAAATTTGCCTGGTACAATCTGACGTCGGTGTACCAAAATCAGATTGCCCACAAGTACGTGGCTGTGACACACCTAATTCTACACCTTCATTCCTCTCAGTGCAGGTCTCAGAGAGGACTGAAGGTCTAGTGGGGTTGGAAATCTCAGCTGATGAGGAGCAAGCAGAGGTCCTCTTTGTTCTTTGGTGTGGGTCTTTTAGATACGCTTGCCAACGAACTGCATGGCAGGTCAACATATGTCTGGTCAAGCATGTGGTACCCAAGCGGGAGATGTTTTGGCCATGAGAGATACGCTTGAGACATATGTTGCAAATAGCAGCGGTGCGATCTGATGCACTCGTCTCAAAAAAGGCCCACACCAAAGAACTTTTTGAATAACGCGCAGAGACTGCAGCGCCCTGCACATGTGGAGCTTTGGGGTGTGATGCAGTCAATGTGCTGCCCTTAGGCTGGCCCCTGGAGGGCATCCTGCCTCGTTGGTGATGTGCCGCCTCCTCCTCCTCCTCCTCCTCCTCCTCTCTCCTATCAGGCACCCACGTTGAGTCAGTGACCTCATCATCCCCTCCCTCCTCATCACTGGAGCAAACCTGGCAGTATGCTGCAGCAGGGGGAGCATGACTGCCAGATTGCTGTCCTTCTTGGGCACCCCCTCTGTCCGTGCTCGTGTTACTGCCTTCATCGTGCTCAGTATCATCATCAGAGCCATCCAAACGCTGGGCATCCTCCTGGAGCATGTACCCAACACTGTGGTCAAACAGTTCGAGGGACTCCTCAGGAGGACATGGTGGGGCTAGGGAAGGAGTCACTGATGACATTGAGCCAAGGGAAGAGGCCGCTGCTTTGCCAGACAAAGTACCCTGGGCATGGGTGAGAGAGGATGAGGAGGATGAGGACGGCTTGGTCATCCACTCGACCAAGTCTTCCGCATGTTGCGGCTCAACATGGCCAGCTGCCAAAAAAAGGCCAAGCGTGTCCCATGGCCACGTGCTGATGAGGATGCACCATCTCCACGACCAGCACTAGACACAGAGCCTGCTTGCCCTCTCTTATTGGCTTGTGACTGTCTGCCTCTCCTTCTTGGCCCTCCAGACATACTAATGGCCTGTAGCTGCACTAAGCTGGGATATATATATATATATATATATATATACACTACCGTTCAAAAGTTTGGGGTCACCCAAACAATTTTGTGTTTTCCATGAAAAGTCACACTTATTCACCACCATACGTTGTGAAATGAATAGAGAATAGAGTCAAGACATTGACAAGGTTAGAAATAATGATTTGTATTTGAAATAACATTGTTTTTACATCAAACTTTGCTTTCATCAAAGAATCCTCCTTTTGCAGCAATTACAGCATTGCACACCTTTGGCATTCTAGCTGTTAATTTATTGAGGTAAGCTGGAGAAATTGCACCCCACGCTTCTAGAAGCAGCTCCCACAAGTTGGATTGGTTGGATGGGCACTTCTGGCGTACCATACGGTCAAGCTGCTCCCACAACAGCTCAATGGGGTTCAGATCTGGTGACTGTGCTGGCCACTCCATTACCGATAGAATACCAGCTGCCTGCTTCTGCTGTAAATAGTTCTTGCACAATTTGGAGGTGTGTTTAGGGTCATTGTCCTGTTGTAGGATGAAATTGGCTCCAATCAAGCGCTGTCCACTGGGTATGGCATGGCGTTGCAAAATGGAGTGATAGCCTTCCTTATTCAGAATCCCTTTTACCCTGTACAAAGCTCCCACCTTACCAGCACCAAAGCAACCCCAGACCATCACATTACCTCCACCATGCTTAACAGATGGCGTCAGGCATTCTTCCAGCATCTTTTCATTTGTTCTGCGTCTCACAAACATTCTTCTTTGTGATCCAAACACCTCAAACTTGGATTCATCCGTCCACAACACTTTTTTCCAGTCTTCCTCTGTCCAATGTCTGTGTTCTTTTGCCCATCTTAATCTTTTTCTTTTATTGGCCAGTCTCAGATATGGCTTTTTCTTTGCCACTCTGCCCTGAAGCCCAAAATCCCGCAGCCGCCTCTTCACTGTAGATGTTGACACTGGTGTTTTGCGGGTACTATTTAATGAAGATGCCAGTTGGGGACCTGTGAGGCGTCTGTTTCTCAAACTAGAGACTCTAATGTGCTTATCTTCTTGCTTAGTTGTGCAACGCAGCCTCCCACTTCTTTTTCTACTCTGGTTAGAGCCTGTTTGTGCTGTCCTCTGAAGGGAGTAGTACACACCGTTGTAGGAAATCTTCAATTTCTTTGCAATTTCTCGCATGGAATAGCCTTCATTTCTAAGAACAAGAATAGACTGTCGAGTTTCAGATGAAAGTTCTCTTTTTCTGGCCATTTTGAGCGTTTAATTGACCCCACAAATGTGATGCTCCAGAAACTCAATCTGCTCACAGGAAGGTCAATTTTGTAGCTTCTGGAAGGAGCTAGACTGTTTTTAGATGTGTGAACATGATTGCACAAGGGTTTGCTAATCATCAATTAGCCTTCTGAGCCAATGAGCAAACACATTGTACCATTAGAACACTGGAGTGATAGTTGCTGGAAATGGGCCTCTATACACCTATGTAGATATTGCACCAAAAACTAGACATTTGCAGTTAGAATAGTCATTTACCACATTAGCAATGTATAGAGTATATTTGTTTAAAGTTAGGACTAGTTTAAAGTTAGCTTCATTTAAAAGTACAGTGCTTTTCCTTCAAAAATAAGGACATTTCAATGTGACCCCAAACTTTTGAACGGTAGTGTATATATATATATATATATATATATGTACTGATACTGCAGCTAGCAAAATCAACTGCCTGCCTGTAGTATGAGAACACCACCAACCTTCTACAGGTAGCTTTAGCTGAACACTGTGAGGTGGACGCACCCCACTAACTTGTAGGTTTAGCTGAACACTGTGAGCAGGGCGCACCCCACTAACTTGTAGGTTTAGCAGAACACTGTGAGCAGGACGCACTGCACTAACTGTAAATAGTCTAGCTGCCTGACTGTGGTACTAATAGGATCAAAAGAACACCAGCAATTTTCTTTAAAATACTGTAACAAGACAAGCCTGCCTGTCAGTAAGAAGATAACAGGAATGGATCTAGCTGAACACTGTGAGCAGGACGCACCCCACTAGCTTGTAGGTTTAGCTGAACACTGTGAGGTGGACGTACCCCACTAACTTGTAGGTTTAGCTGAACACTGTGAGCAGGGCGCACCCCACTAACTTGTAGGTTTAGCAGAACACTGTGAGCAGGACGCACTGCACTAACTGTAAATAGTCTAGCTGCCTGACTGTGGTACTAATAGGATCAAAAGAACACCAGCAATTTTCTTCAGGTAGCTGTATTTACTGTAACAAGACAAGCCTGCCTGTCAGTAAGAAGATAACAGGAACGGATCTAGCTGAACACTGTGAGCAGGACGCACCCCACTAGCTTGTAGGTTTAGCTGAACACTGTGAGGTGGACGCACCCCACTAACTTGTAGGTTTAGCTGAACACTGTGAGCAGGACGCACCCCACTAACTTGTAGGTTTAGCAGAACACTGTGAGCAGGACGCACTGCACTAACTGTAAATAGTCTAGCTGCCTGACTGTGGTACTAATAGGATCAAAAGAACACCAGCAATTTTCTTCAGGTAGCTGTATTTACTGTAACAAGACAAGCCTGCCTGTCAGTAAGAAGATAACAGAAACGGATCTAGCTGAACACTGTGAGCAGGACGCACCCCACTAGCTTGTAGGTTTAGCTGAACACTGTGAGGTGGACGCACCCCACTAACTTGTAGGTTTAGCTGAACACTGTGAGCAGGACGCACCCCACTAACTTGTAGGTTTAGCAGAACACTGTGAGCAGGACGCACTGCACTAACTGTAAATAGTCTAGCTGCCTGACTGTGGTACTAATAGGATCAAAAGAACACCAGCAATTTTCTTCAGGTAGCTGTATTTACTGTAACAAGACAAGCCTGCCTGTTAGTAAGAAGATAACAGAAACGGATCTAGCTGAACACTGTGAGCAGGACGCACCCCACTAGCTTGTAGGTTTAGCTGAACACTGTGAGGTGGACGCACCCCACTAACTTGTAGGTTTAGCTGAACACTGTGAGCAGGACGCACCCCACTTACTTGTAGGTTTAGCAGAACACTGTGGGCAGGACGCACTGCACTAACTGTAAATAGTCTAGCTGCCTGACTGTGGTACTAATAGGATCAAAAGAACACCAGTAATTTTCTTTAAAATACTGTAACAAGACAAGCCTGCCTGTCAGTAAGAAGATAACAGGAACGGATCTAGCTGAACACTGTGAGCAGGACGCACTGCACTAAATGTAAATAGTCTAGCTGCCTGACTGTGGTACTAATAGGATCAAAAGAACACCAGTAATTTTCTTCAAAATACTGTAACAAGACAAGCCTGCCTGTCAGTAGGAATATAACAGGAACGGATCTAGCTGAACACTGTGAGCAGGACGCACTGCACTAAATGTAAATAGTCTAGAAGATAACAGGAACGGATCTAGCTAAACTGAATACAGTGTATATATATATATATATATGCAACACCTGGGATGCATATATATACACAATACACTTTAAGTGCAGCTAACTGACTGACTGTCCTGCCTAATCTAGCTAACTCAAATGAAATGACACTGTCTCCCTCTCTCTCTAAGCACACCGGAACACACTGCACAGGGCCGCCGTGCAGGCGGCCTTATATAGTGTGGGGCGTGTACTAAATCCCCTGAGCCATAATTGGCCAAAGCCTCCTTGGCTTTGGCCAATTATGGCTCTCTGTTAAGGCGGCCCTGTGATTGGCCAAGCATGCGGGTCATAGTGCATGCTTGGCCAATCATCAGCAAGCAATGCACTGCAATGCCGCAGTGAATTATGGGCCGTGACGCGCCACACGAATTTGGCGCGAACGGCCCATATCGTTCGCAATTCGGCGAACGATCGAACAGCCGATGTTCGAGTCGAACATGGGTTCGACTCGAACACGAAGCTCATCCCTAGTAGTGAGACCTCTGCACAGTGTTCAGCTAAAGCTACAAGTTAGTGTAGTGCATCCTCCTCACAGTGTTCAGCTAAAACTACAAGTTAGTGTAGTGAGACCTCTGCACAGTGTTCAGCTAAAGCTACAAGTTAGTGTAGTGCTTCCTCCTCACAGTGTTCAGCTAAAGCTACAAGTTAGTTTAGTGTGACCTCTGCACAGTGTTCAGCTAAAGCTACAAGTTAGTGTAGTGCATCCTGCTCACAGTGTTCAGCTAAAACTACAAGTTAGTGTAGTGCGACCTCTGCACAGTGTTCAGCTAAAGCTACAAGTTAGTGTAGTGAGAACTCTGCACAGTGTTCAGCTAAAGCTACAAGTTAGTGTAGTGCATCCTGCTCACAGTGTTCAGCTAAATCTACAAGTTAGTGTAGTGCGACCTCTGCAGAGTGTTCAGCTAAAGCTACAAGTTAGTGTAGTGAGAACTCTGCACAGTGTTCAGCTAAAGCTACAAGTTTGTGTAGTGCGTCCTCCTCACAGTGTTAAGATACAACTACAAGTTAGTGTAGTGCGACCTCTGCACAGTGTTCAGCTAAAGCTACAAGTTAGTGTAGTGTGTCCTCCTCTAAAGCTACAAGTTAGGGTAGTGCGTCCTCCTCACAGTGTTCAGCTAAAGCTACAAGTTTGTGTAGTGTGTCCTCCTCACAGTGTTCAGCGAAAACTACAAGTTCGTGTAGTGCGACCTCTGCACAGTGTTCAGCTAAAGCCACAAGTTAGTGTAGTGAGACCTCTGCACAGTGTTCAGCTAAAGCTACAAGTTAGTGTATTGCATCCTCCTCACAGTGTTCAGCTAAAGCTACAAGTTAGTGTAGTGAGACCTCTGCACAGTGTTCAGCTAAAGCTACAAGTTAGTGTAGTGCTTTCTCCTCACAGTGTTCAGCTAAAGCTACAAGTTAGTTTAGTGTAACCTCTGCACAGTGTACAGCTAAAGCTACAAGCTAGTGTAGTGCGTCCTGCTCACAGTGTTCAGCTAAAATTACAAGTTAGTGTAGTGCGACCTCTGCACAGTGTTCAGCTAAAGCTACAAGTTAGTGTAGTGAGAACTCTGCACAGTGTTCAGCTAAAGCTACAAGTTAGTGTAGTGCATCCTCCTCACAGTGTTCAGCTAAAACTACAAGTTAGTGTAGTGTGACCTCTGCACAGTGTTCAGCTAAAGCTACAAGTTAGTGTAGTGCATCCTCCTCTAAAGCTACAAGTTAGGGTAGTGCGTCCTCCTCACAGTGTTCAGCTAAAGCTACAAGTTGGTGTAGTGTGTCCTTCTCACAGTGTTCAGCGAAAACTACAAGTTTGTGTAGTGCAACCTCTGCACAGTGTTCAGCTAAAGCTACAAGTTAGTGTAGTGAGACCTCTGCACAGTGTTCAGCTAAAGCTACAAGTTAGGGTAGTGCGTCCTCCTCACAGTGTTCAGCTAAAGCTACAAGTTTGTGTAGTGTGTCCTCCTCACAGTGTTCAGCGAAAACTACAAGTTCGTGTAGTGCGACCTCTGCACAGTGTTCAGCTAAAGCCACAAGTTAGTGTAGTGAGACCTCTGCACAGTGTTCAGCTAAAGCTACAAGTTAGTGTATTGCGTCCTCCTCACAGTGTTCAGCTAAAGCTACAAGTTAGTGTAGTGAGACCTCTGCACAGTGTTCAGCTAAAGCTACAAGTTAGTGTAGTGCTTTCTCCTCACAGTGTTCAGCTAAAGCTACAAGTTAGTTTAGTGTAACCTCTGCACAGTGTACAGCTAAAGCTACAAGTTAGTGTAGTGCGTCCTGCTCACAGTGTTCAGCTAAAATTACAAGTTAGTGTAGTGCGACCTCTGCACAGTGTTCAGCTAAAGCTACAAGTTAGTGTAGTGAGAACTCTGCACAGTGTTCAGCTAAAGCTACAAGTTAGTGTAGTGCATCCTCCTCACAGTGTTCAGCTAAAACTACAAGTTAGTGTAGTGTGACCTCTGCACAGTGTTCAGCTAAAGCTACAAGTTAGTGTAGTGCATCCTCCTCTAAAGCTACAAGTTAGAGTAGTGCGTCCTCCTCACAGTGTTCAGCTAAAGCTACAAGTTGGTGTAGTGTGTCCTCCTCACAGTGTTCAGCGAAAACTACAAGTTTGTGTAGTGCAACCTCTGCACAGTGTTCAGCTAAAGCTACAAGTTAGTGTAGTGAGACCTCTGCACAGTGTTCAGCTAAAGCTACAAGTTAGTGTAGTGCTTCCTCCTCACAGTGTTCAGCTAAAGCTACAAGTTAGTTTAATGTGACCTCTGCACAGTGTTCAGCTAAAGCTACAAGTTAGTGTAGTGCGTCCTGCTCACAGTGTTCAGCTAAAACTACAAGTTAGTGTAGTGCGACCTCTGCACAGTGTTCAGCTAAAGCTACAAGTTAGTGTAGTGAGAACACTGCACAGTGTTCAGCTAAAGCTACAAGTTAGAGCAGTGCATCCTCCTCACAGTGTTCAGCTAAAACTACAAGTTAGTGTAGTGCGACCTCTGCACAGTGTTCAGCTAAAGCTACAAGTTAGTGTAGTGTGTCCTCCTCTAAAGCTACAAGTTAGGGTAGTGCGTGCTCCTCACTGTGTTCAGCTAAAGCTACAAGTTGGTGTAGTGTGTCCTCCTCACAGTGTTCAGCTAAAGCTACAAGTTAGTGTAGTGTGTCCTCCTCTAAAGCTACAAGTTAGGGTAGTGCGTGCTCCTCACAGTGTTCAGCTAAAGCTACAAGTTAGTGTAGTGCTTCCTCCTCACAGTGTTCAGCTAAAGCTACAAGTTAGTTTAGTATGACTTCTGCACAGTGTTCAGCTAAAGCTACAAGTTAGGGTAGTGCGTCCTGCTCACAGTGTTCAGCTAAAACTACAAGTTAGTGTAGTGCGACCTCTGCACAGTGTTCAGCTAAAGCTACAAGTTAGTGTAGTGAGAACTCTGCACAGTGTTCAGCTAAAGCTACAAGTTAGTGTAGTGAGAACTCTGCACAGTGTTCAGCTAAAGCTACAAGTTAGTGTAGTGCGTCCTCCTCACAGTGTTCAGCTAAAACTACAAGTTAGTGTAGTGAGACCTCTGCACAGTGTTCAGCTAAAGCTACAAGTTAGTGTAGTGCTTCCTCCTCACAGTGTTCAGCTAAAGCTACAAGTTAGTTTAATGTGACCTCTGCAAAGTGTTCAGCTAAAGCTACAAGTTAGTGTAGTGCTTCCTGCTCACAGTGTTCAGCTAAAACTACAGGTTAGTGTAGTGCGACCTCTGCACAGTGTTCAGCTAAAGCTACAAGTTAGTGTAGTGAGAACACTGCACAGTGTTCAGCTAAAGCTACAAGTTAGTGCAGTGCATCCTCCTCACAGTGTTCAGCTAAAACTACAAGTTAGTGTAGTGCGACCTCTGCACAGTGTTCAGCTAAAGCTACAAGTTAGTGTAGTGTGTCCTCCTCTAAAGCTACAAGTTAGGGTAGTGCGTGCTCCTCACAGTGTTCAGCTAAAGCTACAAGTTGGTGTAGTGTGTCCTCCTCACAGTGTTCAGCTAAAGCTACAAGTTAGTGTAGTGTGTCCTCCTCTAAAGCTACAAGTTAGGGTAGTGCGTGCTCCTCACAGTGTTCAGCTAAAGCTACAAGTTAGTGTAGTGCTTCCTCCTCACAGTGTTCAGCTAAAGCTACAAGTTAGTTTAGTATGACTTCTGCACAGTGTTCAGCTAAAGCTACAAGTTAGGGTAGTGCGTCCTGCTCACAGTGTTCAGCATAAAACTACAAGTTAGTGTAGTGCGACCTCTGCACAGTGTTCAGCTAAAGCTACAAGTTAGTGTAGTGAGAACTCTGCACAGTGTTCAGCTAAAGCTACAAGTTAGTGTAGTGAGAACTCTGCACAGTGTTCAGCTAAAGCTACAAGTTAGTGTAGTGCGTCCTCCTCACAGTGTTCAGCTAAAACTACAAGTTAGTGTAGTGAGACCTCTGCACAGTGTTCAGCTAAAGCTACAAGTTAGTGTAGTGCTTCCTCCTCACAGTGTTCAGCTAAAGCTACAAGTTAGTTTAATGTGACCTCTGCACAGTGTTCAGCTAAAGCTACAAGTTAGTGTAGTGCTTCCTGCTCACAGTGTTCAGCTAAAACTACAAGTTAGTGTAGTGCGACCTCTGCACAGTGTTCAGCTAAAGCTACAAGTTAGTGTAGTGAGAACACTGCACAGTGTTCAGCTAAAGCTACAAGTTAGTGCAGTGCATCCTCCTCACAGTGTTCAGCTAAAACTACAAGTTAGTGTAGTGCGACCTCTGCACAGTGTTCAGCTAAAGCTACAAGTTAGTGTAGTGTGTCCTCCTCTAAAGCTACAAGTTAGGGTAGTGCGTGCTCCTCACAGTGTTCAGCTAAAGCTACAAGTTGGTGTAGTGTGTCCTCCTCACAGTGTTCAGCTAAAGCTACAAGTTAGTGTAGTGTGTCCTCCTCTAAAGCTACAAGTTAGGGTAGTGCGTGCTCCTCACAGTGTTCAGCTAAAGCTACAAGTTAGTGTAGTGCTTCCTCCTCACAGTGTTCAGCTAAAGCTACAAGTTAGTTTAGTATGACTTCTGCACAGTGTTCAGCTAAAGCTACAAGTTAGGGTAGTGCGTCCTGCTCACAGTGTTCAGCTAAAACTACAAGTTAGTGTAGTGTGACCTCTGCACAGTGTTCAGCTAAAGCTACAAGTTAGTGTAGTGAGAACTCTGCACAGTGTTCAGCTAAAGCTACAAGTTAGTGTAGTGAGAACTCTGCACAGTGTTCAGCTAAAGCTACAAGTTAGTGTAGTGCGTCCTCCTCACAGTGTTCAGCTAAAACTACAAGTTAGTGTAGTGCGACCTCTACACAGTGTTCAGCTAAAGCTACAAGTTAGTGTAGTGTGTCCTCCTCTAAAGCTACAAGTTAGGGTAGTGCGTACTCCTCACAGTGTTCAGCTAAAGCTACAAGTTGGTGTAGTGTGTCCTCCTCACAGTGTTCAGCTAAAACTACAAGTTAGTGTAGTGTGTCCTCCTCTAAAGCTACAAGTTAGGGTAGTGCGTGCTCCTCACAGTGTTCAGCTAAAGCTACAAGTTAGTTTAGTATGACTTCTGCACAGTGTTCAGCTAAAGCTACAAGTTAGGGTAGTGCGTCCTGCTCACAGTGTTCAGCTAAAACTACAAGTTAGTGTAGTGCGACCTCTGCACAGTGTTCAGCTAAAGCCACAAGTTAGTGTAGTGAGAACTCTGCACAGTGCTCAGCTAAAGCTACAAGTTAGTCTAGTGCGTCCTCCTCACAGTGTTCATCTAAAACTACAAGTTAGTGTAGTGCGACCTCTGCACAGTGTTCAGCTAAAGCTACAAGTTAGTGTAGTGCATCCTGCTCACAGTGTTCAGCTAAACCTACAAGTTATTTTTTTGCGAGCTCTGCACAGTGTTCAGCTAAAGCTACCTGTAGAAGGTTGGTGGTGTTTTCCTGATCCTATGACTACCGCAGGCAGCTAAATAAGCTTCAAGTTATTTTTTGGCGAGCTCTGCACAGTGTTCACCTAAAGCTACCTGTAGAAGGTTGGTGGTGTTTTCCTGATCCTATCACTACCGCAGGCAGCTAAATAAGCTACAAGTTAGTTTTTTGCAAGCTCTGCACAGTGTTCAACTAAAGCTACAAGTTAGTGTATTGCGTCCTTCTCACAGTGTTCAGCTAAAGCTACAAGTTAGTGTAGTGAGACCTCTGCACGGTGTTCAGCTAAAGCTACAAGTTAGTGTAGTGCATCCTCCTCACAGTGTTCAGCTAAAACTACAAGTTAGTGTAGTGAGACCTCTGCACAGTGTTCAGCTAAAGCTACAAGTTAGTGTAGTGAGACCTCTGCACAGTGTTCAGCTAAAGCTACAAGTTAGTGTAGTGCATCCTCCTCACAGTGTTCAGCTACAGCTACAAGTTAGTTTAGTATGACTTCTGCACAGTGTTCAGCTAAAGCTACAAGTTAGTGTAGTGCGTCCTGCTCACAGTGTTCAGCTAAAACTACAAGTTAGTGTAGTGCGACCTCTGCACAGTGTTCAGCTAAAGCTACAAGTTAGTGTAGTGAGAACTCTGCACAGTGTTCAGCTAAAGCTACAAGTTAGTGTAGTGCGTCTTCCTCACAGTGTTCAGCTAAAACTACAAGTTAGTGTAGTGCGCCCTTCTCACAGTGTTCAGCTAAACCTACAAGTTATTTTTTGGCGAGCTCTGCACAGTGTTCAGCTAAAGCTACATGTAGAAGGTTGGTGGTGTTTTCCTAATCCTATGACTACCGCAGGCAGCTAAATAAGCTACAAGTTAGTGTAGTGCGTCCTCCTCACAGTGTTCAGCTAAACCTACAAGTTATTTTTTGGCAAGCTCTGCACAGTGTTCAGCTAAAGCTACATGTAGAAGGTTGGTGGTGTTTTCCTGATCCTATGACTACCGCAGGCAGCTAAATAAGCTACAAGTTATTTTTTGGCGAGCTCTGCACAGTGTTCACCTAAAGCTACCTGTAGAAGGTTGTTGGTGTTTTCCTGATCCTATCACTACCGCAGGCAGCAAAATAAGCTAAAAGTTATTTTTTCGCGAGCTCTGCACAGTGTTCACCTAAAGCTACCTGTAGAAGGTTGGTGGTGTTTTCCTGATCCTATCACTACCGCAGGCAGCTAAATAAGCTACAAGTTAGTTTTTTGCAAGCTCTGCACAGTGTTCAGCTAAAGCTACCTGTAGAAGGTTGGTGGTGTTCTCATACTACAGGCAGGCAGTTGATTTTGCTAGCTGCAGTATCTATATATATATATATATATATATATATACATATATATATATATATATATATATATATATATATATATATATATATATATATATATATATATATATATATATCCCAGCTTAGTGCAGCTACAGGCCATTAGTATGTCTGGAAGGCCAACAAGGAGAGGCAGACAGTCACAAGCCAATAAAAGAGGGCAAGCAGGCTCTGTGTCTAGAGGCAACAGTGCTGGTCGTGGAGACGGTGCATCCTCATCAGCACGTGGCCGTGGGACACGCTTGGTCTTTTTTTTCTGCAGCTGGCCATGTTGAGCAGCAACATGCGGAAGACTTGGTCGAGTGGATGACCAAGCCGTCCTCATCCTCCTCATCCTCTCTCACCCATGCTCAGGGTACTTTCTCTGGCAAAGCAGCCGCCTCTTCCCTCGGCTCAATGTCATCAGTGACTCCTTCCCTAGCCCCACCATGTCCTCCTGAGGAGTCCCTCGAACTGTTTGACCACAGTGTTAGTTACATGCTCCAGGAGGATGCCCAGTGTTTGGAAGGCTCTGATGATGATATTGAGCTAGATGAACGCAGTAACGTGAGCACGGACAGAGGGGGTGCCCAAGAAGGACAGCAATCTGGCCGTCATGCTCCCCCTGCTGCAGCATACTGCCAGGTTTGCTCCAGTGATGAGGAGGGAGGGGATGATGAGGTCACTGACTCAACGTGGGTGCCTGATAGGAGAGAGGAGGAGGAGGAGGCGGCGGCACATCTGCAATGAGGCAGGATGCCCTCCAGGGGCCAGCCTAAGGGCAGCACACTGACTGCATCACACCCCAAAGCTCTGCATGTGCAGGGCGCTGCTGTCTATGCGCATTATTCCAAAAGTTCTTTGGTGTGGGCCTTTTTTGAGACAAGTGCATCAGATTGCACCGCTGCTATTTGCAACATATGTCTCAAGCGTATGTCGCATGGCCAAAACATCTCCCGCTTGGGCAACACATGCTTGACCAGACATATGTTGACCTGCCATGCAGTTCATTGGCAAGCGTATCTAAAAGACCCACACCACAGAACAAAGAGGACCTCTCCTTGCTCCTCATCAGCTGAGATCTCCAACCCCACTATATCTTCAGTCCTCTCTGAGACCTGCACTGAGAGGAATGAAGGTGTAGAATTAGGTGTGTCACAGCCAAGTACTTGTGGGCAATCTGCTTTCGGTACACCGACGTCAGATTGTACCAAGCAAATTTCCCTGCACCAGCTGCTGCACCGCCAAAAGAAGTTCGCTCCCAGCCATCCACATGCCCAGCGGTTGAATGCTAGCTTGGCAAAATTGCTAGCACTTCAACTGCTGCCTTTTCAGTTGGTAGACTCTGCCCCCTTCCGTGAGTTTGTGGAATGTGCGGTTCCTCAGTGGCAGGTACCCAAACGCCACTTTTTCTCACAGAAGGCGATTCCGGCTCTCTACCGGCATGTGGAAGGCAATGTCCATGCCTTGCTGGACAGGGCGGTCAGGTGCATATTACTGCTGACTCATGGTCCAGCAGGCATGGACAGGGACATTACCTAAGTTTCACCGCGCATTGGATGACTCTGCTGGCAGCTGGGAAGGATGCAGGACAAGGTGCAGTAGTGTTGGAGGTTGTTCCGCCACCACGCCTCCAAAATCCCACTACTAATGATTGTGACACACCTCTCTCCTCCACCCCCTCCTCTTCTTCTTTCTCCATGGCCTCTTCCTGTGCTTTGTCCTCGGAACCAGCGGTGCACCGTAGCCGTTCAAGGGGCTACACAAGTATGCAGGCAAAAAGATGCCATGCTGTGCTTGAGCTGGTGTACATGGGGGACAGGAGCCACACTGGGGCAGAGGTTCTGTCAGTTCTGCAGGGGCAGGTTCAGAGGTGGTTGACGCCACACCAACTTAAGGCAGGAATGGTGGTTTGCGACAATGGCACCAACCTCCTCTCTGCCCTCCGACAGGGACAAATGACCCATGTGCTCTGTTTGGCTCACATCCTTAACTTGGTGGTGCAGCGGTTCTTGGGCAGGTACCCGGGCTTACAGGATGTCCTGAGGCAGGCCAGGAAAGTCTGTGTGCATTTCCGCCGGTCATATAATGCCAGTGCTTGGCTGGCAGACCTCCAAAAGGAGTTTAACCTGCCCAAGAACCGCCTAATCTGTGACATGCCCACCAGGTGGAACTCAACGTTGGCCATGCTGCAGCGGCTGCACATGCAGCAGAGGGCCATCAATGAGTTCCTGTGCGACTATGGCACCAGGACAGGGTCAGGGGAGCTTGTTTTTTTTCCCCATGCCAGTGGGCCATGATCAGGGATGCATGCACTGTCCTGTCACAATTTGAGGAGGCCACGAGGATGGTGAGTAGGGATGAGCCGAACACCCCCCGGTTCGGTTCGCACCAGAACCCGCGAACGGACCGAAAGTTCGCACGAACGTTAGAACCCCATTGACGTCTATGGGACTCGAACGTTCGAAATCAAAAGTGCTCATTTTAAAGGCTAATTTGCATGGTATTGTCCTAAAAAGGGTTTGGGGACCCGGGTCCTACCCCAGGGGACATGTATCAATGCAAAAAAAACTTTTAAAAACGGCCGTTTTTTCGGGAGCAGTGATTTTAATGATGCTTAAAGTAAAAAAAAAAAAGTGAAATATTCCTTTAAATATCGTACCTGGGGGGTGTCTATAGTATGCCTGTAAAGTGACGCGTGTTTCCCATGTTTAGAACAGTCCCTGCACCAAATGTCATTTTTAAAGGAAAAAATCTCATTTAAAACTGCTTGCGGGTTTAATGTCATGTCGGGTCATGGCAATATGGATGAAAATCAGTGAGACAAACGGCATGGGTACCCCCCAGTCCATTACCAGGCCCTTTGGGTCTTGTATGGATATTAAGGGGAACCCCACACCCAAATTAAAATAAGGAAAGGTGTGGGGCCACCAGGCCCTATATACTCTGAACAGCAGTATACAGGCGGTGCAAACAAGACAGGGACTGTAGGTTTGTTGTTAAGTAGAATCTGTTTGTAATTTTGAACATTTTTAATGTGTTTAGCTCCAGCCAAAAAATCTTTTCTAAGCTTTTTGGAAAACATAGGGAAGGGTTATCACCCCTGTGACATTTGTTTTGCGTCTTTCCTCCTCTTCAGAAGATTTCACCTCACTTTTTTGTCCCAATGAAAAATGTTTTTTGAAAATTTGGGTTTTTTTGTGGAACAAGGATTGGAAAGCATCAGTGGAAAGGAGAAATTGTTTTCCCATATTAACTCTTACAGGAGAGAATTTCCCTTCCTTAGGGGTAGATTTCATCTCACTTCCTGTTGTCTCCTACCGTTTGCAAGTAGGAGTCGTTTGTAAGTTAGATGTTTGAAGGTAGGGTCCTGCCCTATATACTCAGCAGAAATTTGGGCCTTAGGTGTTGCTGTGGCCAAAACACTGTAAGCCCTCACAGGGCCCTGCTGTGAAATATTAGATCAAGAATTGTAATTACATGCCCCTGTTGAACAGGAGCTGAAAAATTAGGCCTTAGGCACTGGTGCTGGTGCCACAACACTGCAACCCCTCACAGACACTCTAGTTGGAACGCAGGAACGAGCCCTGCTGCAAAGTATTGCATCAAAAATTGTAATTACACGCCCCTGTTAGACAGGGGCAGAAAAATTGGGCCTTAGGCACTGGTGCTGGTGCCACAACACTGCAACCCCTCACAGACACTCTAGTTGGAACGCAGGAACGAGCACTGCTGCAAAGTATTGCATCAAAAATTGTAATTACACGCCCCTGTTAGACAGGGGCAGAAAAATTGGGCCTTAGGCACTGGTGCTGGTGCCACAACACTGCAACCCCTCACAGACACTCTAGTTGGAACGCAGGAACGAGCCCTGCTGCAAAGTATTGCATCAAAAATTGTAATTACACGCCCCTGTTAGACAGGGGCAGAAAAATTGGGTCTTAGGCACTGGTGCTGGTGCCACAACACTGCAACCCCTCACAGACACTCTAGTTGAAACGCAGGAACAAGCCCTGCTGCAAAGTATTGCATCAAAAATTGTAATTACACGCCCCTGTTAAACAGGGGCTGAAAAATTGTGCCTTAGGCACTGGTGGTGGCGCCCAGAACCAAAAATGTTCTTACAAGCTATCAGCGTGATGATTGAGGAGGAAGAGGATAATTACTCAGGGATAGTCACTCAGCATCAGCATAGGCAGTCTTTGAAGGGATCTGAGATTTCAAAAAAAATTATTCGGTTACATCTGCATCAGGTGCTTGGTAGCTGGTGGTGATCCAAGACTGATTCATTTTTATGAAGGTCAGCCGATCGACCGAGTCGGTGGACAGATGCACCCTGTGATCGGTTACCACGCCTCCAGCAGCACTGAATGTGCGTTCCGAAAGAACGCTGGATGCAGGACAGGCCAGTAGCTCAATTGCATACTGTGCAAGCTCTGGCCAGTGATCCATCCTCAAGACCCAGTAACCCAGAGGATTTTCGGTGGGAAAGGTGTCCAAGTCTGATCTTGCCCCTAGGTATTCCTGCACCATGTAAAACAGACGCTGGCGATGGTTGCTGGAACCGATCATACCTTGGGGCTGCGGACCAAAAAATTGTCTGAACACATCGGTCAGACGGCCACCTTCTCCACCGCTCCTTCTTTGACTGACCGAAGCCTCAGCAACACGTTGTCCAGAAACAGGAGTTTGTAACCTCCCAGTCTCTGGGAACGCGTTGCACAGACCTTTCTGCAAGGCCTCCCGAAGATGTTTCATCCTCTGCTCCCTCTGCGATGGCAAGATAAGGTCCGCAACCTTACCCTTGTAACGTGGATCGAGGAGGGTTGCCAGCCAGTATTGGTCCTTCTCCTTGATACCACGAATACGAGGATCCTTACGCAGGCTTTGCAGGATCAGGGAGGCCATGCAGCGTAGGTTTGCTGAGGCATTCGGTCCGGAGTCCTCTGGGTCACTAAGGACAACAACGTCCGCAGCCACCTCCTCCCAGCCACGTACAAGTCCATGTGTTCCTTGGGACTGATCCCTTAAAGACTGCTGATGCTGAGTGCCAGGCTCCACCTCCATACTGACACAATCTTCCTCCTCCTCCTCCTCCTCCTCCTCGTCCTCTTCCTGTGTGATCGGCGGGCACGCAGGAACACTGTCTGGATAAAGGGGGCCTTGAGAGCTAAGGAAGTCCTCCTCTTCCTGCCTCTGTTCTGCCTCAAGTGCCCTGTCCATTATTCCACGCAGCGTGTGCTCCAACAGGTGGACAAGGGGGACAGTGTCACTGATGCATGCACTGTCAGTGCTCACCATCCTCGTGGCCTCCTCGAATGGTGACAGGACAGTGCATGCATCCCTGATCATGGCCCACTGGCGTGGGGAAAAAAAAACCAAGGTCCCCTGACCCTGTCCTGGTGCCATAGTCGCACAGGTACTCATTGATGGCCCTCTGCTGCGTGTGCAGCCGCTGCAGCATGGCCAACGTCGAGTTCCACCTGGTGGGCATGTCACAGATTAGGCGGTTCTTGGGCAGGTTAAACTCCTTTTGGAGGTCCGTCAGCCGAGCACTGGCATTATATGACCGGCGGAAATGCACAGAGACTTTCCTGGCCTGCCTCAGGACATCCTGTAAGCCCGGGTACCTGCCCAAGAACCGCTGCACCACCAAGTTAAGGACGTGAGCCAAACAGGGCACATGGGTCAGTTGTCCCTGTCGGAGGGCAGAGAGGAGGTTGGTGCCATTGTCGCAAACCACCATTCCTGCCTTAAGTTGGCGTGGCGTCAACCACCTCTGAACCTGCCCCTGCAGAGCTGACAGAACCTCTGCCCCAGTGTGGCTCCTGTCCCCCAAGCACACCAGCTCAAGCACCGCATGGCATCTTTTGGCCTGCGTACTTGCGTAGCCCCTTGAACGCCTACGGAGCACCGCTGGTTCCGAGGAAGAGGCCATGGAGGAAGAAGAAGAGGAGGGGGTGGAGGAGAGAGGTGTGTCACAATCAGCATTTTGGAGGCGTGGTGGCGGAACAACCTCCAACACTACTGCACCTTGTCCTGCATCCTTCCCAGCTGCCAGCAGAGTCACCCAATGCGCCGTGAAACTTAAGTAACGTCCCTGTCCATGCCTGCTGGACCATGAGTCAGCGGTAATATGCACCTTACCGCTGACCGCCCTGTCCAGCGAGGCATGGACATTGCCTTCCACATGCCGGTAGAGAGCCGGAATCGCCTTCCGTGAGAAAAAGTGGCGTTTGGGTACCTGCCACTGAGGAACCGCACATTCCACAAACTCACGGAAGGGGGCAGAGTCTACCAACTGAAAAGGCAGCAGTTGAAGTGCTAGCAATTTTGCCAAGCTAGCATTCAACCGCTGGGCATGTGGATGGCTGGGAGCAAACTTCTTTCGGCGGTGCAGCAGCTGGGGCAGGGAAATTTGCCTGGTACAATCTGACGTCGGTGTACCAAAAGCAGATTGCCCACAAGTACTTGGCTGTGACACACCTAATTCTACACCTTCATTCCTCTCACTGCAGGTCTCAGAGAGGACTGAAGGTCTAGTGGGGTTGGAAATCTCAGCTGATGAGGAGCAAGGAGAGATCGTCTTTGTTCTTTGGTGTGGGTCTTTCAGATACGCTTGCCAACGAACTGCATGGCAGGTCAACATATGTCTGGTCAAGCATGTGGTACCCAAGCGGGAGATGTTTTGGCCACGCGAGATACGCTTGAGACATATGTTGCAAATAGCAGCGGTGCGATCTGATGCACTCGTCTCAAAAAAGGCCCACACCAAAGAACTTTTTGAATAACGCGCAGAGACTGCAGCGCCCTGCACATGTGGAGCTTTGGGGTGTGATGCAGTCAATGTGCTGCCCTTAGGCTGGCCCCTGGAGGGCATCCTGCCTAGTTGGTGATGTGCCACCTCCTCCTCCTCCTCCTCCTCCTCCTCTCTCCTATCAGGCACCCACGTTGAGTCAGTGACCTCATCATCCCCTCCCTCCTCATCACTGGAGCAAACCTGGCAGTATGCTGCAGCAGGGGGAGCATGACTGCCAGATTGCTGTCCTTCTTGGGCACCCCCTCTGTCCGTGCTCATGTTACTGCCTTCATTGAGCTCAGTATCATCATCAGAGCCTTCCAAACGCTGGGCATCCTCCTGGAGCATGTACCCAACACTGTGGTCAAACAGTTCGAGGGAATCCTCATGAGGACATGGTGGAGCTAGGGAAGGAGTCACTGATGACATTGAGCTGAGGGAAGAGGCCGCTGCTTTGCCAGACAAAGCACCCTGGGCATGGGTGAGAGAGGATGAGGAGGATGAGGACGGCTTGGTCATCCACTCGACCAAGTCTTCCGCATGTTGCGGCTCAACACGGCCAGCTGCCGAAAAAAAGGCCAAGCGTGTCCCATGGCCACGTGCTGATGAGGATGCACCGTCTCCACGACCAGCACTAGACACAGAGCCTGCTTGCCCTCTCTTATTGGCTTGTGACTGTCTGCCTCTCCTTCTTGGCCTTCCAGACATACTAATGGCCTGTAGCTGCACTAAGCTGGGATAGAACACCTGTAATTTTCTTCAGGTAGCTTTATATACTGTAACCAGACAAGCCTGCCTGTCAGTAGGAAGATAACAGGAACGGATCTAGCTGAACACTGTGAGCAGGACGTACTGCACTAAATGTATATAGCAGGAACGGATCTAGCTGAACACTGTGAGCAGGACGCACTGTACTAAATGTAAATAGTCTAGCTGCCTGACCGTGGTACTAATAGGATCAAAAAGAACACCTGTAATTTTCTTAAGGTAGCTTTATATACTGTAACCAGACAAGCCTGCCTGTCAGTAGGAAGATAACAGGAACGGATCTAGCTGAACACTGTGAGCAGGACACACTGTACTAAATGTAAATAGTCTAGCTGCCTGACCGTGGTACTAATAGGATCAAAAAGAACACCTGTAATTTTCTTAAGGTAGCTTTATATACTGTAACCAGACAAGCCTGCCTGTCAGTAGGAAGATAACAGGAACGGATCTAGCTGAACACTGTGAGCAGGACACACTGTACTAAATGTAAATAGTCTAGCTGCCTGACCGTGGTACTAATAGGATCAAAAAGAACACCTGTAATTTTCTTCAGGTAGCTTTATATACTGTAACCAGACAAGCCTGCCTGTCAGTAGGAAGATAACAGGAACGGATCTAGCTGAACACTGTGAGCAGGACACACTGTACTAAATGTAAATAGTCTAGCTGCCTGACCGTGGTACTAATAGGATCAAAAAGAACACCTGTAATTTTCTTCAGGTAGCTTTATATACTGTAACCAGACAAGCCTGCCTGTCAGTAGGAAGATAACAGGAACGGATCTAGCTGAACACTGTGAGCAGGACACACTGTACTAAATGTAAATAGTCTAGCTGCCTGACCGTGGTACTAATAGGATCAAAAAGAACACCTGTAATTTTCTTCAGGTAGCTTTATATACTGTAACCAGACAAGCCTGCCTGTCAGTAGGAAGATAACAGGAACGGATCTAGCTGAACACTGTGAGCAGGACGTACTGCACTAAATGTATATAGCAGGAACGGATCTAGCTGAACACTGTGAGCAGGACGCACTGCACTGAATGTAAATAGCAGGAACGGATCTAGCTGAACACTGTGAGCAGGACGCACTGCACTAAATGTAAATACCAGGAACGGATCTAGCTGAACACTGTGAGCAGGACGCACTGCACTGAATGTAAATAGCAGGAACGGATCTAGCTGAACACTGTGAGCAGGACGCACTGCACTGAATGTAAATAGCAGGAACGGATCTAGCTGAACACTGTGAGCAGGACGCACTGCACTGAATGTAAATAGCAGGAACGGATGTAGCTGAACACTGTGAGCAGGACGCACTGCACTAAATGTAAATACCAGGAACGGATCTAGCTGAACACTGTGAGCAGGACGCACTGCACTGAATGTAAATAGCAGGAACGGATCTAGCTGAACACTGTGAGCAGGACGCACTGCACTGAATGTAAATAGCAGGAACGGATCTAGCTGAACACTGTGAGCAGGACGCACTGCACTGAATGTAAATAGCAGGAACGGATCTAGCTGAACACTGTGAGCAGGACGCACTGCACTGAATGTAAATAGCAGGAACGGATCTAGCTGAACACTGTGAGCAGGACGCACTGCACTGAATGTAAATAGCAGGAACGGATCTAGCTGAACACTGTGAGCAGGACGCACTGCACTGAATGTAAATAGCAGGAACGGATGTAGCTGAACACTGTGAGCAGGACGCACTGCACTAAATGTAAATACCAGGAACGGATCTAGCTGAACACTGTGAGCAGGACGCACTGCACTGAATGTAAATAGCAGGAACGGATCTAGCTGAACACTGTGAGCAGGACGCACTGCACTGAATGTAAATAGCAGGAACGGATCTAGCTGAACACTGTGAGCAGGACGCACTGCACTGAATGTAAATAGCAGGAACGGATCTAGCTGAACACTGTGAGCAGGACGCACTGCACTAAATGTAAATACCAGGAACGGATCTAGCTGAACACTGTGAGCAGGACGCACTGCACTGAATGTAAATAGCAGGAACGGATTAGCTGAACACTGTGAGCAGGACACACTGCACTAAATGTAAATAGTCTAGATAGAAGATAACAGGAACGGATCTAGCTAAACTGAATACAGTGTATATATATATATGCAACACCTGGGATGCATATATATACACAATACACTGTAAGTGCAGCTAACTGACTGACTGTTCTGCCTAATCTATCTAACTCAAATCAAATGACACTGTCTCTCTCTCTCTCTATCTCTCAGCACACCGGAACACACACTACACAGGGCCGCCGTGCAGGCGGCCTTATATAGTGTGGGGTGTGTACTAAATCCCCTGAGCCATAATTGGCCAAAGCCACCCTGGCTTTGGCCAATTACAGCTCTCTCTACTGACGGCGCTGTGATTGGCCAAGCATGCGGGTCATAGTGCATGCTTGGCCAATCATCAGCCAGCAATGCACTGCGATGCCGCAGTGAATTATGGGCCGTGACGCGCCACACGAATTTGGCGCGAACGGCCCATATCGTTCGCAATTCGGCGAACGACCGAACAGCCGATGTTCGAGTCGAACATGGGTTCGACTCGAACACGAAGCTCATCCCTAATGGTGAGCAGTGACAGTGCATGCATCAGTGACACTGTCCCCCTTGTCCACCTGTTGGAGCACACGCTGCGTGGAATAATGGACAGGGCACTTGAGGCAGAACAGAGGCAGGAAGAGGAGGACTTCCTTAGCTCTCAAGGCCCCTTTTATCCAGACAGTGTTCCTGCGTGCCCGCCGATCACACAGGAAGAGGACGAGGACAAGGAGGAGGATTGTGTCAGTATGGAGGTGGAGCCTGGCACTCAGCATCAGCAACAAAACACTGGCAACCGCCCACACCCATAACCGGCCTTCACAGTAAGGAGCACATGGAGGGCATGTACATGTAAGACAAAGACAATTCCATAGCTCAACTCACCAACCAGTCTGCTGACCAACCAAATTAGCCTGTCCAACCGTCTGTTAAAAGCAGGGGTTTAGTTAGCACACATTTGCAAACGCATGTGAAAGCTGCAAGGCCTTGTCAAGGCACCCTGTATTACTTGCAGTCCTAACACTACTAAATTTATAAGTGTCTCCACAGTGGAAGCACATGCATTGAATGGATAGGTGTGAGACAGGTGAGCCTGGAGGCCGCCCTAGCCCCTTTAAAGGGACAGGAGCACATTGGACACCTAGCAAGAGCACAATGGCAGCAAAGGTGTCCAGTGTGTCCCTGACCCACATTTACAAACAGTAACAAAACACTGGCCACCGCCCACACCCATAACTGGCCTTCACAGTAAGGAGCACATGGAGGGCATATACATGTAAGACAAAGACAATTCCATAGCTCAACTCACCAACCAGTCTGCTGACCAACCAAATTAGCCTGTCCAACCGTCTGTTAAAAGCAGGGGTTTAGTTAGCACACATTTGCAAACGCATGTGAAAGCTGCAAGGCCTCCTCAAGGCACCCTGTATTACTTGCAGTCCTAACATTACTAAATTTATAAGTGTCTCCACAGTGGAAGCACATGCATTGAATGGATAGGTGTGAGACAGGCATCAGCAGCAGTCTTTAAGGGATCAGTCCCAAGAAATACATGGACTTGTACGTGGCTGGGAGGAGGTGGCTGTGGACCATGTCGTCCTTAGTGACCCAGAGGACTCCGGACCGAATGCCTCAGCAAACCTACGCTGCATGGCCTCCCTGATCCTGCAAAGCCTGCGTAAGGATCCTCGTATTCGTGGTATCAAGGAGAAGGACCAATACTGGCTGGCAACCCTCCTTGATCTACGTTACAAGGGTAAGGTTATGGACCTTATCTTGCCATCGCAGAGGGAGCAGAGGATGAAACATCTTCGGGAGGCCTTGCAGAAAGGTCTGTGCAATGCGTTCTCAGAGACTGGGAGCGGTGGAGAAGGTGGCCGTCTGACCGATGCGTTCAGACAATTTTTTGGTCCGTAGGTATGATCGGTTCCAGCAACCATCGCCAGCGTCTGTTTTACATGGTGCAGGAATATCTAGGGGCAAGATCTGACTTGGGACACCTTTCCCACCGAAAATCCTCTGGGTTACTGAGTCTTGAGGATGGATCAATGGCCAGAGCTTGCACAGTATGCAATTGAGCTACTGGCCTGTCCTGCATCCAGCATTCTTTCGGAACGCACATTCAGTGCTGCTGGAGGCTTTGTAACCGATCACAGGGTGCATCTGTCCACCGACTCGGTCGATCGACTGACCTTCATAAAAATGAATCAGTCTTGGATCACCACCAGCTACCAAGCACCTGGTGCTGATGTAACAGAATGTTTTTTTTTTAAATCTCAGATCCCTTCAAAGACTGCCTATGCTGATGCTGAGTGACTATCCTGAGTAATTATCCTCTTCCTCTTCAATGATCACGCTGATAGCTTGTAAGAACATTTTTGGTTCTGGGCACCACCACCAGTGCCTAAGGCCCAATTTTTCAGCCCCTGTTTAACAGGGGCGTGTAATTACAATTTTTGATGCAAAACTTTGCAGCAGGGCTCGTTTCTGCGTTCCAACTAGAGTATCTGTGAGGGGTTGCAGTGTTGTGGCACCAGTGCCTAAGACCCAATTTTTCAGCCCCTGTTTAACAGGGGCGTTTAATTACAATTTTTGATGCAATACTTTGCAGCAGGGCTCGTTTTTGCGTGCCAACTAGAGTATCTGTGAGGGGTTGCAGTGTTGTGGCACCAGCACCAGTGCCTAAGGCCCAATTTTTCAGCTCCTGTTTAACAGGGGCTTGTAATTACAATTTTTGATGCAATACTTTGCAGCAGGGTTCGTTCCTGCGTTCCAACTAGAGTATCTGTGAGGGGTTGCAGTGTTGTGGCACCAGCACCAGTGCCTAAGGCCCAATTTTTCAGCCCTTGTTTAACAGGGGCGTGTAATTACAATTTTTTATGCAATACTTTGCAGCAGGGCTCATTTCTTCGTTCCAACTAGAGTATCTGTGAGGGGTTGCAGTGTTGTGGCACCAGCACCAGTGCCTAAGGCCCAATTTTTCAGTCCCTGTTCAACAGGGGCATGTAATTACAATTCTTGATCTAATATTTCACAGCAGGGCTCGTTTCTGCACCCACCAAGAGCGAGTGAGGACTTACAGTGTTGTGGCACTAGCACCACCACCACCAAAGGTCCAATTTTTCTGCCCCTGTTCAACAGGGGCATGTAATTACAATTCTCATCTAATATTTCACAGCAGGGCCCTGTGAGGGCTTACAGTGTTGTGGCCACAACAACACCTAAGGCCCAAATTTCTGCTGAGTATATAGGGCAGGCCCCTACTTTCAAACATCCAACTTACAAACGACTCCTACTTGCAAACAGAAGGAGACAACAGGAAGTGAGATGAAATCTACCCCGAGCAAGGGAAATTTTCTCCTGTAAGAGTTAATATGGGAAAAACATTTCTCCTTTCCACTGATGCTTTATCACCAATCCTTGTTTCACAAAAAACCCTAAATTTTCAAAAAACATTTTTCATTGGGACAAAAAATTAGGTGAGCACAGACAGCAAAACAAATATCACAGGGGTGATAACCCATCCCTATGTTTTCCAAAAAGCTTAAAATAGATTTTTTGGCTGGAGCTAAACACGTTAAAAATGTACCAGTTCAAAATTACAAACAGATTCTACTTAACAACAAACCTACAGTCCCTGTCTTGTTGCACCGCCTGTATACTGCTGTTCAGAGTATATAGGGCCTGGTGGCCCCACGCCTTTCCTTTTTATTAATTTAGGTGCGGGTTTCCCCTTAATAACCATACAAGACCCAAAGGGCCTGGTAATGGACTGGGGGGTACCCATGCCGTTTGTCTCACTGATTTTCATCCATATTGCCAGGACCCGGCATTACATTAAAGCCGCAAGCAGTTTTAAATGACTTTTTTTCCTTTAAAAATGACATTTTGTGCAGGGACTGTTCTAAGCACGGGAAACACGCGCCACTTTAAAGGCATACTATAGACACCCCCAGGTACGATATTTAAAGGAATATTTCACTTTTTTTTTTTAACTTTAAGCATCATTAAAATCACTGCTCCCGAAAAAATGGCCATTTTTAAAAGTTTTTTTTGCATTAATACATGTCCCCTGGGGCAGGACCCGGGTCCCCAAACCCTTTTTAGGACAATACCATGCAAATTAGCCTTTAAAATGAGCACTTTTGATTTCGAACGTTCGAGTCCCATAGACGTCAATGGGGTTCTAACGTTCTTGCGAATTTTCGGTCCGTTTGCAGGTTCCGGTGCGAACCGAACCGGGGGGATGTTCGACTCATCCCTAGTCACAGGGGTGATAACCCTTCCCTATGTTTTCCAAAAAGCTTAAAATAGATTTTTTGGCTGGAGCTAAACATGTTAAAAATGGACCAGTTCAAAATTACAAACAGATTCTACTTAACAACAAATCTACAGTCCCTGTCTTGTTTGCACCACCTGTATATTGCTGTTCAGAGTATATAGGGCCTGGTGGCCCCACACCTTTCCTTTTTTTAATTTGGGTGCGGGGTTCCCCTTAATATCCATACAAGACCCAAAGGGCCCAGTAATGGACTGGGGGGTACCCATGCCGTTTGTCTCACTGATTTTCATTTATACTGCCGGGCTCCGACATTACATTAAAGCCGCAATCAGTTTTAAATGACTTGTATTCCTTTAAAAATGTTATTTTGTGCAGGGACCGTTCTAAGCACGGGAAACACGCGCCACTTTACAGGCATACTATAGACACCCCCCAGGTGTGATATTTAAAGGAATATTTCACTTTTTTTTTTTTTACTTTAAGCATCATTAAAATCACTGCTCCCGAATAAACGGCCGTTTTTAAAACTTTTTTTTGCATTGATATATGTCCCCTGGGGCAGGACCCGGGTCCCTAAACCCTTTTTAGGACAATACCATGCAAATTAGCCTTTAAAATTAGCACTTTTGATTTCGAACTTTTGAGTCCCATGGACGTCAATGGGGTTCTAACGTTCATGCGAATTTTCGGTCCGTTCGCAGGTTCTGGTGCGAACTGAACCGGGGGGTGTTCGGCTTATCCCTGCACAAGACTAACAATGCGTTTTAGATAAATTCTGGTGTCTCTTTCGCAGATTTTGGATAGAAGTATAACAGGTGCTTAAAATTGGGCTTTGGGTGCCTTCACACCATAACCCTATAGAGGTACTCTTTGTTAAAAGCAAGAATTTTTTGGGCCTAACGCAGCATGTGAGCGGACATCTTTTTCAGCAGCTCTCTGTTCCCTCTGCACAATCCTGTGTAATCCTGCTCACCTGCCACACCAAATCGGCTGAAACTTCTCCTGTACGCTTGGGGAAGATTCTGTGACATCCGTGGGGGATTCTGGTGGATGGGAAAGCGAAGGAAACAGCCCCCGGCCAGGATGAGTATTACCACACGTATCGGCCAAGATGGCTGCTGCTCCACCATCCCACACTCGTCCCTGGCATCCAGGCCGGATCTCTTTGAAGAGGAGCCAGATCCTTCACTACCACCTTCTCCAGGGACCTCGGCTCCCCCGGCGCTATCGGTCATCCCTCCCCACAGTGATGATGGCCTTGAGGATGGTCCGGAACCGGAACCCACCCTGCTGGATGTTCTCAAACTGATCAAGGTAAATCACTCTGATATCATGGGGAAAGTGGAGGAACTTAAACTGGACATAACAATTATGCGCCAGGACATGCATAAAATGAGGGACCGGGTTTCTGAGACTGAACGCCGTATTAGCACTTTGGAGGATGCTGTCGGCCCGGTCCAAGCTACCCAAAAAACGCATGGCACTAAAATCCTCTCTCTGGAGTACAAGGTTGATGATTTGGAGAACCATCTGCGCAGAAACAACCTGCGTCTGGTGGGCCTCCCCGAGCGGGTTGAGGGCGCTGACTCGGTCTCCTTCCTGGAAAGTTGGTTTACCCAAGAATTTGGTAAAGACTGCCTTTCCCCATGTTTTGTCCTGGAGCGTGCACATAGTGTGCCTGGCAGGCCGCTTCTGCAGGCAACCCTCCACGCACTGGTAATCCGTCTCCTCAATTATTGTGATAGGGATGCTATCCTTATACATTGTAAAGCGCTGCGTAAACTGTTGGCGCTATATAAATCTCGTATAATAATATCCTGCGAGCTGCCGGCATAAAAGGGAGCCTAAAGATCAACAACGCATCCGTGTCTTTGTTTCCTGATTATTCCCCAGCGGTCTGCGCCTCAAGAGCCAAGTACCAACACATCAAGCTGAAATTGAGGGAGAAGACCATCCAATATTCTATGCTGTTTCCTGCCACGCTGCGAGTCGTGCACCAGGGCCAGGTGCATTTTTTCCAAACCCCTGCAAATGCTCTTTCCAGGTTTGAGTCCTTGCATCAACCGGGTCGAATGTCTGGCCGGGCCCTGGACACCTGAAATGGGTACTCTCCTGGAAATATGTTAAATTTTTCCTTCCTTTTTTCTTTTTCCCCGGCCGGAGGGCCTTTACCTGTGGCAGGGGATTCAAGATACCTGTTTTCACAGGAGGACAAGATCTCAATCTGGGATCTATGCTGCTAATTGTATGCATATTTGGTTGACATCTGATTTTCTTTAAGTTTTGTTCGCTGATTTGCCTGTATTGGCCATGTTTCTAGTATGTACTAGCAGTTTGGGATCTAAGCCTGCTCCTGTTTTCTTTTTTTGGGGTAAGGCAGGGGTTAACTATGTGCTACTGCCAGTTTTCACTGTGTTTTTACTGATCACAGGAAGGTTGTGTGAATGGATGATTGTGGTGTGTAAGTGTGTGTGTGTTTTATGTCCAGCCTTGTCCTCCCTCTGAGATTGCAGCCGTGATGATACCCTTGATCTGCTGATTTTCACTAACTTCATATGTCTTTAGTCAAATGTATCTCCTGGAATGTCCGGGGTTTAAATTCCAAATTTAAAAGGCTTTCCCTGTTTGAATTCATCAAGGCTCATAAGCCTCATATACTGTGCCTGCAGGAGACACACCTTATGGGGTCTAAGGTGCTTGCTTTAAAAAAACACTGGATTATGCATGAATATCATTCCGCATTTTCTAACTACGCCAGGGGTGTGTCCATCCTCATAAGGAAGGGCCTCCCCTTCTCATGTGATAGAGTGATTTTAGACCCTAATGGGCGGTATATTTTCCTCCAATGTAAGATAAATGCCACCCCATTACTTCTGGTGGTTGTGTATGCTCCCCCTCCTGTCATGGCTGCACTCTTCACAGATCTGTGCACAAGGCTCTCAGATCTGCCTACATTAGCCACCCTTATTGTGGGGGATTTTAACACTGTTATGGACCCTAATTTGGATAGACTGAAACCCATTCAGTATGAATCTAAGCTGTTTTGTCAGTGGTGTACTTCCTTTGGATATATTGACCTATGGTGACAACAAAACCCTTTGGTTAGGGAATACGCTTGTCAGTCCCGGTCTTATCGTACTCTTTCCAGACTGGACTACGCCCTTGGGACTTCTGACCTGACCTCATATACCCAGACAATATACTATATATCTCAGACGATTTCTGACCACTCCGCCCTGTGTGTTGAATTAATACTCGGTCACAGACCCTCTTTTCGGTTGTGGAGGCTCAGTCCCCCTCAGTCCCCTCTGGGTCTCCACCCCTGAATTTGAAGAGCCGGTCCGGCAGGACATGTCCCTATATTGGGGGACAATGCTGGATCAGCTTCTTTTGGCCCCACATGGGACGCCTTTAATATTTCAAACATTGCTAAACATAGGAGGTCCTCCCGTGCTGCTCTTCTGGCCTTGAAGTCCTCTCTGGAGGCTGCTAGGGCCCAGTATTCTGCGCTCCCCACCCCGGATTCTCACAGAGTCCTGGTGGGGGCGCACAGGGCCCTGGATCTCCATAGGGTGGACGCAACGTGGACTCAGCAGTTATATCTGTCTGCCAGACTACATGAATATAGTGGGAAGAATAGTAAAATGTTAGCCTTTCTTTCTCGCACAGAATATATTGATAGGACTATATCACAGATTAAATTTCCTGACGGTTCAATCACCTCAGACCCATTGACAATAAATCAGACATTTAAGTCCTTTTATGAGACCCTATATGTGCCCCCCCCCCCCCCGGACGAAGTGGAACCGCTGGGGTTTTTTGACTCCCTTCAATTTCATGTATTGGAAGACTTCCACAGCTCCATATTACACACTCCCTTGACAATCGAAGAGATCACTGAAGCTATTTGCTCTTTACCCCCCAATAAAACCCCTGGGTTGGATGGTTTGCCCGCAGAATGGTACAAAAACTATGCTGAGGAATTGGCACAGAAACTTCTATCTCTCTTTAATCGGGCAATGGAGGAGGGAGAACTTCCCCCCTCCATGAATGAAGCCCCCATTGTAGTGCTACCCAAGCCTGACAAAAACAAACTGTTGTGTGGGTCATACCATCCAATCTCGTTACTAAACAGCGATGTTAAAGTACTAGCGAAGGTCCTAGCTTTGTGATTACAAAAGGTCATTCTCCACCTTGTTCACAGGGACCAGACAGGGTTCATAGAGTACATATGATAACATTCGTCGCCTTTATTTACATATTCACAGGGCTGCCACGGACAGAGGAAGCGGACTGGTGCTATCACTTGACGTGATGAAAGCATTTGATACGGTTAGTTGGTCCTTCCTTTGGGAAACTATGCATCGTTTGGGTTTCAGTGTCCAATTTATTAAATGGGTCAGGTTGCTTTATACTAACCCCAGGGCAAGGATAAGTACCAACAAAGATGTATCGGACATGTTTAGTTTGCAGAGGGGAACCAGGCAGGCCTGTCCGCTTTCACCACTTCTGTTCGCACTAGCCATTGAGCCACTTGCTCTGGCAGTGCGTCAGACGGAGACAGTGGGAGGCATCTGCTATGGCTCAGAGCAGGCCTTTGTCTCTTTGATGGAGGTTGTGGAGGAGTTTGGGAGGGCCTCTGGACTCAGAGTTGGCTGGGAAAAGTCTGTTGCATTCCCCATAGGCCCTGACAGGGATTATGCTTACCTAGCCCAGTCCAAGCTGACTATACATCATACATTTAAATATCTAGGAATACATATTCATAATAACCTATCTAGTTTCCAGACCCTTAATATCACCCCGATCATAACTCAAATGGAGACCAGGCTACGCTCCTGGGCCTCATTGCCACTAAATTTGATTGGACGCGTGAATATTTTCAAAATGATATAGTTACCCAAATTTCTCAATGTTTTTCGGGCTTCCCCAATATTTTTGTTTAAGAAACTTTTTCTCAAAATTAACTCACTCGTATCCTCCTTCCTTTGGCAGGGTTTGAACCCGAGAATCGCTAGGGCCTCACTCCAGGCGGCTAAACTGGATGGAGGTTTGGCCTGCCCTAATCTAAGGCACTATTTTATAGCATCACAACTTGCCTATGTCTATGACTGGTTTCTGGAGGCCTCCTGTTCCTGCGCCACCGCTCTATTGAACGCTCTTAACGGCCCTGGGGCCTTATTAATGGACACATTACATAAGTCCATGCCTAAACGCTGTTCTAGGGGCTCGCCGATTGAGGTGGCTGGCTGGCCTGGCATGAGGGTAATCACAAACCCGATAGGGGTGTCCCCCAATGCTCCTCTATGGCATAATCCTAATTTTCCAGAGCTCCTGGGCCACCCAGATTCTCAGTGGTGGATAAGACTTGGTATTACCCATGTCTCTCAGATTTACTCAAATGACTCTTTTTTCTCATTTGAGGATCTGAAGGCTAAGTGTGGTGTAACAAATAGGTTTTATTTTAGGTACCTTTCACTGCGCCATGCCATCAGGGCACAATTTTCTGGTTTGTCCCTGGAGCTCACTGAATCACCTCTAGAGGTGTTATTGTCATATCTGGATATTGGAAAAATTGTCACTACTATATATTCTCGCCTGCAGGTGGCGGGGGTTAAACCCTTTCAGATTGCTCAGTGGAAATGGGAAAAAGAAATTCCCGGGTTGTCAGAGGAGGGGTGGGAGGAGGCCTCAGAGGTGTGCTTTCTGGACCTTATTGGATAAAATGACCAATATGTACAATTTAAATTTATGCATCAGTTGCATTATACTCCTGCCAGGCTGGCCCATATGGGATATGACTCTGAAGCTTCCTGTGTTAGGTGTGGCTTCTCAGAAGCCGGATACATGCATTTGTTTTGGTCCTGCCCTGTCCTGTCCACCTTTTGGAGGGACTTATTTTCCTTTTTTGAAAACACACTACAAATAAAGGTGCCCTACACCCCGGAGGTTGGACTATTGGGTGTGCTGAATGATTTCACACACAGGATTTATACTCGGACTCTTGTCCATACAATACTGTTTTATGCCAGAAAATTAATTATGATGCAATGGAAGACTGCAACTGCCCCAGATATTCAAGTTTTGTACCGTGTGATGAATAAAGTTATACCAATTTTCAAACTGGTTTATAAGGGAAGGGCCTGCCCAAAAAAATTTGCTATGATCTGGCAGTCCTGGCTTGATATAGCAAACTCCTTTTGGAAGGACGCTCCGCTCTCACAACATTAACTGTCTCCGGCTTCCCCTTGATGAATTTTGGCATCTAGGGGAGGCTGTGACCTCTGGATGGTAGGCCATCAGTGTACCTGGGGGAAAGGTGTGGAGGAGGCAGGGCTGGACAAGGATTGCCTTTTTGTGTGAAAGTGTGTAGATGGGTGTGTGTTTGGTGTGGATGTTGTGTTAACTGAAGTATCCCTAATGTATATAGCATTGAGAGTTTAGATTGTGGGGCTCTACAGGGTCCACACTCATTACCCTTACATGACCAGTGGTATAGTCCATTCCTTCGTTGAGGAATTTGGTAAATATGATGTATAACTATAATAGTTGGCCCCCGTTGGGCTATTGCACTTTCTTTTATATTCTGTAAATATTCTGTAAAAGAAATTTGTTTATGGATGCATTTGTACTATCTGAACCTGTAAACTACTTTCTATCAAAACAAATAAAAACTATTTAAAAAAAAAAAAAAAAACAAGAATTTGCCTTGCTGTAAAAATGTAAATTTGATGCCCCGGTCAAACAGTTGTGGAAAAATTTGGCTTTGGGTGTTGGTGGTGCCTTCACACTCTAAACCTATAGAGGTACTCTTGATGATAGCAAGAATTGGTCTTGCTGTAAAAAATTGAAATCTGTCAAACAGGTGCATAAAAATTGTTTTTTGGGTGTTTATTGTGCCCATAAAACCTATACCAAAGAATGACTTCAAGATAAAATCAACACCCATAAAGCTAGGCAGCTTAGACAGTCTTGTAGAGATTTGAGATCCCAATAACACGTAATCAGCAATATCAGCATCAGAGTCTTGATAGCTGCTTCTAATACAGGACTAATTCATTTGGACAAATGTCAGCCGGTCAACGGAGTCTGTGGACAGATGCGCTCTTTTATCTGTAACAAAACCTCCAGCAGCACTGAATGCCGCTTGGAAAGCATGTTGGATGCAGGGCAGCCCAGCAGCTCAATTAAATACTGGGCAAGTTCTGGCCAGTGGTCTATTCTCATGACCTAGTAACCGAGTGAATCGTCTACTGGAAAGCTCGCCCTGCCTGTTTTCGCCCCTAGATAATCTTACACCATATGATGCAGATGCTGCTGAGGCGATCTTGAAACTAACAGCCCTGGGCACAGAGGACAATTTTTTTTTTAAATGCATCACTTAGGCAACTCCCTTCTCCACCGCTTCTTCTTTGACCAACAGAAGTCTCAAAACTGTGAGGGCAGGATGAGTTCCGAGACTTTCCCCTTGTAACGTGGTCAAGGAGGGTTGCCAACAAATAACGAGCCTTCTCCTTGATGCCACAAATTCTCAGGTCCTTTCTCAGGCTTTGAAGAATAAGGGAGCCAATGTACCGCAAGTTTGCAGAGTCATCTGGATCACTGATGATTATAGTATCTGGAACTGCCTCCTCCCAGCCACATACTACTCCCAAGGTTTCTGGGGAATGAAAATCATCTCCTCTTCTCTCTCCTCTAGTGTGTTCTGTAGCATCGCAAGAATGGTGTCTGCATAAAGTGGGCCTTGAGAATAAAGGAAGCCCTCATCTTCCTCCTGCTGCTCTGCCTCAACTGCCCTGTCCATAATGCCACACAAAGTTTTCTCCAGCAGGAACACAAAAGAGATTTTGTCACTGATGCCTGCATTGTTAAGGCTCACCATCCTTGACGCCTCCTCAGAATGCAGTCAGTGTGCTGCCCTTAGGCTGGCCCCTGGAGGACATCCTGCCTCGTTGGTGATGTGCCGCCTTCTCCTCCTCCTCCTCCTCCTCCTCCTCCTCTCTCCTATCAGGCACCCACGTTGAGTCAGTGACCTGATCATCTCCTCCCTCCCCATCACTGGAGCAAACCTGGCAGTATGCTGCAGCAGGGGGAGAATGACTGCCAGATTGCTGTCCTTCTTGGGCACCCCCTCTGTCCGTGCTCACGTTACTGCCTTCATCTAGCTCAGTATCATCACCAGAGCCTTCCAAACGTTGGGCATCCTCCTGGAGGATGTACCCAACACTGTGGTCAAACAGTTCGAGGGCCTCCTCAGAAGGTGACAGTAAAGTGCATGCATCTTTTATCAGCAGCCATTGGTGTGGGGAAAAAAGCTGAGCCCCCCTGAGCCTGTCCTTGTGCATACTCACGCAGGTACTTGTTGACAGCCCTCTGCAGCATGTGCAGCTGCGGCAGCATTGCCAAAGTCGAGCTTCGCCTGATGGGCATGTCACAAATCAGGCGGTTTACGGGCAGATGGAGTTCCCGCTGAATTTAATCCAACCAGACACTGGTTGTGTATGACTGTCTGAAATGGCTACAGACTCTTCTGGCCTGCCTTAAAAGATCTTGCAACCCTGGGTACCTGTTTAAGAAACACTGCACCACCAAATTGAGGACATGTGCCAGGCATGGTACATGTGTCAAATTTCCCTGTCAAAGGGCGGACAGAAGGTTAGTGCCATTATTGCACACCACCATTCCTGGCTCAAACTGCCATGGCGTGAACCACCTCTTGGCCTGCCCCTGCAGAGCTGAAAGAATCTCTGCTCCGGTGTGGCTAATGTCCCCTAGGCAAACCAGTTGAAGAACTGCATGGCAACGTTTAGCCTGACTTGTTGTATAGCCCCTTAAATGCTTAGGGGGTTTGGTGATTCATGGGACAATTCGGTAGAGGAATGCATGGAGGAGGAGGAGTAGGAGGAAGGGATGAAGCTGACAGATCTTGCATCATCACCACCAGCTGTATGGAGACATGGCGGAAAAACAAGCTCCAGCACTAAGCCCTGTCCTGCATCCTTCCTAGTTGCAAGCAGAGTTACCCAGTGTGCTGTGAACGAAATATGTCATCCCTGACCATGCTTGCTGCACCACATTTCAGCAGCAATAAAGCTCCGCATGTGCAGGGCGCTCCAGTCTCTGCGCGTTATTCAAAAAGTTCTTTGGTGTGGGCCTTTTTTGAGACGAGTGCATCAGATCGCACCGCTGCTATTTGCAACACATGTCTCAAGCATATCTCGCGTGGCCAAAACATCTCCCACTTGGGTACCACATGCTTGACCAGACATATGTTGACCTGCCATGCAGTTCGTTGGCAAGCGTATCTAAAAGACCCACACCAAAGAACAAAGAGGACCTTTCCTTGCTCCTCATCAGCTGAGATCTCCAACCCCACTATACCTTCAGTCCTCTCTGAGACCTGCACTGAGAGGAATGAAGGTGTAGAATTAGGTGTGTCACAGCCAAGTACTTGTGGGCAATCTGCTTTCGGTACACCGACGTCAGATTGTACCAGGCAAATTTCCCTGCCCCAGCTGCTGCACCGCCGAAAGAAGTTTGCTCCCAGCCATCCACATGCCCAGCGGTTGAATGCTAGCTTGGCAAAATTGCTAGCACTTCAACTGCTGCCTTTTCAGTTGGTAGACTCTGCCCCCTTACATGAGTTTGTGGAATGTGCGGTTCCTCAGTGGCAGGTACCCAAATGCCACTTTTTCTCACAGAAGGCGATTCCGGCTCTCTACCGGCATGTGGAAGGCAATGTCTTGGCCTCGCTGGACAGGGCGGTCAGCGGTAAGGTGCATATTACCGCTGACTCATGGTCCAGCAGGCATGGACAGGGACGTTACCTAAGTTTCACGGCGCATTGGGTGACTCTGCTGGCAGCTGGGAAGGATGCAGGACAAGGTGCAGTAGTGTTGGAGGTTGTTCCGCCACCACGCCTCCAAAATGCCACTACTAATGATTGTGACACACCTCTCTCCTCCACCCCCTCCTCTTCTTCTTCCTCCATGGCCTCTTCCTGTGCTTTGTCCTCTGAACCAGCGGTGCTCCATAGGCGTTCAAGGGGCTAAGCATGTACGCAGGCCAAAAGATGCCATGCAGTGCTTGAGCTGGTGTGCTTGGGGGACAGGAGCCACACTGGGGCAGAGATTCTGTCAGCTCTGCAGGGGCAGGTTCAGAGGTGGTTGACGCCACACCAACTTAAGGCAGGAATGGTGGTTTGCGACAATGGCACCAACCTCCTCTCTGCTCTCCGACACGGACAAATGACCCATGTGCCCTGTTTGGCTCACGTCCTTAACTTGGTGGTGCAGCGGTTCTTGGGCAGGTACCCGGGCTTACAGGATGTCCTGAGGCAGGCCAGGAAAGTCTGTGTGCATTTTCGCCGGTCATATAATGCCAGTGCTCGGCTGGCGGACCTCCAAAAGGAGTTTAACCTGCCCAAGAACCGCCTAATCTGTGACATGCCCACCAGGTGGAACTCAACGTTGGCCATGCTGCAGCGGCTGCACATGCAGCAGAGGGCCATCAATGAGTACCTGGCACCAGGACAGGGTCAGGGGAGCTTGTTTTTTTTCCCCACGCCAGTGGGCCATGATCAGGGATGCATGCACTGTCCTGTCACCATTTGAGGAGGCCACGAGGATGGTGAGCAGTTGGAGCACACGCTGCATGGAATAATGGACAGGGCACTTGAGGCAGAACAGTGTCAGGAAGAGGAGGACTTCCTTAGCTCTCAAGGCCCCCTTTATCCAGACAGTGTTCCTGCGTGCCCGCCGATCACACATGAAGAGGACGAGGACGAGGAGGAGGAGGATTGTGTCAGTATGGAGGTGAAGCCTGGCACTCAGCATCAGCAGCAGTCTTTAAGGGATCAGTCCCAAGAAACACATGGACTTGTACGTGGCTGGGAGGAGGTGGCTGTGGACCATGTCGTCCTTAGTGACCCAGAGGACTCCGGGCCGAATGCCTCTGCAAACCTACGCTGCATGGCCTCCCTGATCCTGCAAAGCCTGCATAAGGATCCTCGTATTCGTGGTATCAAGGAGAAGGACCAATACTGGCTGGCAACCCTCCTTGATCCACGTTACAAGGGTAAGGTTGCGGACCTTATCTTGCCATCGCAGAGGGAGCAGAGGATGAAACATCTTCAGGAGGCCTTACAGAAAGGTCTGTGCAACGCGTTCCCAGAGACTGGGAGGTTACAAACTCCTGTTTCTGGACAACGTGTTGCTGAGGCTTCGGTCAGTCAAAGAAGGAGCGGTGGAGAAGGTGGCCGTCTGACCGATGCGTTCAGACAATTTTTTGGTCCGCAGCCCCAAGGTATAATCGGTTCCAGCAACCATCGCCAGCGTCTGTTTTACATGGTGCAGGAATACCTAGGGGCAAGACCTGACTTGGACACCTTTCCCACTGGAAAATCCTCTGGGTTACTGGGTCTTGAGGATGGATCACTGGCCAGAGCTTGCACAGTATGCAATTGAGCTACTGGCCTGTCCTGCATCCAGCATTCTTTCGGAACGCACATTCAGTGCTGCTGGAGGCTTTGTAACTGATCACAGGGTGCGTCTGTCCACCGACTCGGTCGATCGACTGACCTTCATAAAAATGAATCAGTCTTGGATCACCACCAGCTACCAAGCACCTGATGCTGATGTAACCGAATAATTTTTTTTGAAATCTCAGATCCCTTCAAAGACTGCCTATGCTGATGCTGAGTGACTATCCTGAGTAATTATCCTCTTCCTCCTCAATGATCACGCTGATAGCTTGTAAGAACATTTTTGGTTCTGGGCACCACCACCAGTGCCTAAGGCCCAATTTTTCAGCCCCTGTTTAACAGGGGCGTGTAATTACAATTTTTGATGCAATACTTTGCAGCAGGGCTCGTTTCTGCGTTCCAACTAGAGTATCTGTGAGGGGTTGCAGTGTTGTGGCACCAGGACCAGTGCCTAAGACCCAATTTTTCAGACCCTGTTTAACAGGGGCGTGTAATTACAATTTTTGATGCAATACTTTGCAGCAGGGCTCGTTTCTGCGTTCCAACTAGAGTATCTGTGAGGGGTTGCAGTGTTGTGGCACCAGCACCAGTGCCTAAGGCCCAATTTTTCAGCCCCTGTTTAACAGGGGCGTGTAATTACAATTTTTGATGCAATACTTTGCAGCAGGGCTCGTTTCTGCGTTCCAACTAGAGTATCTGTGAGGGGTTGCAGTGTTGTGGCACCAGCACCAGTGCCTAAGACCCCATTTTTCAGCCCCTGTTTAACAGGGGCGTGTAATTACAATTTTTGATGCAATACTTTGCAGCAAGGGTCGTTTTTGCGTTCCAACTAGAGTATCTGTGAGGGGTTGCAGTGTTGTGGCACCAGTGCCTAAGGCCCAATTTTTCAGCCCCTGTTTAACAAGGGCGTGTAATTACAATTTTTGATGCAATACTTTGCAGCAGGGCTCGTTTCTGCGTTCCAACTAAAGTATCTGTGAGGGGTTGCAGTGTTGTGGCACCAACACCAGTGCCTAAGGCCCAATTTTTCAGCCCCTGTTCAACAGGGACATGTAATTACAATTCTTGATCTAATATTTCACAGCAGGGCCCGTTTCTGCACCCACCAAGAGCGAGTGAGGACTTACAGTGTTGTGGCACTAGCATCACCACCACCAAAGGCCCAATTTTTCTGCCCCTGTTCAACAGGGGCATGTAATTACAATTCTTGATCTAATATTTCATAGCAGGGCCCTGTGAGGGCTTACAGTGTTGTGGCCACAACAACACCTAAGGCCAAAATTTCTGCTGAGTATATAGGGCAGGCCCCTACTTTCAAACATCCAACTTACAAACGACTCCTACTTGCAAACGGAAGGAGACAACAGGAAGTGAGATGAAATCTACCCCTAGGAAGGGAAATTTTCTCCTGTAAGAGTTAATATGGGAAAAAGTTTCTCCTTTCCACTGATGCTTTATCACCAATCCTTGTTTCACAAAAAAACCCAAATTTTCAAAAAAACATTTGTCACTGGGACAAAAAATGAGGTGAAATCTACTGAAGAGGAGCACAGACAGCAAAACAAATGTCACAGGGGTGATAACCCTTCCCTATGTTTTCCAAAAAGCTTAAAATAGATTTTTTGGCTGGAGCTAAACACGTTATAAATGTACCAGTTCAAAATTACAAACAGATTCTACCTAACAACAAACCTACAGTCCCTGTCTTGTTTGCACTGCCTGTATACTGCTTTTCAGAGTATATAGGGTCTGGTGGCCCCACGCCTTTCCTTTTTTTAATTTAGGTACGGGGTTCCCCTTAATATCCATACAAGACCCAAAGGGCCTGGTAATGTATTGGGGGTACCCATGCTGTCTCACTGATTTTCATCCATATTGCCAGGAACCGACATTACATTAAAGCCGCAAGCAGTTTTAAATGACTTTTTTTCCTTTAAAAATGACATTTTGTGCAGGGACTGTTCTAAGCACGGGAAACACTCGCCACTTTACAGGCATACTATAGACACCCCCAGGTACGATATTTAAAGGAATATTTCACTTTTTTTTTTTACTTTAAGCATCATTAAAATCACTGCTCCCGAAAAAACGTCAGTTTTTAAAAGTTTTTTTTGCATTGATACATGTCCCCTGGGGCAGGACCCGGTTCCCCAAACCCTTTTTAGGACAATACCATGCAAATTAGCCTTTAAAATGAGCACTTTTGATTTCAAACGTTCGAGTCCCATAGACGTCAATGGGGTTCTAACGTTCGTGTGAATTTTTGGTCCGTTCGCAGGTTCTAGTGCGAACCGAACCGGGGAGTGTTCGGCTCATCCCTACTGTGCATCCTCGAGAAGCAAGTGGCTGGCGCTGTGTTCAAATAATTCATCTGACTCCTCCATGCATAATGCTGGGGCTATGGCAGGAGTAGCTGTGAACAAGGAGACAGAATAAGCCGCTCTGGCAGTTACGGTGGATTGCACACTAGTGTCAGCTTGGGTCATACAGGAGGAGGATGGTTTAGTAAGCCAGTCCACCACCTCCTCTGCATGCTATGGCTGGATAGCACGGGCAACATCACTAAACAGAGACAAATGTGCCCTGCCTGAGGACAGACCACGTTCACCTTTGCCTGTGAACACAGACGCTGCTGGCCCTCTCATAGTGCCATGGGAACATCTGCCTCTCCGTGTTGGCCTCCCAGACATGATGGGTGGCGTTATTAATTAATAGAAAATGGGAAATGTGTGATTGGATGCACTTTATTGAATGAAAAGTACTGTTTGGTGCACTTTAAAATGAGGACTGACGCTGACAGAAGTGTAACAACTATAAAAAAAATTAAAAAGGGGGAACACCAGCATCGCAGTCAGAAAAACTGCAGCTGACAATTTAAAAAAAGGAGGCAGGCAGGGAAAAAAAAAACCGCAACAACCAAAAAAAAAAAAAAGGGAGGTATACAGCACTATATAAAAAGAAGAATATGCTGCACACCACGATTGTAATCCAAAATCCTTTATTGGGACATCCCAGAGTGACACCACCAGACCAGAGTAGATGCGTTTCACATGATTATAGGTGCTTAGTACCACTAAGCCACCTGATTGGCACTGGCAGGTGGCATTGATTGGCACTGATTGGCACTGACTGAGGAGAGGGAGTTTCACACTAAGGCCCATATTGACGCTTAGTGAAACTGTGTGTGACACTGTCATGTAATGTAACTTCATGCAGAGAGAGACCAGTTGTCAAAAATTAAGCGTTGATGTTGGGGGTGGGCAGGACCCAGCAGCTATTAAACACCAGCCAGTGGGAAGGGATCTGGGCGGGCCGCTACGTGTATGTGGCCCCACCCCCTTTCTTAAGCAGCCCAATTATTGGCAGGTGTTTGATAGCTGCTGGGTCCCGCCCACTCCGGGTCCCGCCCACCCCTGATTTCACATCACCGCTGAATTTTGATAGCTGGTCTCTCTCTGATGTCGAGGGGTGGGCGGGACCCGGGGTGGGTGGTACCCGTGGTGGGTGGGACCCAGCAGTTATCAAACACCAGCCAACGATTGGGCTGCTTAAGAAAGTGGGCGCGCTACATACACGTAGCGGCCCACCCAGATCCCATCCCATTGGCTGGTGTTTGATCGCTGCTGGGTCCCGCCCACCCCGACATCAACGCTTAATTTTGATAGCTGGTCTCTCTCTGCATGAAGTTACTTTACATTGTCACAGTACATTACATTGTCACACACTCAGCAGCTCTTACAAGCAGAACGATCTGCTCAGTGTGAAACTGTCTCACAGGCAGCAGGGGCTGCACACTCATTGGATGCAGCCTTTCACAGCAGTCACACAGGCCACCCCTCTTAAAATGCCGCCTGGGACCATGGCCCACTGGTTCCCATAGTAGGGCCGGCCCTGCATGTTACACCCGTAATATACAATTTGAAAACAACTCCGCCATGCTGGGCTGCACCCACACAGCCATGCCATTTATTTGCAGTTTCCTGTGATGAATAGACAAGTACAGTCAGCCATTGTGTCTGATAGCTTGTAGTTCTCAACAATCTTTGAGGGCACTTGTGAGTGCTTTTGTAGTTCATTGATGTTCCTGCTCGTAGCTGCCTGCCCGACAGCTATCCTGAGAGTCTGCAGAATGCTGACATTGCACCCGTAATCAGCAGATCCCAGGTGCAATGCTCTGCAGGCTCCTTAGAAAAAAAATGATAAATGCACATTTGTTTACCTGCAAAAAGTGCATTTATTTTTTTTATTTATTTTTTTTTCAATTTTAAAAAAAAAGTAAACTTCACCTTTAAGAGACTTTACTATTGCTTTATTATTACTAGTCTTCCCAACATGTCCTCCTGATGAAGTATAATGTGAAACACGTAGAAGAATAGGACTCCACCATCATCAAATGTGTGCAATTGAAATTGTCTGTATTGTAATACCTAACAAACCATTGAGGTCTGCATATTGTTAATCTTCTCTGGGAGTAGATTGGTGGTAACTAGGGATGAGCCGAACACCCCCCGGTTCGGTTCATGGCAGAACATGCGAACTGGCAAAAAATTTGTGCAAACACCGTTAAAGTCTATGGGACTCGAATGAGACAAATCTAAAGTACTAATTTTAAAGGCTAATATGCAACTTATGTAAAAACAGAAAAAGGAGGACCGATGACACTGCCAAATTAACACAGGTGAGTATGAGTATCTAATAGGCTTACCCGCTACCTACTCAAATAAAGCACCTGTATACACCGTCATCCCAGATTGTGAGCAATAATAGTATTACCAATCATGGGGTGGTTATCCTCTGAACTGAAACTGACAACACAAAGAAACAGAAAAGAAATCCAAAAAGCAGTTCTTCAACAAGGACCGGCCGGTGTTATTAGTTAATTATCTTTATTGATTAGCCCAAAATGGAAAATGACTTGTATGTACAAAATAACTACAAAAAAGATTATTTCTACCTCCAACATATGGTTAAAATAAGACAGACGTCTTAGGGGGGACATGGGTGGCCACCATACCTTATACACACAACTCGTCATGCACACACATGCAGACATGTCTTAGACCCGGGTCATGCGTATGGAGAGTTATCCAAGATTGCTCAAATATGATAAAGGTAATCTAGGGATCCATGGGCTTATTTTCAGAACACTTGTCTGCATAGTCCTTGTTTTTAAGACTTGACAGGAGTTCCACTCTTGGGATCGTTCATAATGTGTTGGCTCAAAGCCGATCGTGTACACAGCGCGACATGAGTGATTGCGGGGATCAGTGTTCTATAGCCTAACGGATCAGAGTCCCACAGTAAGACCAAGCGTCATTAGCTCTAATTTGAGTGACTCCTAGATATTGGAGTACAATGGCAGCTCACCGTTAGACGCCTTGTACTGGTAGACTCTCGATCCTCCAATATCCCGTATGGCCGCGATCTCCTCACTTAGATGGGATTCACACTGAAGACCCATGCGCTCACGTCTGTATTGATTCGTCCCAATTGGAGCGTACGGTGTGCAGCAGGGTTCAGATCATCCAAATTAGCGGTATCCAGGGGCTGTGTAGAGGGTGATGTAGAGAGCCACACCCGGAGGCAATGGGATGAATGGATCACATTAGGTTTTGCGGCTATTGGTGATCCCACAACTGTGGAGATATTTAGAGATGGTTCAAGGTGCTGATGAAAATCCAGAGGTCCCAGCCACGACAGCACGGTGGCAGGATGCTTACGCGTTTCACCTGATCTCAGGCTTCCTCAGAGCATGCGCAGTGGGTCAGGGTCCGTGCTTAAGTAGCCAAGCTATTGAAATCAATTAACAATCAAAAAATACCACACCTGAACACCAATCAATACGTCATTCACCACTATTGCAGATCTACATATATGTACAGGTGTGATCCTACAGTAGAGCCGGTAAGTATTTACAAATGAATTTATAAAAGTGCCCTGTGGCTAAAATATTCCAGTAACACCAGCAGAGGTCAGTATGTTTATGCTTTACCAGCTAGACAGAGACGGGAGAGAAAGAGGAAATTTTTAATTTAAGAGGACCCATTAGATAATAGTAATCTACATAAGGGTTATGCAGTAGGCCACCTTGTGAGTGATGGTGGCCATCAGATTCCCATAATTTGCATTGTGTAGTGTATGTCTTTCTCAGTAGATGTCTGATTAATGTTCTAAGAACACAGAGAGATTACACTCATTGTTCAAGCCAAGGGGCTGCATAATGTTTAAATAGAAGATCCACATCTTCTCTTTTTGGTAAAGGACCCTGTCAAAATCCCCCCTCCTGGATGGGGGATTAAGTTTGTAAATGCCTTTGCATTTGAGGCCCCTTGGTTCCCCCTCATGCGCCTTTAGAAAATGCAGTGAAAGCGGAAGATCATCCTCTTTGTTTTTGTTTTTTGTTTTTTTTCTTTTTTTTCTTTTTTTTGTCACATCAGGCGACTCATTGAGAGGCAAAAAAGAAATCAACTTTGCAGATCATTTAACTTCCGTCCCTCTCTCCTTTGTCTCATCATCGTGACATTTTGCCATATCAAAAGTAAGGAAGGAAAGGGAGAAGAAAAAAAAAATACAAAATGGAAAGGAGGGAGCGTGATAAGCTCCCACACATGGCCATCCCAATTAAATTTCATTTCCTAGCGGGGAGTCGTGTATACCAGTTAATATTATTCCTATTCTTTTCTATGCAACCCCCCCTTGTCCCCATCCCCAAATACCCTCCCCTATCCCCCCCCGCCCCATCTCTCCAAGGTCTAGATAAACACATTCTCCTCTTCTAATCTAAGGCTTTCAGTTCTTTGGCATAGCACCATGTTTTTTTAAATTTCTTCCAACTTTCCCATTCTACTAGGTTCACACTTCCTGTATCTATCACCGAGCTTGCCTTGATCACCATATTGTATGTTTCCTCCACTGCATCTATCCACTCCCATGTCTCTGGGCTCTCCCTCTTCCGCCAGCTCTTCGGTATTATTCGTTTCGCGGCGTTCAAGAGGTGGGGGACCAGTGACCGCCTGTATTTATTAATATCTCCACCTCCCCCATGAAACAAAACCTCCCAAGGGTCTTCTGGTACTTCTTTCCCTGTTATTTTCTTGACTAAGGCTAGTATCTTCCTCCAGAAAATTTTTATTTTAGGGCATAACCACCATAGGTGCGCCATAGTTCCAATTTCCTGGCAGCCGCGCCAACAGTATGCCGAATCCTTTTGGAATTTGCTTGTTATCTCAGGGGTTAGATAGCTTCTACTTATACAATCATAACTCATTTCAGCCGTACGAGCATCAATTGCAGAGTTGCCAATCATTTTCAAGACTCTCCTAATTGTGATTTCATCTTTCTTAGTGCCCAATTCAATCTCCCATTTTTTTATAAATGGGGGCGTCTCCAGCTGGTCCATCCTCATAAGAATTTTGTAGGTCTTTGAGACTATGTTTCTTGGATCCTCCGTGTCACAGAGCTTCTCAAAGTCCGTCAATTTATCTCCTGTTCTTATAGGATTTGGTAATTTGCTCACAAAATGGCACAGCTGGAGATACCGCCATTCGTCTAAACCCCGTGTCCCCCTTCCCAATCTAAGTTCTTGTAGTGTCATAATTTTACCCTCCTTAATTATGTGTCTTAATTGTGTCTTACCCCATAGTGTTTCTTTACCGCTTATAATTTCTAGTCCTGGTATGAAAAAATTACTATCCGTTAGTGCCAGCAAAGGTGAGTTGTATTCCCCGTTAACTTTCTTATATATCCCATCCCATACTTTAAATAAGTTACTTGTTATTACATGTGTATTTTTATCTAAATTTCTAGTATGTGGAGGGTTCCAAATCATTCTTCCTAATGGTGCTTTACTTAAATCCCCCTCTATTCTAACCCAGCTTTTTTCATTCTCTCTCTTTGCCCATTCTACCATTCTAGACAGAACTACGGCCTTATAATAAGTCTGAATGTCTGGTACTGCTAGCCCCCCATTTGTTTTCTTCTGCTTTAAGGTCCTAAAGGAGACCCTTGGTTTTTTTGTTTTTCCATATGATCATCCTCTTTGTTGATAATACTCTGGACATGCTCGCCAATTCTAATCCTGAGCTGTCTCTTGGTCTTGCCGACATAGATTAGTCCACAGGGACAGGTTAGCATGTATATCACGCGTGTTGTGGTACAGTTGATAAAGCTATTGATCTTAAATTGTTTGCTACCGTCAGAACTGGCAAACATGTCGGTCCTATCAACATACTTACAGATGTGGCACCTCCCACATGGATACATGCCCTTAAGGGGTGGGAGGCAAGTGAGCCAGTCCCGTTTTTGAGGTCTACTATACTCAGAGTGAACTAGGCAATCTTTAAGGTTCATTGCTCTTCTAGCTGTGAGAAGTGGCCTATCTCCAACAATACTTCCGAGGATAGGGGCTTCAGATAGAATATGCCAGTGGCAGCTAAGTACCTTCCTGGTTTGTTCCCACTGTGCCCCATATCTAGTGATGATCCTGATTGGGGCCTGATTAGCATTCCCTGATTTACTCACAGTGTCGTTAGTTAGAAGGGACTGTCTGTCAGAGTGGAGAGCTCTCTTCTTAGCTTTTCTTATAGATTTATGGGAGTACCCACGATCCCGAAATCTCCCGTACAGGTCGCGTACCTCAGTGTGAAAGTCCACCTCGCCCGAGCAGTTCCTCCTGGCTCTGAGGAACTGACCCACCGGGATACCTCGTATGAGAGATCTGGGATGATGACTGGAAGCCAGAAGTAGTGTATTGGCCGCCGTATCCTTTCTGAATGTCTTGGTATGAAGCTTCCCTTCCTCAACATTGTTAGAGAGGTCCAGGAAGGGCAGTACATTTGGATCATAAGTGTAAGTAAGCCTGATATTTCTATCATTACTGTTTAGTTCGTCCATGAATGCAGTCAGATCCCCAGGTGTACCGTTCCAGAGCATGATCACGTCATCGATGTACCTTAGCCACAGTAGACAGTGGCCAAGGTACATCGGTGAGGGATACACACATTCCAGCTCCCAAAGACCCAAATGCAAGCATGCATATGATGGGGCCCATGGGGCACCCATCGAAGTGCCTCTAATCTGTCTGTAGTGTATGCCAAGGAACTGGAAGCAGTTATTGTCCAGCATGAATTGTAGAAGATCAATAATAAACTAATTTTGTGTGGCCAGGAGAGGGAATTTGTTATCCAGGAAGTAATGTGTCGCTTTAAGACCCCATATATGTGGAATTGATGTATAAAGCGATTCCACATCAATTCCCACTAACGGAACACCCTGTAGTACCAACATACCGTCCAGTTTTTTAAGGACATCACCTGTGTCTTGTACAAACGAGGGAAGTTCCCATACTAGCTCTTTTATTAGTGCATCTACATATTTACCTATCCTCTCCAGGGGGCCCTGTATAGCTGAAACTATAGGTCTCCCTGGGGGATCTGTCATAGATTTGTGAAGTTTGGGAATTGTGTAGAAAGTGGGAGTATTAAATTCCTGGACACTAAGATATTTACATCCTTACGTGTGATAAGACACTCTTCCTGAGCCATGTTGAGTTTAAAATTGAGATTGGACACAATTTGAGCAAAGGGATTTGTAGCTAGCCTCTGATAGGTGGTTTCATCACGCAGGAGGCGCATAGTGTGATCCTCATACATAGTATGGGACAGAAGTACAGTGTTTCCACCTTTATCGCTCCCTTTAATCACGATATCAGAGGCTTCCTCCAACTCCCTCAGAGCCTTTCTTTCCTCTTTAGTAAGATTATCCTGTCCCTTATAGTCCCAGTTAATCCTGGAAAGGTCTTTTTTCACCTGTTCCAGAAAGAGCTGGATATGTTTATGCTTGGAAAGAGGGCATTTTCAGGGATTTTAATATTCAACTTATTGTCATAAAAAGTGTTTGGGGACCCGGGTCAATGCCCCAGGGGACATGTATCAATGCAAAAAAAAGTTTTAAAAATGGCCGTTTTTTCGGGAGCAGTGAATTTAATAATGCTTAAAGTGAAACAATAAAAGTGAAATATTCCTTTAAATATCATGCCTGGGGGGTGACTATAGTATGCCTGTGAAGTGGCGCATTTTTCCCGTGTTTAGAACAGTCCCTGCACAAAATGACATTTCTAAAGGAATAAAAGTCATTAAAAATTGCTTGCAGCTGTAATGCAATGTTGCCCCTCCCCCCAGCCCATTACCAGGCCCTTTGGGTCTGGTATATATATAAAGGGGAACCCCGCACTCAAATAAAAAAAAAAAAAAGCATGGGGCCCACAGACACTATATACTCTGAACAGCAGCAGTATACAGGCGGTACCCAGGTTACAAGCAAAATAGGGACTGTAGGTTTGTTCTTAAGTTGAATCTGTTTGTAATTTGGAACAGGTACGGTACATTTTAGAAGTGTAGCTCCAGCCAAAAAATCTATTTTTAAGCTTTTTGGATAACATAAGGAAGGGTTATCATCACCCCTGTAACATTTGTTTTGCTGTCTGTGCCCCTGTTCAGAAGATTTCACCTCACCTTCTGTCCCAATGACAATTGGATTTAGAAAATTTTGGGTTATTAAGGAAACAAGGGTTGGTGATAAAGCATCAGTGAAGACACCTTTTTCCCATATTAACTCTTACAGGAGAGAATTTCCCTTCCTAGAGGTAGATTTCCTCTCACTTCCTGTAGTCTCCCTCCATTTATAAGTAGGAGTTGTTTGTAAGTCGGATGTTTGAAAATAGGGGACTGCCTGTATATACTATATGGCCTGCCCTATACACTCTGTGGAAAATTGGGCCTTAGGTATTGGTGGTACCAGAACACTGTAAGCCCTCACAGTTACTCTTGGTGGGCGCTGCAACGGGCCCTGCTGTGAAATATTATATCAAGAATTGTAATTATGCGCCCCTGTTAAACAGAGGCATAAAAATTGGGCCTTAGGCGGTGGGGGTGGCACAACACTGTAAAGCCTCACAGTTACTTTTGGTGGGCACTGGAACGGGTCCTGCTGTGAAATATTAGATCAAAAATTGTAATTACACGCTTCTGTTAAACAGGGGCAGAAAAATTGGCCCTTAGGTAGTAATGGTGGTGCCCTGAAACAAAAATATTCCTAGAAGCTATCATCATGAAGATTAAGGAGGAATAGGATAGTCACTCAGCATAATAGGATAGTCACTCAGCATATGCAGTCTTCAAGGGATCCCGCATCCATAGAAAAATCAATCGGTTACATCAGCATCAGGTCACTGGTGATCCAAGACTGATTCATTTTTATGAATGAGCCGATCAACAGAGTCTGTGGACATTCGCACTCTGTGATCGATTACAAAGCCTCCAGCAGCACTGAATGTGTGTTCAGAAAGAACGCTGGATGCAGGGCAGGCCAGTAGCTCAATTGCATATTGAGCAATCTCTGGCCAGTGGTCCATCCTCAAGACCAAGTAACCCAATGGATGTTCTGGTGGAAAAGTCTCCAAGTCTGATCTTGCCCCTAGATATTCCTGCACCATGTAATTCAGACGCTGCCGATGGTTGCTGGAACCGATCAGACCTTGGCGCTGAGGACTGAAGAATTGTCTGAAGGCATCGGTCAGCCGGCCACCTTCTCCACCGCTCTTTCTGTGACTGAACGAAGCCTCGGCAACACGTTGTCCAGCACCAGGAAATTGTAACCTCCCAGGCTCTGGAAACACATTGCACAAACCTTTCTGCAAGGCCTTCCGAAGATGTTTCATCCTCTGCTCCCTCTGCGAAGGCTGGATAAGTTCTGCAACCTTACCCCTGTAACATGGATCAAGAAGGGTTGTCAGCCAGTAATGATCTCTCTCCTTGATACCACAAATTCTAGGGTGCTTTTGCAGGCTTTGCAGGATCAGGGAGGCCATGCAGCGTAAGTTTGCAGAGGCATTCGATCCTGAGTCCTCTGGGTCCCTAAGGATCACATGATCCTCAACCACCTCCTTCCAGCCACGTACAACTCCATGGGTTTCTGGGGACTGCAAATGATCCCTTGGAGACTGCTGCTGATGCTGAGTGTTATCCTCCACCTCCATGCTGACACAATCCTTCTCCTCCTCTTCTTCTTCCTATGTGATCGGTGGGCCTGCAGGAATACTAGTATCTGGATAAAGGGGGCCTTGAGAGGCAAGGAAGTCCTCCTCTTCCTCCCGCTGTTCTGCCTCAAGTGCCCTGTCCATCATTCCACGAAGCGTGTGCTCCAACAGGAAGACAAGAGGGACAGTATCACTGATGCATGCACTGTCACTGCTCACCATCCTCGTGGCCTCCTCAAATGGAGACAGAACAGTGCATGCATCCTTGATCAGTAGCCACTGGCGTGGCGAAAAAAGCCAAGGTCCTCTGACCCTGTCCTGGTGCCATACTCACACAGGTACTCATTGATGGCCCTCTGCTGCATGTGCAGCTGCTGCAGCATTGCCACGTTGAGTTCCACCTGTGGACATGTCAAAAATGAGGCGGTTCTTGGGTAGGGTGCATTCTCTTTGAATGTCAGCCAGCCGAGTACTGGCATTATATGACCGGCGGAAATGACCGCAGACTTTCCTGGCCTGCCTAAGAAGGTTCCTGTAAGCCAGGGTACTTGCTCAAGAACCGCTGCACCACCAAATTCAGGACGTGAGCCAAACAGGGAACAGGGGTCAAGTGTCCCTGTCGGAGGGCGGTAGAGGAGGTTGGTGCCATTGTCGCATACAACCCATTGCATGGCTGAAGCAGGCGTAGCGTCAACCATCTCTGAGCCTGCCCCTGCAGTGCTGACAGAATCTCTGCCCCAGTGTGGCTCCTGTCCCCTAAGCAGACCAACTCAAGCACCGCATGGCATCTTTTTGCCTGAGTGCTTGCGAAGCCCCTTGAACGCCTACAGAGCATCGCTGGTTCAGAGGAGAAATTTGCAGAGGAAGAGGCCATAGAAGAAGAAGAAGAGGAGGGGGTGAGGAGAGAGCTGTGGCAGAATCACCACTAGCATTTTGGAGGTGTAGTGGTGGAACAAGCTCCAAGAATACTGAACCCTGTCTTGCATCCTTCCCAGCTGCCAGCAGAGTTACTCAGTGCACCGTGAAAGAAAGGTAACGCCCCTGTCCATGCCTGCTGGACCATGCGTCAGCAGTATTATGCACCTTACTGTTGACCGCCCTGTCCAACAAGGCCAAGACATTTCCTTCCACATGCTGGTAGAGAGCCGGAATGGCCTTCCGTGAAAAAAAATGGCGTTTGGGAACCTGCCACTGAGGTACCACACATTCCACAAATTCACGAACGGGGGCAGAGTCTACCAGCTGAATAGGCAGCAGTTGCAGTGCTAGCAATTTGACCAAGCTAGCATTCAGACGCTGAGCATGTGGATGGCTGGGGCCTAATTTCTTTCAATGGTTTAGCAACTGGGGTAGGGAAATTTGCCTGCTAAAATCTGATGTTGGTGTACCGCTAGCAGATTGGCCGCAAGTACTTGGGACACCTATTTCTATACCTTCATTCCTCTCAGTGCAGGTTTCTGAGAGGACTGGAGGTATAGTGGGGTTGGAGATCCCAGCTGATGAGGAGCAAGGAGAGGTCCACCTTGTTCTTTGATGTGGGTCTCTGAGGTGCTGTTGCCAACGGACTGCATGGGAGGTCATCATATGTCTGGTCAAGCATATGGTGCCCAAGCGGCTGCTGTCTTGGCATGCTTGATACGCTTCAGACATATGTTGCAAACAGCAATGGTGTGATCTGCTGCACACGTGTCAAAAAAGGCCCACACCAAAGAACTTTTCAAAATATGTGGGGAGTCAGCAGCGCCCTGCACCTGCTTAGCTCTGTGGTGTGATGCAATAGGGTGGCTGCCCTTAAGCTGCCCCCTGGAGGGCATCCTGCCTCATTGGAGATGTGCCTCCTCCTCCTCTCTTCTATCAGACACCCAAGTAGAGTCAGTGACCTCATCATTAAACGATCAAGCACCACCCGCCTCACCCCGCTCCCGGAAGTGAAGACGCAGGTCAGCACTGTGCTCCACGGAGGATCCATGACCGACATCCTGGCTGCCCAGAGGCTCTGAGGACCCTCTGCACCACCGGAACAGCTACCAGGACCCAGGGCACAGGACTCCCATCCCAGGAACCCCCCCCCCACTGGCCCGTGACACCCACATCCCCCGAGAGCACGCGGATGAAACTACTTTACATGCTGGTTTTTAGCAACTCAAATGTTAGTGTTTTTATCTATTGTAATAAATATTTTTAACATACATGCTGCACTTAGAGGGCGCCGTCCTTCTTTCTTTTTTAGTGACCTCATCATTCCCTCCCTCCTCATCACTGGAGCAAACTTGGCAGTATGCTGCAGCTCGGGGAACATGACTGCCAGTTTCTTGACCTTCTTGGGCACCCCCCTCTCTCTAGACTCACGTTACTCTCTTCCTCAACCTGGGTACCATCATTGGAGCCTTCAAATCGCTGTGCATTCTCCTGCACCATGTCCCCGACACTGTGGTTGAATAGTTCGGGGGACTCCTCCGTGCATGATGGTGGGGCTAGGGATGGAGTGACTGTTGACATGGAGCCGATGGAGTAGACCGCTTTGGCAGCTGCATTGGCAGGAAAACTACTCTGAGCCTGGGTGACAGAGGATGAGGAGGATGAGGAGAGCTTTGTTATTCATTCCACCAACTCTTCTGCATGTTGTGGCTCGATAACACGGCCAGCTGCAGAAAAAAAGGACAAGCGTGCCCCATGGCCACGTGCTGAGGATGCACCGTGTCCACGACCCGCACTGTCGACTGTAGACACAGAGCCTGCTTGCCCTCTTTTAGTGGCCTGTGAGCGTCTGCCTCTCCTTGGTGGCCTTCTGGACATGCTGTAAATTTTGTTTAGCAAAACCACACTATTGTGTACTGTGTACACCACCAGAAAAGTAGTAGCAAGTGCACTAGGGGTGCACGGTACTGTGTACACCAACAGAATTATATTAACAACTTTGGGTGTACTGTATGTTATTGTGTACTGTGTATACCACCAGAAAAGTAGTAGAAACTGCACTAGGGGTGCACGGTACTGTGTACACCAACAGAAGTGTAATAACAACTAAGGGTGCACTGTATTGTGTACACCACCAGAAAAGTAGTAGCCACTGCACTAGGGGTGCACCGTACTGTGTACACCAACAGAATTGTAATAACAACTATGGGTGCACTGTATGTATTGTGTACTGTGTACACCACCAGAAAAGTAGTAGCAACTACACTAGGGGTGCACTGTACTGTGTACACCAACAGAAGTGTAATAACTATGAGTGCATTGTATGTATTGTGTACTGTGTACACCACCAGAAAAGTAGTAGCAATTGCACCAGGGGTGCACGGTACTGTGTACACCAACAGAAGTGTAATAACAACTATGGGTGTACTGTATGTATTGTGTACTTTGTACACCACCAGAAAAGTAGTAGCAACTGCACTAGGGATGCACGGTACTGTGTACACCAACAGAAGTGTAATAACAACTATGGGTGCACTGTATGTATTGTGTACTGTGTACACCACCAGAAAAGTAGTAGCAACTGCACCAGGGGTGCACGGTACTGTGTACACCAACAGAAGTGTAATAACAACTATGGGTGTACTGTATGTATTATGTACACTACCAGGAAAGTAGTAGCAACTGCACTAGGGGTGCACGGTACTGTGTACACCAACAGAAGTTTAATAACAACTATGGGTGCACGGTATGTATTGTGTACTGTGTACACCACCAGAAAAGTAGTAGCACTAGCAACTGCACTATGGGTGTACGGTACTGTGTACACCAACAGAAGTGTAATAACAACTATGAGTGTACTGTATGTATTGTGTACTGTGTACACCACCAGAAAAGTAGTAGCAACTGCACTAGGGGTGCACAGTACTGTGTACCGTGCACCAACAGAAGTTTAATAACAACTATGGGTGTACTGTATTGTGTACACCACCAGTAAAGTAGTAGAAACTGCACTAGGGGTGCACGGTACTGTGTACACCAACAGAAGTGTAATAACAACTATGGGTGTACTATATTGTGTACACCACCAGAAAAGTAGTAGCAACTGCACCTGGGGTACACACTTGTACACCAACAGAAGTTTAATAATAACTATGGGTGCACTGTATGTATTGTGTACACCACCAGGAAAGTAGTAGCAACTGCACTAGGGGTGCAGGGTACTGTGTACACCCACAGAAGTGTAATAACAACTATGGGTGTACTGTATTGTGTACACCATCAGAAAAGTAGTTGCAACTTCACCTGGGGTGCACACTTGTACACCAACAGAAGTTTAATAATAACTATGGGTGCACTGTATGTATTGTGTATACCACCAGGAAAGTAGTAGCAACTGCACTAGGGGTGCAGGGTACTGTGTACACCAACAGAAGTGTATTTGGCGCGAGCGGCCCATTATGTTCAGTTTTTGACGAACGGGCGAACAGCCAATGTTCGAGTCAAACTCATGTTCGACCCGAACAGAAAGCTCATCCCTAGTGGTAACCCAAATGGGAAGGATGCTTGATAAAATAATAACTATATGGTGTAACAGTTATTATATATATGTGCTTGAATGTCATATTTTTATTCATACAGTTTTTGTAAAAATGTAAACATTGTTTAATTCCCTCAATTTTTGCATATGACATTGGGGATGTGGTGCAAACCCATCAATCCTATTTTTATATATAACACAGCAAGTGTAAACAAGACAGAGGACAGCTCTGAATTTCTAACAGACTCAAATGATATTTGGACCTTTTCGGCTTTGCTCTAAGGCCCCTTTCACACTGGGGCAGGAGGTGCGTCGGCGGTAAAGCGATGCTTTACCAACGTTTTTACAGTGGTATTCAGCCGTTAGCGGGGTGGTTTTACCCCCGCTATCAGGCGAGAAAGGGTTAAAACCCACAGCAAGCCAGCGGTATAGCATTGATTTCAATGGGCAGGAGCAGTGAAGGAGCGGTGTATGCACCACTCCTTCACCGCTCCGCAGATGCTGCTAGCAGGACTTTTTTTCCCGTTCTGCTAGCGCACCACTCCAGTGTGAAAGCCCTCGCAATAGCGCCTGCAAACCGCCCCAGTGTGAAAGGGGTCTAATAGAGTGAAGTGGACTCCAAGGGTAGGGTGAACGTATTTTAAAAAGTTTTCACACAGTATACAGCCATGGCCAAAAGTTTTGAGAATAACACAAATATTAATTTTCACAAAGTCTGCTGCTTCATTTTTTTAAGATCTTTTTGTCAGATGTTAATAAGGTATACTGAAGTATATTTACCAGCATTTCATAAGTGTCAAAAGCTTTTATTGACAATTTCATTAAGTTTATGCAAAGAGTCAATATTTGCAGTTCTATATAAAGACATCTGCAATTTGCACTGGCGTGCTGTCAATTAAAATTAGTGGGAGTTTTTTTGTTCACCTGCCTCTTGAGGATTCCTGACCATGGACCCAAAATTTCGATGTTTTGTTCCCCAAGCCACTTAGTTATCACTTTTTCCTTATGGCAAGGTGCTCCATCATGCTGAAAAAGGCATTGTTCGTTACCAAACTGTTCTTGGATGGTTGGGAGAAGTTGCTCTCAGAGGATGTTTTTGTACCATTCTTTACTCATGGCTGTGTTCTTAGGCAAAACTGTGAGTAAGCTCACTTCTTTGGCTGAGAAGCAACCCCACACATGAATGGTCTCAGGATGCTTTACTTTTGGCATGACACAAGACTGATGGTAGCGCTCACCTTTTCTTCTCCAGACAAGGTTTTTTCCGGATGTCCCAAGCAATCAGAAAGGGGATTCATCAGAGAAAATGACTTTACCCCAGTCCTCAGCACTCCAATCCCTGTACCTTATGCAAAATATCAGTCTGTCCCTGATGTTTTTCCTGGAGAGAAGTGGCTTCTTTGCTGCCCTTTTGGACACCACGCCATCCTTCTAAAAGTCTTCTCCTCACTGTGCGTGCAGATGCACTCACATCTGCCTGCTGCCATTCCTTAGTAAGCGCTGCACTGGTGGTGCCCCAAACCTGCAGCTGAATCAACTGTAGGAGACGATCTTGGCGCTTGCTGGACTTTCGTGGGCACCCTGAAGCCTTCTTCACAAATGCAGTGTAAATGTTTTTATGGGATTAAGTTAATTTTCATGGCAAAGAGGGACTTTGCAATTCATCTAATCACTCTTCATAACATTCTGGAGTATATGCAAATTCCATCATAAAAACTGAGGCAGCAAACTTTGTGAAAATTAATTTTTGTGTCATTGTCAAAACCTTTGGCCACGGCTGTAGCTATAGCAGTGCATGCTCTTAGTTTAAAATCATGTGTCTCCTGTGTTTTTTTAGGCTTTGCTGGCTGCAGAGAAGGATTTTTTAATAAGCTGGGATTGTTCTAGAACAATACAAAAAGTGCTTGACCTAATACCCGAGAAGACATTCTCCTTGCCCATCGCTGCTGCCCAGGTGCTGCCTTTCCTGTGGTCTACAAGCTATGTCTCTGTGAAGCGTCTGCCATGTCCAGAAGGTGATGGTATTTAATTTATTTAATTTAGTAACAAAGCACTGAATTACATACATCAAATCCTAAAGTAGTATTCTTCATGGAATCCAAAACAATAAAAAAAAGTACCTCTTGAATGCCCCCCCCCCAAATTAGTCAGATCAGCATATGCATAGACGGGTGCGAGACAGACCAGATCGGCTAGCAGACTTTAACAGAATTGTGGCCGTCTGCACACAGACCCCGACTCCCTGTTGTATAAATGTAAATTAGATGGGTAAAAAGATGGCTTCAGCTCCTGTTCTCTACCTGTAGAGAATGACACGTTTCATCCTTTTGGGGCTTAATCGTAAAATAAAAGGGTGAAACAGATCAAAGGAGTTTACTACAGGTTGAGAACAGGAGCTGAAGCTATCTTTTACCCATCTCATTCACATTTATGCAACAGGGAGTTGGTGTCTGTGTGCAAAGAGCCACCATTTTGTTGAATTCTCCATAGAATGCTACACATTTTCACTGCATCACTTTTTACCATTAGGTGATACCATTAGTTTTTTTTTTAAACAATGTCTACTATAGTATAAAAAAAATAATGGCTACAAAAATGTACATTGAAAAGTTAATGAAACTCTATTCATTTACTTTATTGGGTTGGCACATAGTTCTTGGTGCTTGGTCCTTTAATGGCATCTTTTGTTTTGTTGGTGCCATGCCAGGGCATGCTTAGTTTGAATGGTATGGGCACAAAGCATGAGTTTTTAGCAATACAATGCAAAAGGCCAGATAGGGACCTTCAGTGGGGTGGCAGTGGCTGCTTCTACAGTGGTCGCCAGATCAAGAGGTAAGAGGAAATATTCCAATGGATACTTTTGCTCCAATTTAAACTGGTTAAAGGAGTAGTAAACCACCAGTGATTTTTTATTTATTTTTTGCATCACATACTAGCAGATTATGTCAAACTTACCTTAGAACGAAGCCCTCCCAGCGGCGAGCTGTCACCGCTGACAGGGGTTCCATTGCTTCGACCAGTTTTTCTTCCGGGTTTGTGGACTCCCACTGCATGAGTGGCCGGAGCCGCAATGACGTTGCTCCCGCACATGCACACTAGGAGTTGCTGTATACAGCACAGGACTCTGATGGAACAGCCCGGGTGGCAGTTCCTTTAGAGCCGATGCGCCAGGTGATGTCACTGGCTGCATGTACAGTAAATATCCCTTAAACGGCACACGTTTACCTATAGGTAAGCCTTATAATGCAGGTATGGGAGTTTACTCCTACTTTAGGGGAATACTCTTTAATTTTGACAACTTTCCTCTTTTATGAAGAAAAGGGCTACGCTCCAATGACGTTGCCAAAGCTCAGCAACTTTATTGAAAGATAGTATCCTACATCCTACATCCTGGGTCTGCTTCTCTAATACGTTTCACCCATCTGGGCTTAGATATGGGGCAGACAAGGGGATGGACGTTTATATACACCACATTAATATTCAATTAGACAATCGTTAGAAACTTTTAAATGAACAAAACATGTTTTAATGCTGAGTTATGGACATTGGTTTATAATGTTGATACCTACTTTAAACCATGATAAAAATAGCCATTTATTTTTCATAAATGTAATAATAAGAGGCATAACTATTTCATATTTCAAATATCCAATCAAATTCAGTAGGTTTTTACCCCCAACAAATTATGATAGTAGGTTTAGTGACATTTTACAATTGTTGATTTAAAGGATCAGTCCACCCAAAGCTCATTTCGTTTCGTAGATGCTAGAGAATTACACTACTACCTGGCAGTCTCTCCTATCTCCTGGGGTGTCCAGGGTTCTGGGTATGCAGACCTGCTGTGCCCATTAGAATGCACTAACCCTGCTGGATTTTATATTGATTTTATAATATTTAGAATGTAACAGAAGAAGTTAAAAGTGGTCAGGAATAACCAAAACTCCCAGGTGGACAGGAACTGAGCTGAGAATTATGACAGGGAGATGTTACTTTTGGAGTACCCAAGACCTAAGCCAGCAGCTGACTCAGCCCACGACTCTACCACCACTTCTAGGTGGATTGGCCCTTTAACCCTTTCGCTGCCAGAGCCGTTTTTGCGTTTTTTTGCACACATGATTAAAAAATCATTTTAGGCCTGAAGGTTACACAAAACCCCAAACATTATATATTTTCTGAAAGCAGACACCCTAGAGAATAAAAAAGCAATAGTTCCATTTTTTTATGTTACGTGATATTACCGCAAAGGTCTAGGAAACGCAATGTTTCAGTAAAAAAAACACTAATGTGAATTTTAGGGTGAACAAACGCAAAAAAATACCCAAATTTTTGATAAAATATAAAAGACATGGTTGCGCTGAGTAAATAGATACCCAACATGCCAAACCTTTAATTTTTTTTGCACCCGAGAAATGGCGTCAAACTTCAGTACCCTATATTTTCTATAGGCAACACTTCAAAGGCCCCCTATAGGTATCAGTTTAGTGTTACGGAGGAGGTCTGGTATTAGAATTATTGCTCTCACTCCAGCATACGCGGCGATATGTAACATGTGTATCGCAATTGACATTTTCACATGTAGGCGCCCCGACGCATCCGTTTATGTTTGTGCGTGTGTATATGTGGGGGTGGGGGGGCCTCAAATTTTTTTTTGGGGAGGTTTCATTTTCAAAAGATTTATTGAATAGCAGTAGATTACATCTTATGGCCACCCACCATTACACATTGAGACAGAGCCTAGAACAAACAGGGTTAGTCAACTGAATAAACAAATATCATTCAACAACATTTATTCCCCAAACTACAGAATCTTTCCTGAGTGAACAGGGGTAAAACCTATAAGTGCACTTAAGTCGGTCATCGGTCCTGACACCCCATATGGGTTCACACTGTCAGGGGTCGACTGGCTTGAAAGATAGAAGAGGTGCTCTTTGGAGGTCAAAACTGGTCTCGCAGCTCGGAAATACCAGCAGAGAGTCCAAAGGTGAGTAATATGCATACTTCCTCTAGAACCTCGTCTGAACAGAGAGTTTCCTTCATAGATTATCGCAAATACTTGTGAGCTCCTGCGACTGTGATAATGGTGAAGGCGCATACTCTAGTTCAAGATTGTTAGAACAAACACTCTTGCTATCTTAAACTTTATGATAATAACAAAAAAGTGTAGGGGGGAGAAGAAAGTAGAGGAGAGAGAGGGTTCGGGAGAGGGGTGCCAGTTTAAAAAACTTGAGAGCTTGTTCATGTCGCATTGATTCCAGGGATGAGGGAGATTCCTATGTGTCTAGCCCAGGGTTCCCATATTGCCTCAAATATTTTTGCGGTATCCATTATTGTAATGAACATTTTTTCTTGGGGCATGATCCACAAAATCTTTCTCTTGGCAGCCAGAAGAGACCGTGGGCTGCTTCCAGGCCTTAGCTATTGTGATTTTTGCTCCCAGAAGCATAAACAATATCAATTTTTGAGCGTGTTTAGGAATCTTGGGAATGTGGGCATTCAGCAGCGCTATTTGAGGGGATTTCGAAACAGAGAGGTCTGAGACTCTCCGGATAAGATTAAACATTTTGTTCCAGAATTCTCTGATTCTCGGACATTCCCACCATATGTGAAGCATGGAATCCTGGGCTTGACATTCTCTAAAACACAATGAGGAGGTAGAGGGAAACATCACTGCTAGTCTAGTGGGAACTAGGTACCATCTCGTCAACACTTTCAGATTTGCTTCTATCAAGGATATGTTCATAATACCTTTAAAGGCTCTCGTTCCCATTTTATGCCAATCCTCCAGGTCCCAAGTTTCCTGAAAATCTCTTTCCCATGCTTCCATGTAAGAGAATTTGGAGGTGGGTTCCGAAAGTGATGTGTAAATTATGGATATACCCCCCTTTTGTTCCATTGCTTGGCCACACCAACGCTCATAATGTGTGAACTCTGGGGGAGTGGGTTTGTTTTTCCATATAGAGGAGAGGAAGTGAGAGATCAGAAAATATTTAAATTTCTCAGAATCTGGGAGTTCCAATTTTTCCACGCAATGTTTCAAAGAGATCGGGCCAGAAATGGAGAAGTAGTGTCCAATATGTTACATCCCCTTGTCTAGCCACCATTGGAATGATTTGATGTCCATGCCTGGACTGAAATGAGGGTTATGAAAAATGTGAGCTAGTGGGCGTATGTCAGATGTTAGTGAAGGGAGATGTTTCATGTCATTGCATATTTAATGGAGTGGGATAGCGTAGGGGACATTATTGGGGGCCTAGATTTTCAGGGACATCACAGGAGGTGGTTCAGGGTATGTGTTGGGACCGCTTGTCTCTCTACACTAATCCAGTCAGGTTTCTCATATCTAGAGTAGGCCGTCGGGGCGTGGCCTGACGAGGCATGTGAGCAGACCTGCTGCATGGAGCTCCCGCTGATGATCCTGTATAATATCCTCTCCTCGCCACCGATCTCGTCCGTTTTTGCCCCAGAAAGCTGCCTGCTACCTCCTGGAGACGCCCGGCACCATTGGCTGACCGTCTTGAGCTGATGATGACCCGGGGGAACCGAGCGGAGACCGAGGCCTGGGAGTCCCAAGCTGACCAAGATGGCGCCGGCCAGTCTCAGCCTCCTAAAGCACAGCGCGGCCAGGAGAGGAAATCCGAGCAGGGGGGTAAGTCCAGCAAACTCCCTAAAAACAAGGAGCAATCTAGGGACATGCTTTACCATGCTCAAAAGCTGGCTGGGTGTCCTGATTCCCCCCCTGCATGGCTCCCTTCAGCCCTTATACACCTCTGAGCTGGATAACAGGGAAGATACAAGCATGCTAGATGACACAGTGCCATTGGACACACAGCAGGATCTCATGTCTGATCCATCTGACTCCCCCACAGAGGACAATGCTCAGCCTTCTCTGAGTGAAATCCTGCATGCTGTGCACAAATGTACTGCCTCTGTAGATGATCTGAAGGAGAAATTTGGAGGGCTGAAAGAAACAGTGTCCCTTATGCGTCAGGATCTCCAAAAGATCAGGGAGAGAACCACAGCAGTGGAGGGTAGGGTGAGCGACGTGGAGGACCAGTTGCCCCCCCTTCACAGAGATATCAGGATGGCCTCTCAAAATGCCTTTCAAGCCCTTAGTAAAACTGACGAAATTGAGAACCGTCTACGACGCAATAATGTGCTTATAGTGGGCCTTCCTGAAAAAGTGGAAGGCCGTGACCCCACAACTTTTATTGAAGGATGGCTACAGGAAGTCTTTGGTAAAGAAGCTTTCTCTCCCATTTACACTGTGGAAAGGGCACACAGGGTGCCCCCACTTCCCCTTCCTCCTGGGAACCCCCCGCGTTCAGTGTTGGCCAGGCTCCTGAACTACAAGGACAGGGAGGTGATACTGAGACTGGCCAGAGAAAAGGGCAATATCAAGCATAACGGCACCAAAATCTCATTCTACCCAGATTTCTCCGCCGAAGTACAACGCAGACGATCGAAATTTGCAGATATCAAGAAAAGGTTACAGAGGCTACAATTATCCTATGCAATGCTGTTCCCAGCCAAGCTAAGAGTGACGGCCAATGGACAGAACCAATTTTTTGAAAATGCACAAGATGCTGCAACATGGCTGGATCAAAACGAGCAAGCTCTGCGCCGCCAGGGCTGTGATGAAGGAGCCGGATAAACCAGATGTGGCATAATGCAAGGGAAGACAGGGCATTTATTCCCCTTTCATGTTTATCACTCTGAAAAGGAACTATACTAGTTGCTTACACAGCGAGTGATTACCGCAGAAATATCGTTACTTCTTCAACACCTGTTATTTTTACTTGAAGCACAGACCCTCACGGGTGATGATACCGTGCTGGGTGTTTGTAAGTTATGTGAAGTCATGGGTTGCATGGCTACTGTTTCAAAGCCCTGTTGGCCTTAATATTCAGAACAGATCACATACCCTACAGCCCCTGGACAGTTCTGGTTGTGTGCGTTACAGCATGGCTGGATCCAGGGCTATCAACACAGTCTATTTTTATTTTTGTTTTGTTTTCTACTGTTTTGCCGCGCAGTTGCGCGAGAATATCCATCCTTCTCGAACTCTGAGCTTCCGTTGTGCAAACCCTTTACCGAAAGAATGTTCCTCAGTGCAACATAATCCAATGCACCTGGGCAATCATGCAGCCCGAACTGATCTGACCTCTAGAGGATTTCCCTTTCAATATATTTTTACTGTTTGCAATGGTATCCACACCCATTGTAGCATGGAATGTGCGCGGAGTGAATGATCCTTTAAAAAGGACCATGATCCCCTCTCTCCATCCAGCCATTATTGGCCTCCAGGAGACACATCTCCTGGGAGACAATGTGGGATGTTTGCAATATGCTTGGGTGGGCAAGTCGTATCATTCCACTCACACTGCATATTCCCGTGGGGTGAGTGTACTGATACACAAAGCATTGTCATATCAAGAACTGGACTCGCTGGTGGATGCTGCTGGTAGATTTGTATTCATTTACTGTAAACTGTATACCTTAACACTGCTGATAGCCTTTATATATATCCCACCCCCGTTTTCACGGGAGGTGTTGCTGTTGTTGCTGACGTACCTGGCAAACAAACCTGATGTCCCACTGCTGATCATGGGATATTTCAACTGCTACTTAGATCCCAAATTGGATAGGCATCCCCCAGTCCCTTCCCCCAGGGATGGTAGGGGTACAGCACTCAGCCGCCTAATTGCGAAGCTGGGCTGGATCGACCTATGGAGCATAATCCTGATGTTAAGCAGTTTTCATGCTTCTCCAAAACTCACGGTTCCCTGTCCCATATCGACCTTAGTATAGGCACTCCTAATTTACAGGAGTGCATATCTAAGATAGAGTACTTTCCGCGTGGAGTGTCTGACCACTCGCCAGTGGCTGTGTGACTGATTACACAACCCCCTACCTCATTATCTATTGCGCCATGGAAGCTTAATGCCTTCTGGCTGAAACAGTTTAACTCCCCAGAACGAATTTCAACCCAAATAGAACGATTCTTCCACTCCCATAAACATCTAACAGATAAAATTCAAAATTGGGAAGCCTTTAAGGCCTACCTTAGGGCTGTGTTTATTGCTGAGATAGCTACAGTCAAAAGAAATTCTTTGGCCCTATTGGAACAGGTTGGGGATCAGGTGCGTCAGCTGGAACTAACTTATGTTACTGACCCTACAGTTTCTGCGAGGGTGGCGTGGATTTCGCCCCAGGACTCACTGGACCGCTTGAGATCCTCCGCCGCAGAACACAAAAGGTTTTTTAGTAAGCAGGCATTCTATGAAGAAGGAGAAAAAACGGGACGCCTGTTGGCAAAAATAGCCAGGTCGCAACAACTGTCCCTGGCAGTCGGAGCGATTTGCACGGCTAGTGGTAAAGTGGTTAATGACCCGGATCACGTTATGGCAGAGCTAGCATTCTTCTACAAGGATCTCTATGGTGCGAGGGATGACTACACAGACAACGAGTTAGAGACATATCTTTCGGGGATTGATCTGCCCTCTCTGTCTGGGGAGGCTAGACAATCTCTGGAAGCTCCCCTGACATTGGAAGAGTTACAACATGCAGCATGCTCCTTTCCCACGTGCAAGGCTCCAGGAGAGGATGGCATCCCCATGGAAGTCTTTGCCCAGTATGGCAAATGGATAATGCCACACTTGCTAGAAGTGTTCAATGATTCTCTTAAGGAAGGTAGTCTGCCGACCTCCATGACTAGAGCTAACATAATTTTGTTATTGAAACCTGGGAAGGATCCGGTTGACCTGGGCTCATATAGGCCCATATCAAAGTGATGTTAAAATCCTGGCTAAGGTCCTGGCGCTTAGGGTCAACCGGATCATTAATTCCATAATACACCCTGATCAGGCAGGTTTTATGTCGCAAAAATCCACGGCCACTAACCTCAGACGCCTATTTCTAAATATGCAGTTACAGTCGGACAATAAGGGAAACAGGGCTTTGTTATCCCTAGACTAGGGATGAGCCGAACACCCCCCTGTTCGGTTCGCACCAGAACATGCGAACAGGAAAAAAGTTTGTTCGAACACGCGAACACTGTTAAAGTCTATGGGACACGAACATGAATAATCAAAAGTGCTAATTTTAAAGGCCTATAGGCAAGTTATTGTCATAAAAAGTTTTTGGGGACCTGGGTCCTGCCCCAGGGGACATGGATCAATGCAAAAAAAAGTTTTAAAAATGGAAGTTTTTTCAGGAGGAGTGATTTTAATAATGCTTAAAGTCAAACAATAAAAGTGTGATATCCCTTTAAATTTCGTACCTGGGGGGTGTCTATAGTATGCCTGTAAAGGGGCGCATGTTTCCCGTGTTTAGAACAGTCTGACAGCAAAATTACATTTCGAAGGAAAAAACACATTTAAAACTACCCCCGGCTATTGCATTGCCGACAATACACATAGAAGTTCATTGATAAAAACGGTATGGGAATTCCCCACAGGGGAACCCCGAACCAAAATTAAAAAAAAAAAAAATTACGTGGGAGTCCCCCTAAATTCCATACCAGGCCCTTCAGGGCTGGTATGGATATTAAGGGGAACCCCGGCCAAAATTTAAAAAAAAAATGACGTGGGGTTCCCCCTAAATTCCATACCAGACCCTTATCCGAGCACGCAACCTGGCAGGCCGCAGGAAAAGAGGGGGGGACAAAAGTGCGGCCCCCCTCCTGAACCGTATCAGGCCACATGCCCTCAACATTGTGAGGGTGCTTTGGGGTAGCCCCCCAAAACACCTTGTCCCCATGTTGATGAGGACAAGGGCCTCATCCCCACAACCCTGGCCGGTGGTTGTGGGGGTCTGCGGGCGGGGGGCTTATCGGAATCTCGAAGCTCCCTTTAACAAGGGGACCCCCAGATCCCGCCCCCCCGTGTGAAATGGTAAGGGGGTACTTACCCCTACCATTTTACTAAAAAAACTGTCAAAAATGTTAAAAATGACAAGAGACAGTTTTTGACAATTCCTTTATTTAAATGCTTCTTCTTTCTTCTATCTTCCTTCATCTTCTGGTTCTTCTGGTTTTTCCTTCGGCGTTGTCGTCCAGCATCTCAATATCTTTGGTGGAGGTGACAAAAATCATCTCAGGATTCGGCTATTTTTCTGGTCTGACAATTAACTGGTCTAAGTCGGCTCTGATGTTGTTGGACGAGGAGGGAGTGGTGAATCTGCCAGATTCCTGCTCGGTCCCAGCAATGTCATCATTTAAATACTTAGGCATACAAATTTCACCTAAACTAGCGGAATACTGTCCTTTAAACTTACACCCCTTGCTGTCCAGATTCAGAGACAAAATTAACACATGGAACAGGCTTAAACTTTCACTGGCAGGTAAGGCAAATTTAATAAAAATAATACTAATGCAGCAGCTACTCAGCTCAGTTGCAGCATCTGGTTGGCTCCATGGCCCGGGATCCGACCGGCTCATCGGCGCAGTTAATGCTGATTGGGACAGGAGCGGAAATAATCCCAATGGGTCTTGAGGCCCAGATGTTTCACAAGTCCAACAAACAGACACCCACTCTCACTTTGGTTCAGAAAATACGGAACAAGGGAAGGGAGCTGCAAGAGGTGACAGGATTCACGGAATATAGCCCAATATGGGGGAATCTCTCTTACGTTGAACTAGCAAAACTGCAACAGGGTCCCAAATGGCGCTCTTTTGGCATTATTCTGTTATCCCATATATTTCGGAGTGGCAGGCTGATGACATTCTCAGAGTTACAAGCCAAGTACAATTTACCAAATACTATGTATTACTCCTATATCCAGCTTAAACATGCGGTGGACACACAGGGAAAAGCTACTCCCTGGACTCAGTCAGCACCCCTATTTTTCATTTGCTACAGTCCAGCACAGAAACTAAAGGATTTATCTCATATTGTTATCAAATGTTACTAATGCAACTTTTAAAAGCACACCAATCTAAGGCACCATCCCTATGGGAGAAGGATATAGGTCCAATTACGGGAGATCAATGGGAGGAAGTTCTGCAATCTATTAATATATGTTCGCTCAATGTGGCCCAAAGGGTATCCCAACTATATATAGTACTTAGAGTGCATTACACCCCACTTAAACTATACAATATGGGTAGAAGGCCAGACCCTTTATGTAGTAGATGTGAGCGACATCAAGGTGATCTCATTCATCTACTTTGGAGATGCCCAAAACTCCATAGGTACTGGAGTGAGGTACTGGGGACACTTAACCAAGTGTTTCAGACCAACATTCCTCTAGATCCAATTCATTGTCTATTAGGAGTCCTAGAGGGCATTGTCCCAGAAGAGATGACTAGAATAGCACTCACCAGGGCACTATTCCAGGCACACAAACTTATACTGCTTGGCTGGAAGTCGGTTTCACCACCCTCAGTGAAATCTTGGATAACGCATATGAGCAACACCCTGACTATGGAAAAATGCATATACCAACATAGGGGTAGCTCTAATAGATTTGAGAGGATTTGGGCACCATGGTTGGATACCCCTGGACTGAGTCCCAGGGAACTGGTAATGTCTAGACTACAACAGTGTCCTGGAGGGGGCCTGTGAGGCTCCTTAAAGATTACTGACCACAGGGTTGTAGAGCATTGGAATGTTATAAGAGATTTTGGTAATAAATGATGATTGAAATGTACCGTTCACATGAATGTGTATTAATGTATGATGCTTGTACAATGGAAGCTGTATGTAAATTTGTTCAATAAACACCTTTCGATTTAAAAAAAAAAATGAGTAGGCCGTCGAGAGTTGGGCCAGCCTAGTTGCTTGGTAGTATCTAAAGAGATCAGGTAGACCTAATCCCCCTCGTGTTTTGGGGCTGTAGAGAATGCGTCGGGCTAGTCTGTATTCTTTCCTTCCCCAGATGAATTTAATTATCTTCCCCTGGAATGATTTGAGATGATCTCTTCTAATTGCTATCGGGAGGGATCTAAACCAGTAGAGGAGTCTAGGGAGTAGAGTCATCTTTGAAAGAGTGAATTTTACCTAGCCAGGATATGTTGTGTAGTGCCCAAGTTTGGAGGTCAGTTTCAAGTTTGCGGTACATGGGAGGGAAGTTTGCCTGGTATAGTTGTTTGATCTTGGGGGTTAGATTTATCCCTAGATATCAGATTGAGGAGTCACTCCATTTAAATTTGAAAGAAGGTTTAAGCTGTTTGACCAATGGAGGTTGCAGTGATATATTTAGTGCTTGGGATTTGTTCATGTTAACCTGAATCCCTGATATGTTCCCAAAGGATTCAAGGAGCTTGCTTATGTTGGGTAGGGAGGTATTGGGGAGGTGGTGAAGAGAAGGATATTGTCCGCAAAAAGTGCGCACTTGTGGACAATTTGTTTGCAACGAACGCCCTTGATGTTTTGATCTGACCTAATCGCAATGGCTAGAGTTTCAATCGCTAGGGCAAAGATAAATGGGGATAGAGGGCAGCCAGTCCCTCTGGTGATTTTAATGGGGTTAGAAAAGTAACCCTGCAATCTGACCCTAGCTTCTGGTTCAGAGTAGAGGGATCTCAATAGCCCCAGAAAGTTCTCACCGAACCCCCAACGTCTTAGGACTGAAAAAAGGTAAGGCCAGAAGAGAAAATCGAAGGCCTTCTGAAGGTCCAATGAAAGAAGAAGAGCCTCCTGGGGGGGCCTCTGTCTCATCCAGATTGAAGGATCAAGACAATGTCCACAGCCCGCCTTACTTGGTCTGGGCCTTGACTCCCTAGAATAAATCCAACTTGGTCTTTGTGAATATAGTGGTTGATAAAGGAGTGTACACTATTAGCTAGAATTTTGGTAAGTATTTTTAAATTATTGTTAATTAGGAAATTGGGCCTGTAGTTTTCTACTTGTTCTGGGTCTCTATCAGGTTTGGGAATTACAGAAATGAAAGCAGCATTAAGGTGGGTATCTACCGGGTCCCCCTTCCATTTGGAATTGAAAAATTTTGTTATACGTGGGGCTAGGGTGTCAGCGAAAGTTTTATATCATTGAGTGGGAAACCGTCAGGGCCAGGAGCTGAGTCACCTTTTAGTTTTTTGATCACCTCTAGGGTTTCTTCCGTTGAGATTGGAGCTTCCATGATATCTATATGGTCTTTACGCAGGGTGGGTATAATTAGGTCATCTAGAAAGGAATCTTTAGTAGAATCGTCTGCCGTGTTGCCTTTCTGGTATTATTTAGTATAGAATGCCTGAAATGATTGTAGGATGCGTTGGGGATTTAGGGTCGTGGAGCCATCCTGTAATTGGATTTTACATCGTGCTCATCTTGTCTTTCTGTTGATAGAATCTCGCGCTACTCCAGCGTATGGATTTATCGGCCTTAACTGTGAGCGCCAGGTTTAAAGCTATTCAGGCAGTGTCTGGCTGGGCGATTTGGACCTTTGACGGGTCTTTTTTGTGCTGTTTGCATAAAGCGGAAAAGTCTCTTTCTAGTTTCTCTACGTCCGAGACTCTTTCTTTCTTAATTTGTGATGCTATTTGAATTAGCTTTCCCCGGATCATTGCCTTGTGAGCTGCCCATAAGGTCTCAGCCGAGATTCCCTCTACGTCATTAAGGAGGAAATATTCTTTCAGCTCCTTTTCAAGTTCTAGGACCTTGACGGGGTCATTAAGTAAAGTTTCATTGAGTCTGCAGTGTGAAAGGGGGGGGGGGGTCTGGTCAGGTGGCCTTGTAAAGTGAGGATAACCATAGAATGGTCTGAAAGGGCTGTGTCCCTAATGTAGGCTTTGTTCACTGGGGGTATATGTATCGATGAGATAAATGTGTGATCAATTGTGGAATAGGATTGGTGAGGGTTCGAGAAGTGTGTGTAGTCCCTTTTTGTCGGATTAAGTTTCCGCCAGATGTCGGCAAGACCTTGTTGGTAGATCATTTTCGCTGTCTTGGAACTAATTTTCATGGGGCGGGTGAGTTGTCGTAGGTGGTTTTTATTTTTTCAGACTTTGGTCAAATGCGATATTGGAGTATCCTCCAAATATCACTGTACCTTCCAATAGAGGCCCTAAGGTTTGAAACATTATTTGAAAAAAAATTGCCTGACCCTTATTGGGAGTATAGTAAGAGATTAATTAAAACAAGTGGTCATCTAACACCCCTTTTACTAAGATAAACCTACCCTTGGGGTCCTTGTGTACCTTTAGGGCCTTAAATTTACATGTTTTCGCAAATAGGATCGCTACACCCTTCGTTTTGTCTTCGGCATTTGCTAAGAAGAATTGGGGGTATTGAGCATGGAGAAAAGAGGGGGAGTACCATATTGGGAAATGTGTCTCCTGAAGCAGAACAACTGCCATCTTTTGGGAGCGATATGCCTGTAGCACTTTTCTTCTCTTGCTAGCCGAATTAAGGCCTTGGACATTATGGGAGACTAATCTGAGGGAGGGGAGGAGCGTGGTGTTATTTTGCATGACAAGTGGAGGAGAGGAACATATCGAAACAGACATCTTCTCGATAGGAGATGGAGCGATTTTGAGCGAAGCGTGGAGCTGGACCTGGGACCTGGAGCGGGAAGGGGGAGTTGTGGCATCTGCTGGCATTCAGAGAAAAGAGGTTAGTGGGAAAGAAGAAAAAGAGGGGGAAACAAAGTGCAAGTTGGCCTAACATGGTCCTGCGGCGATGGGAGTGGGAAATGTCCCTCCTTACGTTGCCGTACACAAAACAGTCGTAGCCCTCAAAGGGGGCTAGCCTTCCATCACCCAAAAATGGTGAAATCATAGTCGAGAGATGGATGGAGGAGCATGACTCCTGCCCCAGCCACAGCCATCCCTGGTAATAATAGAAACATTAGATAATATAAATTTTAACATTAATAAAAACTAGAACGCTAGTAAATGAATGGATCAAAGCCAAGAGGGAAGAAATAACTTAGTCATTTGAAATAAGTTGGGGAGAGGGAGGGGGGGTGAGGAATGGGAAGGAGGTAGGGGAGGGAATCGGGGGGAAGGGAGGGGGTAAGGGGAGGGGGGAGGGTAGGGGTTAGGTATAGCATCACATTTCAAAGTATTTTAGAGAATAAAATAGGGGTCAGGAGGGACCCCTAAATCAAAAAAAAAATGCTTTAGTCCTCCCCCATTATCCTGGGAAAGTGAGAACTTCCCCTGTATCAGCTGGCACCTGCCATGACTGTCCCGGACCCACCGAATGGGCAAGCGGAGCCCGGTAAGCATGGCAGGAGCCCGCGAGCGGGGGGGGGCGCCAGTACCGGGGTGTGTGAGAGCAATCGGGCGGCCACTGCCTGAAGACTGCCTGTCAGTTTCACACACAATCCCGGTGTCCGCAGCCACCGGATTGTGTGCAATACCCCCCGCCGTTAGGTATGTACGATGTACAGACCTGGCGGCGAAAGGATTAAGGTAATTTAGGAATTTTTAACAATTTCCATTAAAACTAGGAACTAAATAAGCTGTATTGGAGAGCTACAACACAAACACTGGCATTCCTTTTAAAGTTGTGTTTCTCATCATCTGTATTCATAACCTGTTTTGTCTTCCACCTTTATGCAGCTGAATATATCTCAGTGAAATACACGATTGTGAATGACTTATTAGAAGAACACTTTCATCATTTTACTATCATAGCAGTGGAAGAAGGATCCACTGTACTGCAGGTCATGCAAAAGGCTGCTGAAATAGATTCTAATATATTCAGGTGAGAACTTCCAGCCTAAAAATGACAAAAACTATTTCTTATTTGCTATTTGAAGTGTAAGCAATACTGTGACCGAATGCTTAATCAGCCAAATGACCAGACCGAGAGTAACTGTAATTTGAAGTATAATAAACTGGTGCAAAACATGGTCAGAGTCAGTGGCGGCCCATCCATTAGTGGCTCCCCCCCTAATCATGTTCAGGCCAGCCTCGGCTCTTCCCGGATCCTCCTGCAGCAGCAGCCCCTACCCTGGATCCAAATCATCTTCCTCCTCATGGTAAGGCCTCTAAACCCCATTAGTGGCTCCCCCCTAATCATGTTCAGGCTAGCCTCGGCTCTTCCCGGATCCTCCTGGAGCAGCAGCCCCTACCCTGGATCCGAATCATCTTCCTCCTCACGGTAAGGCCTCTAAACCCTTGCCTTCCTGTCCATCTCCACTGGGGCGGGTGGTGTCAGCGGAGGAAGTGAGGGGGGCAGGTTTGTTTGCTGCCCCCCCAAAATATTGAGCAATAGCTGCCACTGGTCAGAATGGCAAAGAACATTCATACACTGCTGAATGAGCTAAAACAGAATATGAAAGTTGTACAAACATGGAGTCAGACTTCACAGCAGTGTCTCTGTGGTTCAATCTTGGTAACATGTGGTTGCATACCATTGTCTCTTTAAGACTATATAACAACAGGGAATGTAGCTGAAAATCAATATTTCAGTAATACAATTCAGAACACAACCACTACTGGTGATTAAACTCAAAACAATGTCCTTCTCAGTCCGTTTGCTAAGATCAAGTGTAAACTAAGACTAAGATTCCAGTAGGGGTGCTCCATCGTCATTATGACCTTTGGAGATGGCTAGATGTATAGATTTCCTGAGGGATCTTTTCTGGAAAAAAAATGAATTAAGCATCCATCCGTTAAGGCTTCTTCTGCATCAAATTAAAGGGTTTATTCATACCAGATGCGTTGATGCTACACTGGTTGCTATGTGTTATAGAGCATTTATATAATGGCATGAGACTTTTGAATACCTTCTAAGACAACTTTACTTAACTGTGTACAGTATCTCACAAAAGTGAGTACACCGCTCACATTTTTGTAAATATTGTATTACATCTTTTCATGTGACAACACGGAAGAAATTACACTTTGCTAGTGTAAAGTAGTGAGTGTACAGCTTGTATAACAGTGTAAATTTGCTATCCCCTCAAAATAACTCAGCACTCAGCCATTAATGTCTAAACCACTGGCTACAAAAGTGAGTACACCCCTAAGTGAAAATGTCCATATTGGGCGCAATTAGGCATTTTCCCTCCCCGATGTCATGTGACTCTTTAGTGTTACAAGGTCTCAGGTGTGAATGGGGAGCAGGTGTGTTAAATTTGGTGTTATCGCTCTCACTCTCTCATATTGATCACTGGAAGTTCAACATGGCAAAGAACTCTCTGAGAATCTGAAAAAAAGAATTGCTGCTCTACATAAAAATGGTTTAGGCTATAAGAAGACTCTGAAACTGAGCTGCAGCACGGTGGCCAAGACCATACAGCAGTTTAACAGGATAGGTTCCACTCAGAACAGGCCTCGCCATGGTCGACCAAAGAAGTTGAGTGCACATGCTTAGCGTCATATCCAGAGGTTGTCTTTGAGAAATAGACATATGAGTGCTGCCAGCATTGCTGCAGAGGTTGAAGGGGTGGGGGGTCAGCCTGTCAGTGGTCAGACCATACACCGCACACTGCATCAAATTGGTCTGCATGGCTGTCGTTCCAGAAGGAAGCCTCTTCTAAAGATGATGCACAAGAAAGCCCACAAACAGTTTTCTGAAGGCAAGCAGACTAAGGACATGAATTACTGGTACCAAGATAAACTTATTTGGTTCAGATGGTGTCAAGCGTGTGTGGCAGCAACCAGGTGAGTAGTACAAAGACAAGTGTGTCTTGCATACAGTTAAGCATGGTGGTGGGAGTGTCATAGTCTGGGGCTGCATGAGTGCTGCCGCCACTGGGGAGCTACAGTTCATTGAGGGAATCATGAATGCCAACATGTACTGTGACATACTGAAGCAGAGCATGATACCCTCCCTTCGGAGACTGGGCCACGGGGCAGTATTCCAACATGATAACGTCCCCAAACACACCTCCAAGACAACCACTGCCTTGCTAAAGAAGCTGTAAAGGTGATGGACTGGCCAAGCATGTCTCCAGACCTAAACCCTATTGAGCATCTGTGGGGCATCCTCAAACGGAAGGTGGAGTAGTGCAAGGTCTCTAACATCCACCAGCTCCGTGATGTGGTCATGGAGGAGTGGAAGAGGACTCCAGTGGCAACCTGTGAAGCTCTGGTGAGCTCCATGCCCAAGAGGCTTAAGACAGTGCTGGAAAATAATTGTGGCCGCACAAATATTGACACTTTGGGCCTAATTTGAAAATTTTCACTTAGGGGTGTACTCACTTTTGCTGCCAGCGGTTTAGACATTAATGGCTGTGTGTTGGATTATTTTGAGGGGACAGCAAATTTACACTGTTATACAAGCTGTACACTCACTACTTTACATTGTAGCAAAGTGTCATTTCTTCAGTGTTGTCACATGAAGTTATAATAAAATATTTACAAAAATGTGAGGGGTGTACTCACTTTTGTGAGATACTGTATGTAAAAGTGTTGTATCCCTGAACACTCAACTTTTATCTGCCTTGTTATGCCTCAGCTTCGAGTCACAAAATTCCACTTGGGGAGTTTTCATCACGGCCATTAACCACCTTGCTGGAAGCACCATTGATAGGACAGGCTGGCGGTTCTTTAGCGATACCACACCACTGGAAGTAGGTGAGTAGTCAGTAGACTTAGGAGTGCCATCCTTTATTACGGTTATGAGTAGAAATGCAGATTAAACTATACATAAAAACAGGATCCAGCCCAGGACATGTGGGTACTCCAACAGTGTCCAAATTCAAAGGGGTACTGACTCACCTAAAAATGTTTTAGGTGGCGTCTCAGGAACTAAAAAGCTATGCACAATAACAAACAAGGACCAGAAGATCTGCAGTGTTTAGTAGTTCCACAATAAGACGAACAGCAGTCTCACCCACAAAAATCTTTTTTAATATCAAAATTTTATACATAAATAGAAAACACAGAATGGTCTCCACCACTCACCATTAAAAACAAATGACAACATTGTGTTTTCTGTTTATGTATGAAAGTTTGATATTAATAAAAAAATGTGTGGGTGAGACTGCTGTTCGTCCTATTGTGAAACGACTACACACTGTGGATCCTCTAGTCCCTGTTTGTTATTATAGAAATGCAGATTGCAAGGAATGAGCAAATCTCTGGGGGTTTCACTGCCCTGAAATATTGGGAAATATTGGAAGATATCAGTGAAAATTTGCCATTTTAGCAAAATGCATTGCAGTCAGATAGGAAGGTAAAAATAAGATGGCTGTACCGAAAGTAATGCAGAAAGTAATGCAAAAGTAGTATAACTAAAGGCAAAATTTTATTTTTAGTTTTGAATGGAGTGGAGAGAAATTAGAACACCTGTCTGTGTCCCTGTTAGGGTGATTCATCCTCTCTATTTGTCCTGTTTACCGTTATCATTGAAAGTGAAAGAAAAAGAAAATCCCAAATTTTGGGTAGTCCCCAGAAAAGTAATAGTGATGAAATCTTCCAATGGGGACAGATTTGGTGACCTGGAGATCCCAAAGAAATTCCCTCAATTTGCAGGGATTTCCTCCTGCTTCCTGTTTTGGCTATTGGACAGGAAGGGAAGGTAAATTAGTCCAATGGGAAAAAGAGGGCAAAAAACAGAAAACCCAAATACTTATGGTAATTTTCCTCTCCTGATGCCAATCCATGGCAATAAACATGCTATAGCTCTGCCCCTATCAACACCCACAGGACCTGTTTAAATCTCTAAAAGTCTGAAATCAAAAATGCTTATCTGAATGCCCAGTTTGGTAGCCATGATGGTGCCACATCCCGGTAAGTAGATACAGAAAGAAGGTTTATGGAAGGGACTTTTGGAAAGGCACCACTATGACAAATATATAAAAAATACAAATATAGTTTTTATTAAATACAATCTTAAAGGGTTTGTAAACCTTCCTTGTTTTTCACCTCAATGCATTCTATGCATTGAGGTGAAAAACCTCTTGCAGTGCAGCAGCCCCCAAATGCCCCCGTTTTACTTACCTGAACCCTCTTTTTCTTGTGCCATGGACGAGCACACCAACTCTAGCCGGTATCTCGTGTTCTGATTGGCTAGATTGATAGCAGCGCAGCCATTGGCTCCCGCTGCTGTCAATCAAATCCAATGATGGGGGTGGCAGGGGGGCGGGGTCAACCCCGGCATTTCTGTCTATGGACACCGAATGCTGGACACGGGAGCGCGCCCGCAAGGTAACCCCCTCAGGGAAGCGCTTCTCTGAGGGGGTTATCCGATATGGGGAGGAGCCGCGAGAGCTGCCGGGGGACCCCAGAAGAGCAGATTCGGGGGCCACTCTGTGCAAAACGAGCTGCACAGTGGAGGTAAGCATGATACGTTTGTTATTTTAAACACAAAAAAAAACGAGCCCTTACAATCACTTTAAGAAATAATAAAATACATGCAACAGTGAATGCAAATTTTGCACAGAATAATAGGACTTTCTCCATAAAAAGAAATGGCTCTAGATCTCAAAAAGAATTGTGGGTATTTCTACGCGTTTTAACTCAAAGGTCTGGGGGTTCTCAAGAGCAGCAGATTGGAAAACAGTCTAAAAATATAAACAGTGATAAGTGTCATAAACACATAAATGTACATAACATGTATATAGGGAAACATATACAGTAAGGCAACTTACTACATATGGCACAGAATGCATGCATGCAAGAGCACCAGGACCCCTTCAAAGCCTCAACAAGTATAAAATTCTGACTGAGACTGAGAAAATTACTGAAAGTATTTGATACAAGTTTCCATTTTCCTGATGCCAAAATGGCAGCATACATAAGATAAATAATGAGCTAAACATGGATTGCTCATGCTGCAAACTCAAGAGGGCTTAGTCAACCAGCCTGTGTTGTACTGGATCAGTGGATGAAAAGTGGCCTTAGCCTAGGCTCCTCCTGGGCCATGCTTACTGATGTATTTTGCCCCACCCACAGGGCTTAGTCAACCTCTATGACTATGCCCTTTGCGTGGGGTGAAATGCATTAGAGGTCGTGGACTGGTTGGAGTTTAGGCTGAGGCCACGTTCCATCCACTGATCCAGTATACAGGCTGTTTAGGGGTGTGACATCGATGAGTTACACTTTGCAAGGATTAACTCAGGCTTAATTTCCTTGTCAAAAGATTTTATTGAGTATATGAATAAGTAGATAACGAATACATGAGTAAACATTTTGTAGTACAGATAAGATGCTAAAATTATTAGTTAATAATAGAACATAACATATAAATTGCAGTAATTGGGTATAACCTGGATAAGGTGTAGAATACCTAAGTAGGAGCTATTAAAGAGTAAGTAGATTCTCAAATGGTACTTGTGCCCACAACTTGAGCTATGTCAGAAATGTCTGAAGGAGACTACAATCTACTAGGAAAAGAGCTTCAGGATCGGAAAACTCAGGCTTAATTTCAACAGGATATATTCGGTGCGTAAGTCTTGGTATTATTCCTCACAAATGCCAGTCATGGAGATTAAAGAGTCACAGCTGCATGTAATGCAATAGGGCGCATTGAGTAGTCCCACAGCTTATTTCAAGAGAGCAGTGGAAATATATGCCTAAAGCTGTGTGGCTCTCCCAGTGTGTGGGAGCTGTCCATTCATTCCTATGGAAAGGTTGTCTATTATTTGTCCCAAAAGTGGACAGCCTCTCTATAGAATTGAATGGAGATTTAAGGAAGGAGCAGAACTGGGAGGCTTCTAGTGATGAGGCCATGTGGCTCCAAGTGGGCAGTAGAGGAGTGGCGACAGATCAATATAAGTCTTGGGATGGGGGGGGGGGGTCCTGTTGTCCTTTAATGTATAAGTTATGAATGTGTAAGCTTACTTTACAACGTTCTCTTTTGCTTTTCTAGGTGTCAGTAGCTACATACCCAAGAAAAATGAACATATCATCGCCATCTTCAGCAAATACTGATTATATTGGCCCTATAGCATATATCTCCATGTACAGCTGGGCAGCTGGCTTAACAACTTTGAGAGAGTTTAGTTCTTCTTTAATCAGCTATTTGCTATTTCCTTTGCTTTTATATGCATTTTTACATTGGAGTTAAGCCACCCAGGACTTTTGCTCGCTCTTTTAAATTTATTACCCAATGGGATGCATTGGTTAATGCCCTTTTTTAATATGCTCTTAAAGCAAACCCATCTCTCCTCCATGTTCTTTGTTCCTAAGATTTTATCCAATTTATGCCTTCTGTGTTCCGCTTTAACTCTTAAATAAACGAGAAGAAACTACTTTTCTTGTAGTTGCATTTACTGAATTTGTCCTTTATGTTGTGAAACTGCAATACATACAAAACTGATGAGAAATGTTAAAACTAAATATAATTTCTCCATACTGGGAGCATTAGATATAATGAACAATTATAGATTACTAACACTGAACCGGGTGGGAAAACATGCTCACTGCAGAATCCTAAATTGAGATGAAAGGTTCTTTATAACATGTTTTTTTTTATTTTTTTTTTTATTTACCTGCTCTGTGTAATGGTTTTTGCACAGACCAGCGCCGATCCTTCTCTTCTCATGTCTCCCGTCTGCGTTCCTGGCTCCTCCCCCTTGACCAGTGCCCCCATTAGCAAGCCGCTTGCTATGGGGGCACTGGTGTGCGCTCGCTCCTGAGCCCCCACTCTGTGTCCATAAGACACAAAGAGTTGCTGCTCTGCCCTGCCCCCCACTCTCTCATCATTGGCTGACTGGCTGTGATTAACAGCAGTGGGAGCCAATGGCTCCTGCTGCTGTCTCAGCCAATATGGAGAGAGAGACCCGGGACAGCCGAGGCTCCCGTGCACATCAATGGATCCAGAGGGGGCTCAGGTGAGTATTAGGGGGGCTGTGGGGGGAGCAGCACACAGAAGGTGTAAAAACCTTCAGCATTTGCAACCATTTTAGGTTAAATAATTCAACATTTAACTGAATATACATAGAGAGTTTTGCTAACAATCAGTGTACACTTACAAACAAGTAATGTCCCACGCTTGAGTGTTAGGAAGAGGAACACTGGACACATGGGGGTCTTAAAGATGCTTTAAAGTATAACTAAATGCAAAACTTTTCCTTTAGTTTTGGATAGAGAGGAGAGGGATTAGAACACCTGTCAGGTTTTTTTCCAAATAACAATTTTATTGTTTGTATCTCAATACAAAGAAAAACAGAAGATACATGCATTCAGAAGAAGGTAACGCATTATGCATCATAACCGTTGTATAATCAGTCATATCGCTGTGTGATGTGCGTAAAGATAGTACCAGTAAAACTTCTGGTGCAGCAATATCGCTGCTCATGCATTATGATGCTAAATAACAGTATATATCAGCTAGTGTAATATAATAAAAATCACAAAAAAATAAATAAAACAAGAAGAGAAGAGAGAAAAAGAAAGTAAGAGGTCATCATATTAGCTCACCTACATGTTCAGGGTGGGTCCTCCCAGAGGTGCCACAACTCCCACACCTTATTGTGGGCCTCCATTCTGTCCTGCATCCTGGTGGTCATTTTCTCCATCAGTTCTACATCTTTGACTCTAGCGCACAGGTCATCAGGGGAAGGCGGGGATCGTCGCTTCCAGTTAAGATCAACGAGGCAACGTGCAGCTGTGAAGATGTGACGTAATAGCTTTTTATAGGGTTTGAGAATTTTCAGTGGTGAGAAGCCTAGTAAAAAGAATTTCGGTGTCATGGAGACAGGTACCTCAAAAAGGTGGTTCAGCAGCTGTTGAACTGAGTTCCAGAATGGAGTAATCAGTGGGCAGCTTCAATAGATATGAAGGAGGGTACCTTTGTCCCCATGGCAATACCAGCAGCGGTCGGACCTAGTGGGGTAGATGGCATGGAGCACATCTGGGGTCATGTACCAAAAATAGAGGATTTTATAGCCGTTTTCCTTGTATAGTGTTCAAAAAGAGCTTTTAGCTGCTTTGGACCAGATCACCTGCCAGGTCTCTGTGAGTATTTCCTCACTGAGTGCCCTCTCCAAACGGAGCATGTAAGCGTGTGGTGGTATGTGGGATTGAGACAGCAGTGGCTGAGGCTCCGACATAGTGGTGCCGTGAGCTTGGTATGTAGGCACTTGTGGCACATCATTGTGGAGATGATAGAGCCTGCAGGATGTGTTCTGCAGGAGCAGGAGAACGGGCCATTTGGGCATAGGTGACAGAGAGTTTAGTATTGTCCCTATAGGAGCTGGGATCTCTGGAGCGAGACAGTCTCTGAGATTTATGGGAGGATGGTGCTGAGATGGAGTCACAGGGATGTGAATGGCTCCATGCAGGTTCAGGCTCTGGCATCAGGTGGATGCGGGGCTGCATAGGGCCAGGAAGGGCAGGGAAGTCCTCAGAGGAGTCCAAGGGTGCAAGGGATCCAGGATCTACTCCATGGACACAGGGGTCTGATGCCGATCGCAGCAGTCGTGGAAAGGCGTCTGTGCATTGAGTGTACTGCAGGGTGAGCTGGCCTGATATGGCGGCCTGTGTGCCTCATGGCATGACCCCAGGGGAGGAAGCCTAGAAGGAGAGACACACTGCTCTGGTCTTTACTGTCGCATCTGCACCCTTCATCGCCATCAGCGGGGGGTCAGTGGGGGCCTGGTGTGTTGACTGAGCCGATGGGGAGAGCCGTGTTTAGGCCCGAGAGTGGGAGGTGGAGGCGCCCGGTGCCATCTTGTCTGTTCCTCCTGGCAATATGGCAGTCAGTGGAAAGTAGTCCTGGAAGTCCATGGAGGAGCCCAATAGGGGTTACAAGGATCCCGGGCTTTGGCGGAGCGAGTCATCCTGTATCTGCTCATATATATGAAGCAGAAAGTCCCCAAAAGTGCCTGGTAGATACAGGCTGAGAGAGAGCAGGGGATTCAAGCACCCATACAGGATGGCTTCCGGTCATGCCCCCCCACCTGTCAGTTTTTATTGCCGTCTGTCTCCCCGTTAGGGAGACTCACCCTCTCTATTTGTCCTGTTTACCATTTTAATTGAAAGTGAAAGCAAATATAATTCCACATTTTGGATTGTCGCCAGAAAAGTAATAGAGGAGAAATCTTCCAATGGGGACACAAGTTCTGGTGACCTGGGGGTCCCCCAGGGACTCCCTTAATTTGTAGGGATTTCCTCTTACTTCCTGTTTGGCTATGGGACAGAAAGTGGGAAAGGGAAATCTCCGAAATGGGACACAGGTGTAAAAAAAAAAAAAAATCTGACAGGGGTTATAACCCCCTTACTCTAGCCAAAATGAAAAAAAAAAAAAAAAGTTTTGCCTATAGTTCTACTTTAACTACTTAATGGCCAGTAGATGGCAGCAATAAACTCAGTACTTCCAATATACGGTAAATGCCAATAACATTATGATCACTGACAGGTAAAGTGAATAACATTGATTATCTTGTTACAATAACATCTGAAAGAGAGTGTGATATATTGGGCAGCAGGTGAACATGTTGTCTCTGAAGTTGATGCGTTGAAAGCAGACAAATGGGCAAGTGTAAGGATTTGGGCAACTTTGACAAGGGCTAAATTGTAATGGATAGATGACTGGGTCAGAACATCTCCAAAACTGCAGCTCCTGTGGGATGTTCCCAGTCTGCAATGGTTAGAACTGACCAAGGATGCAAGGATGGAAAACTAGTAAACCAGCAACAGGGTCATGAGTGCGCAGGGCTCACTGATGTACAGTATGTGGGAAGTGACAGTAGGCCTATGTAGTCTGATCCAATAGAAGAGCTAACTTAATTCAAATACTGAAAAAGTGAATGCTGGTTCTGATAAAAAGATGCATTCCTGTTTGTTGTGTATGGGGCTGCGAAGTCACAGACTGGTCAGGGTGCTCATGCTGACCCGTGTCCACAGCCAAAAGTGCCTACAATGGGCAAGTGAGCATCAAAACTGGATCACAAGCAATGGAAGATTGCTTTATCTGCCTGCAAAAAAATGTGAATGTATCCTCTTTCGTTTAATAAAATATATTAATTTTAACAATATTACACTATTGGAGTGCTTCTGTTTTTAAGTATGACTCGGATCCGCTCTTGATGCCGTTTCTGTGAAAGGAATCCTCTGACCTGCTGGGATTGCTGGATTGTGTTTCACACAAAAGCGCATGTTGACCACTCTAATCAGGGGGTCACATTGTATATGGTGAGCAGAGCATAAGAGTGTGAGGTGTCACCAGGCTTACCTAAAGACTCTTCCATCATGGCTGTGGGACTATCAAAACTGCTCTTTTTTCTTTGGACTGTTTGTTGGAATCACACATTTTTTCCACTTTTATTAACATATTTGGAATATTGGGGTACAATTATATGTATTATATTAACATTGGAGAGCTGTGCTATTAGTTTATTGAATGGAAGAAGGTGGCCTGGCCTGGTGTGAGGAACACAAGTTTAAGGTGTTGACCGTATTCTCTAGATCTCAATCCAATGGATCATTTGTGGGATGTGCTGAAGAAACAAGTCCGGTCCATGGAGGCCAAGCCTCACAACCTACAGTACTTAAAAGATCTGCTACTGATGGCTTGGTGCCAGATACCACAGCATACCTTCAGAGATCTGGTGGAGTCCATGCCTTGAAGGGTTATGGTGGGTGGCCATATGTTATGACTTGGTGTATACCAGAATAACCCTTGCCTAGCAAAATACCATTTTGGCACCAAAAACACAATTCAACTGAATTTAGATTGCTGGTTATTAGGGATGTGCTTCAGATTCAGACCAAAGTAGAACTCGGTCCAAACTTAAACATAATAGGGTGTTCATCCGTCTACCGGGCAAAACCTGGGAAAATTGATACATTTAGCAGCAGTAATACTACCGCTGCCAAACGTGACAACTTCCGTCTCAAGCTGGTTGATAGAAACCCGGTGGCTGCCACCTTCCTGGCAACCAGTGATGCTTCCCCGCACTGGTCTTTTTTGGTCAATGACAATAGCCACCATCCCAGCCCTTTGTTTACCAACCAGCTGTTAACAGGTAATCTGGCTGAGGAGTAGTAACAGGAATAGACCTTCGGATTTACAATGTAGGGCAATAAAGGGTTTTTCAAAGTGTGTGGTGTTTTTATTCTTTCACTACCAGAGCCATTTTTGTGTTTTTTGCACTCATGTTAAAATGCACATTTTAGGCCTGAAGATTGATTAATCCCCTCCCACCTTAAACAATATATACTATGTTTTCTAAAAACAGAGACCCTGGAGAATAAAACGGTGGTAGTTTTTATGTCACTCAGTTATCAACTACATATGTTTAGTTAAAAATATAGTAATGCACACAAATACAATTTATTACCCATTTTTTGGTAAAATATAAAAGGTTGCACCGATTAAAGAGATGTCCATCGTGTCAAGTTTTAAAATGGAATGTGTCTCTGTGACAGGATCTCTTCAATTCTTCAATGAGGAATCTGTGTTTAATTAGCTTCTTCCCCAACCACAGTGGTCAAAAAATGGTGCAATGCATATTGTTGCTAACTATGGGAGATTAGTGAACGGACATTCCTGGACTCCCTCGTCTCTAACCGTCAGCATATGCGATGCCAGTCCTGGGCCAGCTATGGGATAGTGGAGTCTTGAAAACATGGTGGTCGGTTTAGTATGTATTTTTGGGGGTCCCAATGCCAATTTTTACAAAGAAAACCAAGCCAGCAAGTAAATGTAATGTACCTGCAATTTAAAAAGCAATTTCTTTCTTTGTAAATAGCGGCGAAAAAAAAAATTGGTAAAATAAGAATTTCCCGGGACATTTCCTGGGAATGGCTAAATCCGGGAAAGGGGGCTAAATCCTGGGAATGTCCCGGGAAATTCGTGACAGTTGGCAAGTATGTCAGACCCAGTCTGTCTGAACAGTATGGTCACTTGGCACCATCCACAGGCAGTTTAACTCTTTAACCAGTACCCGCCCGGCCTATAGTACAATGACAGCTGGGTGGGACCTCTCTAGTTCTGGGTGGACATCATATGACGCCCTCCCCAGAACGCGCATCTCGCTGCGCTGTGGTGCGATTTGTCTCCTGCTGTGTCCACCCGACACACTGGATGACAGATCAGTGTATCAGCCCACTGCTGGTACCCTGTGATCACTGTGACCAATCAAAGCACATCACATGACCATTGTACACAATGGATGCCTTTCATTCATTGTGTACTATTGTGTTGTTTGCTGTGATTGGTTACAGTGATCGCATGGTACAGACAGGGCCAATCACAGCCCATCTGTACCATGTGATTAGCTATGGCCAATTACAATAGTAAACAATGAATGAATTGATTTCACAATGGAGGGGGGTTGGGACTTTAAATGAGGCGCACTAGTCGCCTCCATCCCGGTATTGCCGACAGGCGTATAAGAGAGGGATTGGGACTTTAAAATTAAGCAGTTGAAATGCGGAGGGTTAAAATAGTACATTTATTGATCATAGTAAATATAGTAAAGGAATTTCATATATATACACATATACAATATAATTGGCATAAAAAATGTAAACATAATCGATGGGCAGGTACACACAGTCGAATACATAATTCCACAAAGTAAATGGTAGTCAAAATGGTATTGGTAGAACAAAGCATATAGCCTGTAGGTGCCAATGGTGGCATGCCCGGCGACTGACAATGTTGCACACAGGAATAATGTAATCATAATATTGAACAAAGATGGCATCAAGGTACAATGGACAGAGTAGGCATCAAGTATAGCTCGACGCGTTTCGTGGGTGATCTTTTCCACTCATCAGGAGCTGATGCATAATAATCCTGTAAGATATGTACATATAATCAACCTCAATCCGTAGGGGAGGAATTGAAAAAATGTTGGAAAAGTTTGGCCCAAAATTACACTTACCAACCCTGACATAGGGCGCAGCGCATGGCGGATGGCACGGAATAGGCCGGGGGCAGCGGGCCTCGCGGCAGGAGCTGAGGCAGCATGTGGTGTCTAAATGGCATCAGGTAGTGAAGTGACACTATATGAGTAGTGAGATGATCTCCATTGATGGAACGTAAATTGTCACAAAGAGAGGAAAAATCTGGGAATGAATATTAGAAGATAGTATATCAGTATATATTATAGAAATAAATAAATTAGATTACGTAAAGTAATATGTAAATATTATACCCAGAGATACTTGTAAATGGAAAATGCTGGTAGCTAGTATAATGGAATTTATAATGGAAAAAGTCTGAATAAAGAAATATTAGTAAGGGCAACAATGTAACATGACTAGTCAGAAAAAAGAGGAGGGATGTCTGGAAAAATAATAAAATAATAAAATGCTGGAAGTAATGTGTGAGTTATATGTTAAAAATAAAAATGAAAAAATTACGTATAATAGAGTATAAATGATGTATCCAGGAATGCCTATATATACAGGGTGTTGGTGAGTGATGTGTAGGAGATCGTGTGGTAAGGGGAATCTAGTTAAAGAATGGCTAATGAAAAATCTAAATGTGTGAGTGAATTGTTAAAAAAGGAAGGTGGTATAGAGGATTATACAAAACTAGTGCAAAAAACAAATGTGGCAGTGGGGGATCGTGACAGTGAAGGTAGGTGTAGATACAGAGTGCTTACCCGATGCTGCATGTCATGCACAACTAGCGAGGTGGAGACAGCTAGTGTGCAGAAACCAACAGAGGAGACTGGCCGTGTGAGCAGCCCGCTACCACTGGGGGACCTATAAATACATGCCGCCAGCGCCACGTGCGTGAGGCCTGCGGGAGGAGGGGAGCCGCGTCCGCACCTGAGCTAGATGATCGCTCGTTGTTTGGCGCCAGAACGACCCTCCCCCATGGCGATCACGCAGATGGTACGCACACTAGCTGTCTCCACCTCGCTAGTTGTGCATGACATGCAGCATCGGGTAAGCACTCTGTATCTACACCTACCTTCACTGTCACGATCCCCCACTGCCACATTTTTTTTTTGCACTAGTTTTGTATAATCCTCTATACCACCTTCCTTTTTTAACAATTCACTCACACATTTAGATTTTTCATTAGCCATTCTTTAACTAGATTCCCCTTACCACACGATCTCCTACACATCACTCACCAACACCCTGTATATATAGGCATTCCTGGATACATCATTTATACTCTATTATACGTAATTTTTTCATTTTTATTTTTAACATATAACTCACACATTACTTCCAGCATTTTATTATTTTATTATTTTTCCAGACATCCCTCCTCTTTTTTCTGACTAGTCATGTTACATTGTTGCCCTTACTAATATTTCTTTATTCAGACTTTTTCCATTATAAATTCCATTATACTAGCTACCAGCATTTTCCATTTACAAGTATCTCTGGGTATAATATTTACATATTACTTTACGTAATCTAATTTATTTATTTCTATAATATATACTGATATACTATCTTTTAATATTCATTCCCAGATTTTTCCTCTCTTTGTGACAATTTACGTTCCATCAATGGAGATCATCTCACTACTCATATAGTGTCACTTCACTACCTGATGCCATTTAGACACCACATGCTGCCTCAGCTCCTGCCGCGAGGCCCGCTGCCCCCGGCCTATTCCGTGCCATCCGCCATGCGCTGCGCCCTATGTCAGGGTTGGTAAGTGTAATTTTGGGCCAAACTTTTCCAACATTTTTTCAATTCCTCCCCTACGGATTGAGGTTGATTATATGTACATATCTTACAGGATTATTATGCATCAGCTCCTGATGAGTGGAAAAGATCACCCACGAAACGCGTTGAGCTATACTTGATGCCTACTCTATCCATTGTACCTTGATGCCATCTTTGTTCAATATTATGATTACATTATTCCTGTGTGCAACATTGTCAGTCGCCGGGCATGCCACCATTGGCACCTACAGGCTATATGCTTTGTTCTACCAATACCATTTTGACTACCATTTACTTTGTGGAATTATGTATTCGACTGTGTGTACCTGCCCATCGATTATGTTTACATTTTTTATGCCAATTATATTGTATATGTGTATATATATGAAATTCCTTTACTATATCTACTATGATCAATAAATGTACTATTTTAACCCTCCGCATTTCAACTGCTTCATTTTAAATGAATTGATTTCATTCAGTAAACATAGTTATTTATAACAGTGATATTAAACTGTTATAAGCAATCATAGTGTGCAAAAAAAAAAAATCCTGACCACCTCTCCAGAGTAGTACAGTGATACTAGGGTAATACTGTACTGCTCTGGTCACATTGTGTATAAAAAAAATGTAATTTTTTTTTTTAATTGTTACATGTTGTTTTTTTACATACTGTCACCAGTCAGTGTCCCTGATCACCGCCACACCAGTTGTATGATGATGCTGTACTGCACTGGTGACAGTATGTAAAAAAAAAAAAAATGTGCAAAAAAATATTTTTTTCTTAATTTTCCCAAAACATTTGACCAAAAAGTACAAGTTCAAAAAACATGCCATGCCTCTTACTCAATACCTCAGACTGTCAACTATCCAAAAAGGTTTTGGGGATATTTGTACTGTCCTGGCATTTTCTTGCCTCTGGGCCATCAGCACATCAGGATTGATCGATTTTCAGATATATACCATAGTTTATGGACCCTATAACTTTGCTACAGACTAAATAATAAACATTTATTTGGTTTATTTTCACCAAAGAAATGTAGCATAATACATTTCGGCCTGAATTTATGAAGAACAATTATTTATTTGCAAAGTTTTATAACAGAAAAGAAGAAAAGCGCATTTTTCTTTTTCAAAATTTTCAGTCTTATTTTCATTTATTTAGTAAAAAATAGAAAAAACCCAGCGGTGATTAGTTACCACCACAAGAAAGCTCTATTTGTGTGGAAAAAATGATAAAAATGTCAAAAGGGTATAGTGTAGCATGATCTCGCAATTGTCATTCAAAGTGTGACAGCGCTGAAAGCTGAAAACTGGCCTGGGCAGGAAGGGGGTGAAAATACCCTGTTTTACATAGTTACATAGTTAGTCTGGTTGAAAAAAAGACACAAGTCCATCTATAATGGAAGTGTTTCATGTATTGAAGTGGTTAATAAGACAAAGTAGTTGAATTCAAGTTGTAGTGGCCCAAAACTACCACTAGCTGTCAGCATACTACATAACAATAATCACCTGATGCAGTTCGATACAACGCAAAAAAGAAAAATGATATACTGTATACAGGGGCGTTGCTGGGTCTACAAAAGATCTGGGGCTAGAGCCCATAGCAGCAAAGTAAAGAAAGTCATACGCTTGGGCCAGCATACGCATGTATATGATATACATATGTGTGTGTGTGTGTGTGTGTGTGTGTGTGTGTGTGTGTGTGTACAGTTGTGCTCATAAGTTTACATATCCTGGCAGAATTTATGATTTCTTGGCCATTTTTCAGAGAATATGAATGATAACACAAAAACTTTTCTTTCACTCATGGTGTTTGGCTGAAGCCATTTATTATCAATCAACTGAGGTTACTTTTTTTAAATCATAATGGCAACAGAAACTACCCAAATGACCCTGATCAAAAGTTTACATACCCCAGTTCTTAATACCGTGTATTGCCCCCTTTAACATCAATGACAGCTTGAAGTCTTTTGTGGTATTTGTGGATGAGGCTCTTTATCTTGTCAGATGGTAAAGCTGTCCATTACTCTTGGCAAAAAGCCTCCAGTTCCTTGGGCTGTCTTGCAGGAACTGCACGTTTTGAGATCTCCCCATAGTGGCTCAATGATATTGAGGTCAGGAGACTGAGATGGCCACTCCAGAACCTTCACTTTATTCTGCTGTAGCCAATGACAGGTCGACTTGGCCTTGTGCTTTGGATCATTGTCATGTTGGAATGTCCAAGTACTTCCCATGCGCAGCTTTCTGGCTGATGAATGCAAATGTTCCTCCAGTATTTTTTGATAACATACTGCATTCATCTTGTCATCAATTTCTTATGCCTTTGTAGCTCACACATCCTCAAAACTTCAGCGATCCACCTCCGTGTTTCACAGTAGGAATGGTGTACCTTTCATCATAGGCCTTGTTGACTCCTCTCCAAATGAAGCTTTTATGGTTGTGGCCAAAAAGCTAAATTTTGGTCTCATAAATCCAAATGACTTTGTGCCAGAAGGTTTAAGGCTTGTCTCTGTGCTGTTTGGCATATTGTAACCGGGATACTTTGTGGCATTTGCGTAGTAATGGCTTTCTTCTGGCGCCTCGACCATGCAGCCCATCTTTCTTCAAGTGCCTCCTTATTATGCATCTTGAAACAGCCACACCACATGTTTTCAGAGAGTCCTGTATTTCTGAAGTTATTTGTGGGTTTTTCTTTGCATCGCAAACAATTTTCCTGGTAGTTGTGACTGAAATTCTAGTTGGTCTACCTGATCGTGGTTTGGTTTCATCAGAACCCCTCATTTTCCACTTCTTGATTAGAGTTTGAACACTGCTGATTGGCATTCTCAATTTCTTGGATATCTTTTTATATTCCTTTTCTGTTTTATACAGTTCAACTACCTTTTCCCTCAGATCCTTTGACAATTCTTTTGCTTGACCCATGACTCAGAATCCAGAAACGTCAGTGCAGCACTGGATGAAAGATGCAAGGGTCTGTCAGCAGGGCCGGACTGGCCTACCAGCATACCGGGACATTTCCCAGTAGGCTGCCTGCCCTGGGGCCACTTTAATATATGCTGTGGATGCAGCGCTTCTCCTGCCTACTTGTAACACACAGCAGGAGACCGCTGTGTCATGGAGCTCAGTGTTAAATGTTCGGCCGCACTATGACAAAATTCCCGCCTTCCTCCTAGACCAGCTCGTGTGATAGATGCAGTGTTCTGTCTATCACACAAGCTGGTATAGGAGGAAGGCGGGACTTTTGTCACAGATCGGGCGAATATTTAACACTGAGCTCTGTGACACAGCAGGAGCAGGAGATGCCCGCTGTGCGTAAGCACACACTGACTGGTGAGGCTACATTGTTTGGCACAGTAAGGCTGCAATGATGGTGAGGGAGGCTGAAATGAGGGCACAGTAAGGTGGCAATGATGGTGAGGGAGGCTGCAATTATGGTGAGGGAGGCTGCAATGAGGGCACAGTAAGGCGGCAATGATGGTGAAGGAGGCTGCAATGAGGAGACAGTAAGGCGGCAATGATGGTGGGGGAGGCTTCAATGATGGTGAGGGAGGCTGCAATGAGGGCACAGTAAGGCGGCAATGATGGTGAGGGAGGCTGCAATGAGGGCACAGTAGGGCGGCAATGATGGTGAGGGAGGTTGCAATGAGGGCACAGTAAGGCGGCAATGATGGTGAGGGAGGCTGCAATAAGGGCACAGTAAGGCGGCAATGATGGTGAGGCTGCAATCAGTGCATGGTAAGGTTGCAATGAGGGCACGGTTAGGCTGCAGTGATGGGCACGGTGAGGCAGCAAGGATGGGCATGGTGAGGCAGCAATGATAGGCACGGTGAGGCGGCAATAATGGGCACGGTGAGGCTGAAATGATGGGCACGGTGAGGCTATAATGATGGGCACAGTGAGGTGGCAATGATGGGCAAAGTAAGGTGGCAATGATGGGCACAGTAAGGCTGCAATGATGGTGAGGCTGCAACGAGGGCACGGTGAGGCTGCAATGAGGGCACGGTAAGGCAGCAATGATGGACACAGTAAAGCTGCAATGATGGGCACAGTGAGGCTGCAATGATGGGCATGTGAGGCTGCAATGATGGGCACAGTGAGGCTGTAATGATGGGCACAGCGAGGCTCCAATGATGGGCACAATGAGGCTGCATTTGATGGGCACTGGTGAGGCTACATTGATCTCTTATATCATCTCTGCAGTCTCTGACCATCTCCTGTATCATGTCTACATTCTCTTAACATCTTTAGTATCATGTCCTCAGTCTCTGACCATCTCCTGTACCATGCCCGCAGCCTCTGACATCTCCTGTACCATGCCCGCAGCCTCTGACATCTTGATATCTCCTGTACCATGCCTGCAGCCTCTGACCATCTCCTATAATATGCCCACAGCCTCTAACCATCTCTTGTATCATGTCCGAAACCTCTGACCATCTTATATCATGTCTGCAGTCTCTGAGGGAATCTGGAGAGGAGTTAAGAATGGGAGCACCGCCGGGATGGAGGTCATGGGAAAAGTCAGACATGTGTGGACTGTGGAGAGGAGACTATAGGAAAACCAGAACCACCAAGCTGGAGCCAACTGACTGATCCCTGCAAGGTGCACCTGAGAAGAGGTCAGTGACAGCGCCGCCAGGCCAGTCTGGGGGGGGGGGGTATTGATGTAAGGGGGGGAGTAAATACAATAAAGTAAGGGGGCACTGATATCAAGGTTTCCCCCTATATCAGTAACCCACCCACCCCTTACCTTAGTGTATTCTTTCTGTGGAAGGTGGTCTCTGGTCACCAGAGTAGCCCCCCCCCCCCCACATTCCCAGAGTCTCAGGTGACCTCCTTCATGATTGATCCACTTTTACTACTTTTAACTGAAGTTTGATGTTCTCATTGACCTTTTATACACACACACTAATTACAAGCAAGCAGATCTCGGATGAGGATGGTTACCTTTAATAGCCATTCAAACCCCTTTGTGTCAACTTGTGTGCATGTTATCAGGCCAAAATCCCCAGGGTATGTAAACTTTTAATCAGGGTCATTTGAGTAGTTTCTGTTGTCATGATTTAAAAAGAGTAAACACAGGTGATTGATAAGAAATGGATTCAGCCAAACACTAACCATGAGTGAAAGAAATCATAAATTCTGCCAGGGTATGTAAACTTATGAGCACAAGTGTATATATATATGTATATATATATATATATATATATATATATATATATATATATATATATATATATATATATATATATATATATATATATATATATATATATATATATCTACAGATATATATAAATATATCTATTTATAAAATATCATTACATATCTGAGTGTGGATCCCCTCTAAACTGTTTAACCCCTCAGATCACTTACTTGCTTACTGCCTGTATTGATCCCAAAGGGACTGGGCTCTGGGCTACATCTGCTCAGATGGTGGCCGGGGAGGAACATGACTGGTTAATGTTATCAGGCACAAGTTTTTATCTATATTCAGCAGTTTAGACAATGTAATCAGAGTCCCGACATCCACTTCTAGATCTGCCAGGCAATGTAATTGTCGGGAACTGCAGCACAAGGATTACTCCGCCTGAGCCTGAAAATCATCAAATAGTGCCAGCGGAGTAATCTTTGTGCTGTGGTTCCTGACAATTACATTGCCCGGCAGATTGGTATAGAAGTGGACATCGGAACTGCTGAATATAAATAAGAACTTGTGCATGATAACATTAACTAGTTATGTTCCTCCCCCGGCCACCAACTGAGCAGATGAAGCCCAGAGCCAACCCTAGGTAAAAGACTCGGGCTATGGGCCCTAGATTTGGGGCTATAGCCCCAGTATCCACCCCCTAGCGACGCCACTGACTGTATGCAATTGTACAGGAGAGAGAACAGTCATTAAACACATTATCTCCTCCATGGGGCTGTGGCTGTATAGCATGGACACAGTTAGATCGGAAAAGACAGACATGCCCTGCCTATAGGTGGTGTGGCCTATCCACTGTTTTGTCCTGCAGAACCTGTTCACCCCCTATTGCAGAACATGTAGAGTGCATATGTACATAGCTCCCAACTGTCCCTGATTTCGAGGGACTGTCCCTGATTTGGAGCAATGTCGCTCTGTCCCTCATTCCTCCTCATTTGTCCCTCATTTTGGTCTGATCTATATATGTACTTTTTATCTATCAAAAAGGGGTTTCCAGCACTAAACCTTTCATCTGATTTATAAACTACTGCATTTGTAAATTCCAAAAGCCAATATAAAGGAATAGTAGTGGTAAAAAAAAAGCACTTGTGGGTTTAACCAATCTTGTTTTTTTGTACAATTGTCCTTTAAGGGGGTGTGGCCAGGGGTGTGTCCTATGCCTGCATACTTTTGCTGATAGGTGTCCCTCATTCCCATCTCAAAAAGTTGGGAGGTATGTATGTAGCACCCTCCTAGAATAGGTTGCTGAAGAAGCTCAGGTAAACCTTGTTTTTTTTGCTGCTCTGTAAACATTGGAGCAATGTGTGATTATTTTTGGCTGCTCCGGGTCCCACTGGCTGTAGGTTCGACTACTTGTCCCTGAAGAGCTCAATGAAGGCGCACAAATCCCATGAAGGCGAATCACACATCAACAGTTCATCGAACACAGTCCGTGTGAGTGAAAAGAGGAAGGAGGGAGTGTGAAGGGATATCCAGGCAAACGGTGAATCCAAGTGACAATAAAAATGGACCCTTACCAGAAATGGTGGACCTCCTTAACCACTTCAGCCCCGGAAGGATTTACCCCCTTCCTGACCAGAGCACTTTTTACAATTCGGCACTGCGTCACTTTAACTGCTAATTGCGCGGTCATGCAATGCTCTACCCAAACGAAATTTGCGTCCTTTTCTTCCCACAAATAGAGCTTTCTTTTGATGGTATTTGATCACCTCTGCCGTTTTTATTTTTTGCGCTATAAACGGAAAAAGACTGAAAATTTTGAAAAAAAATGATATTTTCTACTCTTTGTTATAAAAAAAATCCAATAAACTAAATTTTAGTCATACATTTAGGTCAAAATGTATTCGGCCACATGTCTTTGGTAAAAAAAATGTCAATAAGCGTATATTTATTGGTTTGCGCAAAAGTTATAGCGTCTACAAACTAGGGTACATTTTCTGGAATTTACACAGCTTTTAGTTTATGACTGCCTATGTCATTTCTTGAGGTGCTAAAATGGCAGGGCAGTACAAAACCCCCCCAAATGACCCCATTTTGGAAAGTAGACACCCCAAGGAAATTGCTGAGAGGCATGTTGAACCCATTGAATATTTTTTTTTTGTCCCAAGTGATTGAATAATGACAAAAAAAAAAAAAATTTACAAAAAGTTGTCACTAAATGATATATTGCTCACACAGGCCATGGGCATATGTGGAATTGCACCCCAAAATACATTCAGCTGCTTCTCCTGAGTACGGGGATACCACATGTGTGGCACTTTTTGGGAGCCTAGCCGCGTACGGGGCCCCGAAAACCCAGCACCACCTTCAGGATTTCTAAGGGCATACATTTTTGATTTTACTCCTCACTACCTATCACAGTTTTGAAGGCCATAAAATGCCAAGATGGCACAACCCCCCCCCCCCAAATGACCCCATTTTGGAAAGTAGACACCCCAAGCTATTTGCTGAGAGGCATGGTGAGTATTTTGCAGCTCTCATTTGTTTTTGAAAATGAAGAAAGACCAGAAAAATTTTTTTTTTTTTTTTTCAATTTTCAAAACTTTGTGACAAAAAGTGAGGTCTGCAAAATACTCACTATACCTCTCAGCAAATAGCTTGGGGTGTCTACTTTCCAAAATGGGGTAATTTGGGGGGGTTTGTGCCACCTGGGCATTCCATGGTCTCCGAAACTGTGATAGGCAGTGAAGAGTGAAATCAAAAATTTAAGGCCTTAGAAAGCCTGAAGGCGGTGCTTGGTTTTCGGGGTCCCATGCGCGGCTAGGCTCCCAAAAAGTCCCACACATGTGGTATCCCCGTACTCAGGAGAAGCAACATAATTTATTTTGGGGTGTAATTTCACATATTCCCATGGCATGTTTGAGCAATATAACATTTAGTGACAACTTTGTGCAAAAAAAAAAAAAAAAATTTGTCTCTTTCCCGCTACTTGTGTCACAATATAAAATATTCCATGGACTCGACATGCCTCTCAGCAAATAGCTTGGGGTGTCTACTTTCCAAAATGGGGTCATTTGGGGGGGGGTTTGAACTGTCCTGGCATTTTATGCACAACATTTAGAAGCTTATGTCACACATCACCCACTCTTCTAACCACTTGAAGACAAAGCCCTTTCTGACACTTTTTGATTACATGAAAAAATTATTTTTTTTTGCAAGAAAATTACTTTGAACCCCCAAACATTATATATTATTTTAAAGCAAATGCCCTACAGATTAAAATGGTGGGTGTTTCATTTTTTTTTTTTCACACAGTATTTGCGCAGCGATTTTCAAACGCATTTTTTGGGGAAAAAACACACTTTTTTAAATTTTAATGCACTAAAACACACTATATTGCCCAAATGTTTGATGAAATAAAAAAGATGATCTTAGGCCGAGTACATGGATACCAAACATGACATGCTTTAAAATTGCGCACAAACGTGCAGTGGCAACAAAATTAATACATTTTTAAAAGCCTTTACAGGTTACCACTTTAGATTTACAGAGGAGGTCTACTGCTAAAATTACTGCCCTCGATCTGACCTTCGCGGTGATACCTCACATGCATGGTGCAATTGCTGTTTACATTTGACGCCAGACCGCCGCTTGCGTTCGCCTTAGCGCGAGAGCAGGGGGGACAGGGGTGCTTTTTATTTATTTATTTATTTTCTTTATTTTTTTTTGCTTTTTTATCTTATTTTTAAACTGTTCCTTTCATTTTTTTTAAATCATTTTTATTGTTATCTCAGGGAATGTAAATATCCCCTATGATAGCAATAGGTAGTGACAGGTACTCTTTTTTGAAAAAATTGGGGTCTATTAGACCCTAGATCTCTCCTCTGCCCTCAAAGCATCTGACCACACCAAGATCGGTGTGATAAAATGCTTCCCCAATTTCCCAATGGCGCTATTTACATCCGGCGAAATCTAAGTCATAAAATGCTCGTAGCTTCCGGTTTCTTAGGCCATAGAGATGTTTGGAGCCACTCTGGTCTCTGATCAGCTCTATGGTCAGCTGGCTGAATCACCGGCTGCATTCTCAGGTTCCCTGTTGAGACAGGAGAGCCAGAGAAAAACACGGAAGACGGTGGGGGGGGGGCATTCCCTCCCACTGCTTGTAAAAGCAGTCTAGAGGCTAATTAGCCGCTAGGATTGCTTTTACATGAAAGCCGACCGCTGGCTAAAAAGAATGATACCAAGATGATACCTAAACCTGCAGGCATCATTCTGGTATAACCACTCAAAGTCGTGAATGGCGTACCTGAAGACAAAAAAATGGTTAACAATAAAGCACAGTAAACGGTAAAGTATAAAAAATTGCATACCTGAAAAGCAAACATGATAAAACATAATAACAATAAAACATTGCAGAATAGAATACAGTAAAAAAGAGCAGAACAATAGAGAGAGAGAATAGAGAGAGAGAACAATAAAACGACAACTATTTTTTTTTATTTTTGTTTGTGTTTTTTTTTTTTTTTACACTTTTTTTTTGTAACTGTAACTTTTATAACTGTAACCGGTTCCAGGTTCGGGTCTCTCAAAATGCGATGGCATCTTGGGAGACCCTGTGAAAGTGTGCCTAGTCTGTGCAATGCTGTACCCTACGCTAATACTCAACTAGTGAATGGTAGCGTTCAAAACATTCACCAATGCAAAGACCAGGATTGTCAGGACAGGAGGGACAATAATAGTGAGTGCCACGCCTATATCCGCGCTAGCTGCAGACACAACATCTTTTTTGGGGGAGTTCGTTGGGTAGGGGTACTTGGGAGGATATATAAATGCCTCTCATGCAGCCGACTGCATTTGGTTGGGGATGTGAATGGGGGAAGTACGGGCGCTGCAGAAGCGGTGGGTTCCCAATTAGGATTGGCGAATGCAGCAGGAAGGGCACTATGGGCACGACGGGCCTGTGTTTGTCTTTTTGGTGGCAGTGGGACACTACTTGTGCTTGCCACCTCACCAGCTTGAACTGCACTTATGGGACTCGCCACGTCACCAAGTGTTACTGCAGTGCTGGTTTGACTACGACCAGGGTGTACTAGGCCGCTGGTGCTTGCCAGTTCACCAAAACGCTACAAAAAAAAGTGACAGTGATCGATCGATACTGCACTTAGGTAGGCTGGACTGGGCTGGGCCGGGCGGAGGGGCAAAACGCAGGTGCTAGCAGGTATCTGGGCTGATCCCGCTAACACTGCGTTTTTGGGAACCCTAAACTGCTGGGGACGCCAGTATAGATCTGATCGGATCAGATATTGATGCGTTCAGATACTATACCACTAAGGGAGGTGTACGGTGCGTGTACGGTGCGTGCATGGGTGTTCGCGGTACTGGCGCTAATCTGACGCTGCCTAGGGCGACGCATATCACCGCCGGGCGATCAGGGGGCTAAACCTTTTTTCGGTAATAAACGGCGGGTGCCCTGACACTATAAAAAATAAACTAACTAACCAGCGTCACCCGTAACGGTTATACGGTGATCAGTGGTAAAAGGGTTAACTAGGGGGCCATCAAGGGGTTAAAACATTTATTAGATAGTATATGGGGGTCCCTGTCGCTATAAAACACTGACGGCGAACCTAAATATTTACGTCCCTAACTAGCGTCACCAGCGACACTAATACAGCGATCAGAAAAATGATCGCTTAGCGACACTGGCGACAGGGGGTGATCAAGGGGTTAAAACTTTATTAGGGGGGGTAAGGGGGGTACCCTAGACCTACAGGGGGCTAAACTTTTATTTGGTAATAAACGGCGGGTGCCCTGACACTATAAAAAATAAACGAACTAACCAGCGTCACCCGTAACGGTTATATGGTGATCAGTGGTGAAAGGGTTAACTAGGGGGCAATCAAGGGGTTAAAACATTTATTAGGTAGTATATGGGGGTCCCTGTCACTATAAAACACTGACGGCGAACCTAAATATTTACGTCCCTAACTAGCGTCACCAGCGACACTAATACAGCGATCAGAAAAATGATCGCTTAGCGACACTGGTGAGGGGGGGTGATCAAGGGGTTAAAACTTTATTAGGGGGGGTAAGGGGGGTACCCTAGACCTACAGGGGGGTAACAGTCACTACCCTAACACTGCTAACTGTCACAAACTGACACTATGCAGTAATCAGGAAAAAAAAAAAAAAAACTGCTTGGTGTCAGTTTGTGACAGGGGGGGGGGTGATTGGGGGGGGATCGGGGGCGATCGGGGGGGGATCGGGGGTGTAATGTATGCCTGGCATGTTCTACTGTGTGTGTGTGTGTGTTTGGTGCACTTACATGTCATCTCCCCTCGGCGCTGGAACGGAAACTCCCGAGCCGAGGAGAGATGACATCACATCCTCTGCCTCTGTGTACTATACAGAGGCAGGGGATGTTTCTCATTGGCTGGGAGCGATCGCGAGGGGGGGGCCACGATCGGATGGCCTCCCCCTCGTCTCCCATCGCTTCCAACCAAATGCCGACCGCAGCTGGCACCGGGGGGGGGTCCGATCGGACCCCCCACCCGCGGGAAGGCAATCACGTTTCAGGTACGTGATTTTGCCTGCCCGTGCTGCTCTGCTCACGTATATAGGCGTGAGGCGGTCGGCAAGTGGTTAATAGCAAGGTCATATGCGCATGCAGATACAGCCCTCTGCAGGGACAAATGGATGACAGTGTCCGGATCCACAGATGTGTACAGCGTTCCAAAGGGAGGCAATTCCAGCGAGTCAGCCTAGGGAGAAGCACCCACTGGTCCGGAGGGCCGTGAGTGCAAAAAAGGCAAAAAGGCTCCGATGGTGTAGTAAAATTGAAAGGTTTTATTACTTATGGGGGCAGAGAGCACATCTCCGCCATACAGTATATTAAAATGGATTAAAAAGCCGGCATACAAAAAGAATGAACACCTGTGTAAACAAGCATGGGGCGTACAACGTGATAGCGTACAGTGCGTAGCCAAGCCCTACATGTTTCGTCATAAATGACGTCTTCAAAGGGGCCCCTTTGAAGGGGGACACGGGCCTCTTCCCGACAACCCTGGGCTGTGGTTGTTGGTGTCTGGGGTTTATGCCCCAGATCCCCCCCCCCATGTAAATGAGTATCGGGTACATGGTACCCTTACCCATTCACCAAAAAAAGTGTCAACAAATAATAAAAACACAGGGAATATTTTTTAATAAAGGATTTGTCAAAAACTAAAACCAGTGTCCACCCCATTTAGATCTGTCATCAATCACGCCACCTGCTGATCCGAAAAAAAAGACCGCAGACCCCCGACAGCCACAGCCCAGGGTTGTCTGGAAGAGGCCCTTGCCCCCATCAACATGGGGACAAGGTGCTTTGGGGTGGGGGGTGCAAAGCAACCCTCGCTCCAAAGCAACCACCCCCCCCCATTTTGAGGGCATGTGGCCTGGTATGGTTCAGGAGAGGAAGGAGCTCGTTCGCCGTCGCCCCCCCCCCCCCCTTTACTGACCTGCCGGGCTGCATGCTCGGATAAGGGCCTGGTATGGACCCCTCTCCATTTTTTTTACATTTTTCTATTGCCAGGCAATGACGGCATTCTTTTCCTTACATTCATTTGTCAGTGGGGAAGCCTGCTAAGAGATTATCACTCATGGTTGTTAGGGACGCGGGCAGCTGGCTTCCCGGCCTGCTGCCTAACAACCAGCTATTTCTTCTCAAAGAATTCATTTTTCGACCAATCTGAATTCTAATTGTTCTTGGAATTCATTAGAAAACGAATAAACTAAACTAATTTTAACCAATTTTAACTAAATTTGTTACTATTTAATTCAGAGATTCGGATACAAATCCAAATCTCTTAATAACCGAAATTTGGCCGAATTTGTATTCGGACAGAAACGAATTGCACGTGTCTAATAAATAGTTTGGGGCCTAATGCAGTAGTCTTTTTGTGCATGAGGCGAAGATATTACCCTGAAGGGCTGTTGACCTTCTGAGAAGTTTAGCTGAAGTCTAAAGGAGCTCATCAACCTCAGTAAGATCTGGGGGCTTATTTGCTGGAAATAGTTGAAGCTGGATCAAGGGGGATTCACTGAGCGCCTGGCCTGGAGATTCACAGGAGAAACGTCTCACCGATATTGGACGGAGGCATCCAAGTATACAGGGACATTGTGAGTATAGGTCTGTATGTAAGTTCCTAGTGACTGACTGTTTTAACCGTTTGAGAAATTGCTACAGTGCTGCTATATTGGCACCTTCCTGTTGCTGGAGTCCCAAGAGTGTCTGCTCCCCTAGTGTCTGGAAAGAGGGAAGTTGCCCTGTAGAGAGTAGACAGGGTGAAGAGTGTCCTGGTTACTCATGCACTAAATTCAGAGTATCCTGCACCCAAACCAACTTTAAAAAGAAATAAAGCACAAAAAGATGCTCCCCTGCCTGGTTGTTGCATTGTGAGACTGTCTGAGCTGTTGTGTGCCTGGCTGCCTATATACCTGAACAAGAAGAGAACCTGGGGCAAAAAAGCGGGGCCTGACTGGGGTCTGCACTACACATGCTAAAGTAGCATGAAATGCGTTGACCCTTTACTTTGTTCCCACAGTGTCTAGATGCTGTATTTAGGTGATTTATTGTTACAATAAAGCTGTACATTTCTTCAGAGTGCGACTGCCCGAAACTTTGGGGTTTTCCATATCTATACTTCTGTTCATATCAGTGCTTTCAGTGACTTTCTTTCAACCAGGTGTGTCAGAGGGGCTAAGGTTGTTCTTGGAGTCGAGGTGCAGAACAGAGAACCCGAATTACCAAGCTGCTCTTTCGTGGGTAGTGATACACATAGTAATATATGGGGACCCTTTTTGCAGGTCATGGAGGAAGAAGAGCTTAGCCAGGAGACTTCGACATCAGTGGCTTTGCAGCATCCAATGGGTAGCACAGTGAAGCTCTTGGATGAGCAGGGACAAGTGAGTATAAGACTTGGAAGGGGGGCGTGCTGGTGCAAGAATAATTTAAAGCATAAGTATAGTTTTTTTTTTTAATTATTCCTTGCTATCCAAAAAATAGTTATAGCTAAACTTTAATGGTAATCTCCAGGTTTTGAGCCAAATTTAGCCCCAACCCCTCCACCCCCTAATGCCCCGTACACACGGTCGGACATTGATCGGACATTCCGACAACAAAATCCTAGGATTTTTTCCGACGGATGTTTGCTCAAACTTGTCTTGCATACACACGGTCACACAAAGTTGTCGGAAAATCAGATCATTCTGAACGCGGTGACGTAAAACACGTACGTCGGGAATATAAACGAGGCAGTGGCCAATAGCTTTCATCTCTTTATTTATTCTGAGCATGCGTGGCACTTTGTGCTTCGGATTTGTGTACACACGATCGGAATTTCCGACAACGGATTTTGTTGTCGGAAAATTTTATATCCTGCTCTCAAACTTTGTGTGTCGGAAAATCCGATGGAAAATGTGTGATGGAGCCCACACACGGTCGGAATTTCCGACAACAAGGTCCTATCACACATTTTCCATCGGAAAATCCGACCGTGTGTACGGGGCATAACTCCCACTATAGGACATTCCAGCATGGCAACATTTTATATTTTACTTTGTTCCTGTTGCGATAAGCTTTTACAATTTCTTCCTCTCATGTCATTACTAGGTAAAAAAAAAAATTCTTATAGGGGCAGCTGCTGGGAGATAAATTCCAACTTACACAAGCATGCCCCCAGAACTACATCTCCTAAGATCCCTTTCTCTACACAAAATCTGGGGAAAGGCTTTTAGGAAATAATTAAAATAATAATTAATTTAATAATAAAAAAATAATAATTATTATTATTTTCAAAGAAAAGAAATCAATGTGTACATGTGGAGAAGGACAGACAGGGGAGAGGCTGTATGGAGCTTTGTAGTCCAGCAGAGAACTTAGGGAGGGCTATCAATGCTGGGATTTCTGTGCAGTACAGGGAAAATTGTCAAGTTCACTACAGAAGTCAGGAACTCGCTGGATTTTTGGCAGATCAGCAGGTTTTATTTTTATCTACTTGCAGTTTTTTTGTAGGGATAAAACATATGGAAAGGTGCATGTGTTGCAGATGTACTGATTTTTTATTTTGCCATGTAATAAACTTTAAGGCTGTAGTAATAACCTCTTTAATATGTTAGAGGTCACCTTGTAATATGCAGGCTTTTACATGCAGAGTAATGTACACAGCCAAATCTCTCCTGGAGAACCTAGTTTCCAACAACCTTTTATTTGCTGAGCCAAAAGATAAAGGTTTTCGATAATGAGACGTGTTCCACTGGTGGTTTGAGTAAGAGGAGAGCGTGACTGGGTGGTCACATGAGAATATAAAGAGGAGTTGATAGCATAGGTGTAAAATTTGTCCAAATTTCTGGCCAGAAAGGGAAACATGTTAGCCTATCTGCTCTGTGTGGTTTGTCTGTTGTGCCTCCAGGACACGGGAGCACAAGAAGATGGTAAGAGGGTCACCTGTGGACCTTTGTTTATAATGCTGATAACTCGTTTTAGCTGTAATAAGAATAGCAATTCATTTTTATCATTAATTAATGCAGTTTCCAAAGCAAGCAAAATAATTTCTTTTTAATTCTTTAATTTGTATTATTTTTGGACACCACTTCACAAAAAGGATATCAGGGAACTTGTGCAAGTGCAGAGAAGGGCAACCAAACTGATAAGAGGCATGAAGGAGCTCAGCTATGAGGAAAGATTAGAGGAATTGAATTTATTCTCTCTTGAGAAAAAGGTTATGTGGGGGGTGGTATGATCACCATATATAAATACATATGGACCATAGTGATCCCCCACATTACTCTTCAAAGTAAGAGCTGTGAAAATGTTGAATAGACACCTTCAGGAGCTGGTTCTGGCCAGCTTGGTGGGTTTTTTTTTTTTTCAAAGAGCTGGATATATTGCTAGATGCATGAAATATAACTTGATATAATGCCAGTATTTATTAGTCCAGGGAGATCCTGATTGCCTTGGGCGATCGAAAAGGACCCCCCCATCCTATGATTGTACCATGCCTAACAGGGCTTTTGTTGCCTTCTTCCGGATCAATTGTAGGTATAGGGTTCTGTATATGGAGGTTTGTTATGTATTTTCTTCTATTGGTTTAACTAGATGAACTATGTGTCTTTTTCCAACCTAAACTATGTAAATATCAAGGCACTGACTATTAAATTTGAAGTACCCAATCCAGTTCAGTAAACCTAAGACCCCATACACACTATACAACTTTTCTGATTTCCTTTCGATTTACCAAAACCATGTAGTGCAAGGGCCTGCCTGATTGCATACGAATTGAAACTCTTAAGGTTTGACCTCATATTATATGGTTTTGTAAAATCTAAAGAAAAAAAAGCTACAGAAAATTGTATAGTGTGTATCCAGCTTTAGACCCACAAAAATCTTGATGATAGTTTTAGTGACATTTTACAGTTGTCAATGAATTCATTAAAAGGGTCAAGTCCACCCAAAAACTCATGTTTTATTATAAAGCATTGAAGCATTAATACCTTTTTAGACAGTCTCTTCTCTTGGGTTCTCTGTTGATGAGTTCCCAGGTCTGCACACTAGCTGTGTCCATTATGAGGGACTGCTGGATTTTTTAATACATTTTTTTTTTTATATTAAAGATAATGTAACTGGAGTAGATGGGATACACAAAGAATCCAGAAGCTGATTCAGTCCACCAGACTCCACGCCTCATTTTTGTGTTGACTGGCTCTTTAAGGAACTGGACTTTTGGTGGTTCTACTGGGATGATGCCTAAAGCTACAGCAGTAATTCTCAAACTGTGTGCCACGGAACACCATTTGCAGGTGTGCCGTGGGAGTTTTGAAAAATATTAAAAATTGCTAGCATTTCGAAACATATTGAAAAATTAAATGGTAAATCAATGTCACAAAAGTTAAAAAGTAACATCTATAAAAATGCAATCTCTGTCACTCATTGGTTTCTTTCGTATTGCAAGACTTGTGTGAGATCTCGGGAGAACTTGATTGCCCTTATTATATTGTAATAATAGAGACAGTTCCATTCCAACTTTGATGCTTATAAATAAAGTTTGTTTATTGTTTAGCAATGGAGAAATCAAGTCTGGAAATGCACGCTTGTTTGTCGACTTTGGAGCCTCTCTTCAATCTGATTTGCTCTCAAAAACATGCACATCCTTCACATTAAATTTTAAATTAAATATATATGTAAAAATAAAGAAGTTCTTCAAAACAAAAATTGTTAAATCTTTTCAGGTCTGCCGTGAAAATTTTTGATCTTTTTGGTGCGCCGCAAGATAAATTTTGAGAAACACTGAGCTACGGGCATCATCCCGGTATCTTTTTTTCAGCCAGTGATTCCCTGTGTTGTAAAAGCCATCCTAGAAGCTAATTAGCAGAAGGATTGCTTTTACGGGTGGCGGGAGGGGATGACCCCCCCTTCCACTGCCCATCGGCACCTCTCTGGGCTCTCCCGTGCAATCGGCAGCCCGATATCTGATCCGGAAGTGTCGATTGGTTATCCTAGAGCTGGCTATCTCTTATGGTCTAGGAAGCTGGAAGCGACGTCATTACGTCACTTTCAATGATGGCAGATGTAAACAGATCCATTTTCTGCAAAAAATAAGGGGGGGGGGGTACCTCATGTTTTACGGGGTAGAGGAGAGATCTGGGGTATTATAGCCCTCAGATGTCTCCATAAAGAGGACCTGTCATGCCTTATTTCTAACACAAGGGATGTTTACAGGATAGGATAGGAATAAAAGCGATCCAAAAAAAAATTTGGAAGGGACGATGTAAAAAAAAAAAGAAGAAATGAAAATTTTAAGCGCCCCCTACCCCTCCGTGCTCACACGCAGTGGCAAACGCATAAGTAGGTTGGGCACATGTGTAAATGGTGTTTACACCACACGTGAGGTATCGCCGTGAATGTTTTACCGAGAACAATAATTCTAGCACTAAACCTCCCGTGCAACTCTAAACTGGTAACCAGTAAAAACATTTAAAGCATCGCCTACGGAGATTTTTAAATATTGTAGTTCATCACCATTCCACCAGCATGCGCAATTTTAAAGCTTGACATGTCAGGTATTTATTTACTCGCTGTCATGGAACCCCGACGTACTCCGCTTGAGTGCTTCAGTCAGTACCCTGTTTCCTCCAGTCTGAACCATCAGATATTACAGCCCCAAATTGTAACCAAGAACCAGGCGAGACTAGCTCAGTTACAAACTGGAACATGGAATGTTTATTTGAACAAACTCACACCAAATATATACCACAGGAGGACATTCCCCCCTCCTGATCATATTACCCTAACAATACAAACTGTAACTAGAAACATAATTACAACAACTGACATACTACAAACATTACCTTAATTGGCCACCTGGATGACTAGACTATTCGCCCCCTACAACGGTGAATACAAAGGACACATTATCATAAGTATAAACACATCCCACAAACGTTTGCTAGGAGAGACAAAATGTGTTCCAAATAGCACAATTAACAATACAAACAGTGATCTCCCCCCTAATCAGCCTAGTAGGCAACAGACTATAGCAGGAAACCTCAGTAGCAGACTGTTCGGCTCCTCCTTTGAAGAACATGAAACAGAGGCCAATGTGCCCAGCTATTTCAATTAACATGTATAGTTCAGAATCAAAGAAACCAGGAATAGACTTTATATATTTCCTGGGAGATATTGTGGATAAATATTACTGTCCCATCTGAAGTACTCCAAACCACGTTCTCAGTGCCCATTAAGTGGTGGTCCATCAATAGAGAATGATCTACTCTCTCCCTGGGCCATAGTCAGTGGGTAAGAGGCTTGCTCCTAGTCTTCTCCAGAAGCCCCTATCTTGGTTAGGTCAGTCAAACTTGCCATAACATCATCTGTATGTATAACATCTGTATATATATTTTTTTTTTAAATTGGGTTATATAGTGTGTTTTTCTTTTTTAATTCATTAAAAGATTTTTTTAACAAAAAAATTCATTTAACAATTGCTGCACAAATACCATGTGTCATAAAAAATTGCAACACCACTCTATTGTATTTAATCAGGCCTCTGTTTAAAAAATGATATAATGTTTGGGGGTTTTAAATCATTTTCCAGCAAAAATTATCATTTTTGCATGTAGGAGAGAAATGTCAGAATTGGCCCGGGTGGGAAATAGTTAAATAACCTTTTTTTTCAATAAAAATGTCTATCAGTATGTGTGTTGTTGCCATCCAATACAGTTGATTTGGATACTGGATTTTGTGTTCCTCCTCAATAGCTCTACTCATCCTTGTTTTTTTCTTTTACATCCATGCAGTTGGCTTAATCAAAGTTGAATTCACAGTCGTGAATGACTTAACAGAGAACTTTTTTAAGGATTCCATTATTGTAGAAGTGAGAGAAGGGTCCACACTACTGCAGGTCATGGAAAAAGCTGCTAAACTGAACCCCAAGGAATTCAGGTGAGAACTTGCAACTTGACATTGACGAAAGCCGTTTCTTGTTTGACATTTGATAATGAAACACATGTGTGGTTCTCAGAGAGTGTTTATCAGCACTCCTTGCTACAACCTCTCTCTTGGCTTATAGTTTTAGAGGTCATTAAAAACCCAACTCCAGCCATTTTTTTTTTTTTAATCAGGCTGTATACACTATTCAGCCATAACATTAAGATCATTGACAGATTAAGTGAATAACATTGATTATCTCATTACAATGGCATCAGAATGTTGGTGAGATATATTAGGCAGCAAGTAGACATGTTGTCCCTGAAAATGATGTGTTGAAAGCAGAAAAAATGGGCATCGCAGTTTGTTGTGTTGCTGCAGACTGGTTAGGGTTCCCATGCTGAATCGTGCCACAGCCAAAAGCACCTACAATGGGCATTTGAGCATCAGAACTGGACCACAGAGCAATGGAAGAAGTTGGCCTGGTCTAATGAATCATGGTTCCTTGTACATCATGTGGATAGCCGGGTATTTGTGTCACTTACCTGGGGAAGAGATGGTAGTATGTGAAGAAAACAAGCCAGCAGAGGCAATGTGATGCTTTGGGCAATGTTCTGCTGGGAAACCTTGGCTCAGAGTCATACCTGCAGGGGTTTGGCCCCATGCTGCTGGGGGCCCGTGTGGGCCCCTGGAACACCTGTATAGGAGAAGCGGGGGTGGCACCTGCATATACTGTAGAGAAACCAAACCTTGGCTCCTGACATTTATGTGGATGTTACTTTGACATGTACCACCTACCTAAGCATTGCAGGTAACCAAGTACATTCCTTCATGGAAATGGTATTCAGCAGGATAACGTGCCCTGCCACACTGCAAAAATGGTTTAAGAATGGTTTGAGGAACACAACAACGAGTATGAGGTGGTGACTTGGTCTCCAAATTCCTCAGATTTCAATTCATTGAGATTGTAGTATGTGCTGGAAAAACAAATCTGATCCATGGAGGCCCCATCTTGCAACTTACAGGCCTTAAGGGATTTGGCTTGGAGCCAGATACCACAGCATACCTTCAGTGGTCTAGTGACGTCCATGATGTGAAGGGTCAGGGCTGTTTTGGTGGAAGAAGGGGGACCTACCCAATATCAGTTGGGTCATCATAATGTTATGGCTAATTGGTGTATACCCCTTCATTACCAGGCCATATATCAGTTTTCAGTGTTATGATACTTTGACAATTACTGGGCCATGCGATAGTGTACCCAACTACATTTTTATACCTTTTTTAATGTTTTAATTTTTTTTTTTTTACTATATAAAGAAGGCCAGACCTACTTAAAAAAAAAAAAAACTGTTTCCCTTAATTTCTGCCAGAAAACATAGCAAATAAAAATGCCAGGACAGTATGAATACCCACAAAATGACGCCTTTGTGGAAAGTACAAGAAAAGACAAGTAGCCCTGGACTTTGATTGAGGCGGGAGAGATTTGGCACACGTTCATAAAAAAAATGCGATAAAATCAATCTATTTATTACAGAATGCTGTGTAACCGAATGGGAACAGCAATGATTGTGCGTAACCCGGCATAGTGGCCATGTTAACAGCATAAGTAAAAACAGATATCAATTCATTACAATTATTGTACATCCATAAACAGCAGCAATATTCATAGTGAGTTGCTAATCCAGTGGATACACATACATCATGAGGAGTAAAAAATGCACATACATAAATTAAGGCAGTATGTGAACATAATACAAACAACAAAAATACCCAACAGTATGGGCATACATTCCTGGCTTGTTAGGGTCTCAAGAATTGAGATAGGGCGTCAGTACTTCAGGTGTGATCACTTTTCAGATAGTGGCACCATAGCTTGTGGACTCTATAACTTTCACAAAGAACAAATAATATACACCAATTTGGCTTATTTTTACCAAAGATATGTAGCAGTATAAATTTTGGCCAAAATCTATGAAGAAAAATTACTAATTTGCAAAATTGTATAACAGAAACGAAGAAAAATGCATTTTTTTAAGAATTTTCAGTCTTTTTTTCTTTTATAGCTCAAAAAATAAAAAAACCCAGCGGTGATTAAATACCACCAAAAGAAAGCTCTACTTGTGTAAAAAAAAGGACAAAAATTTCATATGGGTACAGTGTTGCATGACTGAGTAATTGTCATTCAAAATGTGAGAGCACCGAAAGTTGAAAATTGGTCTGGTTAGGAAGGGGATTTAAGTGCCCAGTGGGTAAGTTGCTAGAAATAGATATCTACCTCCTCGCTGTTCTTTTCAATTTTACAATACAGCAGTAGGGAGGAGGTTGAAGTGCACCTATGCTCAGACTATGGACATTAAACTATTTACATATTCTTAATAAGTCATAGAAGAGCTTTAAAACAAGTCCCCATTCACCTCTCTAAGCAATTCATTCTAAAAATTACTTAAAGTGGATGTAAACCCTCTCCTATACCCAGTGAAGTGAACAGCCTCAGATGATACACAGAGATGAAATAAATCTCCCTACATAAGTTTTACATGTATATCTGCTGTTTTTCCCTTTCTATATTCTTTAGAATGTTCAGATTGTGTTAGAAATCTTTCTTCCTCATTCAGCAGTGGGAGGGGAGTCTGGGCTTCCACTGTGTGAGAACTGATTGCCTATGTGGAGAGGAGGTGTGTCCCTTTCCTCCAGAAGAACAAAAGAGCATGCGGAGCTGTAGTCTGAATAGACAAGCTCTCTGTTAATCTACTTCTAAGCTCCCACCCAATACAAATTTTCAGCTGCTGTTATCTCATGTGTCTGAGAACTTGTCAGAACAGACTCTGCTGATAACAGAACGGAGCAGCAGAAAGACACGACACTTAGAGCTTTGGAGAGAGATAAGTAAACACTACAGATATATGTGCCTAGGTCATATTTCATGAATGGGGTTTACAACCACTTTAACTAGGGATGAGCTCAGTATTTGTTCATAAAATAAGGTTGAATAAGGTTGAATATTACTGATTATTTAGGGAATTCGGCATATATAAATCTGATAGCTTCCAGCTGTCAATGGTTGCTAAGGAAGCAACAGGTGCTGGCACCCATCATATACTTGCCAGCCATTGACATCACCCGACCTGTTTACTTACATGGCTGGGGATCAGAGGGATTACATAACTGCCTAAATATGGCCACATATTGTGCATTTTCTGTGCATTATAGCATTATAGTTTGAAGAAAGGTGATGTTTAAAGCAAAAGCCTTGGAATAGGTAATTTCTATATTAGAGAATTGTTGGAACTCTTCTAACGCCGTTGATAGCTTGGAAATCATGATATGGGGTTCAGTCAGGAACAATAAAACATTGTCGGGGAAGGCTGCAAGTTTGTATTCCTTCCCTGCTACAGGGAACCCTTTAATGTTGGAGTCCGCATTAAGATGTCTAAGAAACGCAGCAGTGGTCCTGGAAGCAGCATGTCTGGGGTCTTATGAGGCGCTACGGAACCTACTTTACCAGGGTCCTAGAGCTCCCTTCTCTCTCACGACGGCAATGAGAGCGGTCATACGGGCGTGGTCAGTGGCAAATTCAAGCCGCCTTAGACAGGAGAAGATTCACTGCAGTACACTGTGTGATACTGCTGATATGCACAGAGCGTCCTTGGCTCCTCCCACGCATTACATCACAGTCACGTGACTTTTTCAATTGTGCCAGCACAAATAGGTAAAGTTCAAGTGTGTGTAAAAGCAGGTGTCCCAATACGTTTGGTAATATAGTGTATGTTGAGGAGCAACACGGATCTATAATTAAAGACATCTAATTGTTTTTAATTTGGTGGGGTCTATTTAAAATGCTGCATCTCTTGTTGTTAGATCTATCGTTTTTATGGTAATAATAACGATATTATCAATAATTCATATTGATGAGGAAAGCTCCAAGAAAATCTGTTCAGTTCCCGTGTAAAAAACTCAAAAATTGATTTAATAATGAAAATAGCAAAATATTACAAAAACAATGTCAAAATGTAGAATATAAAAATAGCATCAATAAGTTTCTTATTCTTGAAATGAAGATTGTATAAATGTATCTTTGTGTGTGTGTGAGAAGGTTTGTCAGCCTCCCCAAATGTCTCTCGTGTCTGCTGGAGTGAATGTCTGCTGCAGTAAACAGCCTGTCTGAACTGTTTACTAGCTTTCTACTCCTAAAATCAGCCCCCAACTTTTTCCTATAAAGGCTGGCTTAAAGTTTGTTTTTCACTTGTAGTACTATAGAAATTCCTGGGCTTTCAATGAACAGTTTCCTCCCACCTTTCTGACAAGGGTGGGGGTCACTCAGTCTCTAACATTCCCGAGGTGTGGGATAAGAGGAAAGCTATATGTAAAACCATTTAACTTATACAATATACAAGTTTCTTTTTTAACATCTAAATCAAATACTACATATATTTCAGTATATAGATTATTCATTTAAAACGCAACGTTCTTAATAATATCCTAATCAAGAAATATTGTAATATAAAGCAATTATGATCTTTAACTAAAACTTTAGACCTTTAGACTTTAGACCTTTCTTCTCATGTGATGAGGAAGGTGAAAGGTCAGCTCACTCTTAATTACTGCCATACGTGGGGTCTACATAGAACTGCTTATGAGCTTATTAAATATATAAATGTATCCAAGTCCATTATTCTCAGAGACCCAATCCATTCATAAATTCTGATATTCTAACACTTGTGCTCAATTTTTTTCCGTCACTTTGCTACTTTAGGGCAAAGTTAAAGAGTAACTTTAAACCCAACCCCTCTCCCCCTAATTCACTTAAAGTAGTTGTAAACTCTCACACATACCCAGTGCAGTGACTGGCCTCAGGTGATAAACAGAGATGAAACAAATCCTCCTACATAAGTTGTAGCTGTTTATCTACAGCTGTCTTTCCTCTACATCCATTCAAAGTGTAGAACACAAACACAGGATCTCTCAGCTCTGAAAAGCAGGGGGTAGAGAGCTAAGGTTACATCAGTAAGGAGATCTCTGAAAGCTCATTGGAGGGAAGGGACACACCCCCCTTCACACAGCACACAGGAACAGAGCTGAGGCTGTCAATCACCTCCCCGTCACCATTTTTTCTTGGTGTCAGAAAAACACATTAGAAATTACTGATTGCTGATAGCAGAGGAATGAGGCAATGGACAGAAATGACACTTAGTGCTCTGGATTGAGACAAGTACACCTTATAGAGGGATATGCTTTGTTCAAATGTCATATTCGAGGTTTACAACCTTCTCACCTTCTCCATGCTGAGAAGACTTGGAAAGGAAGGAAGGAGTGACTGGTGTCCAAAGAAATGCGAGTTTGAAAGTAGGTTAAGCTACTTTTACAAAACGCCTTTTAACCTCACATGTCTTTGGACACTGGGCGCTCTTTCCTTCGTTTTCAAGTCTACATGCGGAAACTACCATAAGGCTGTACCAAAAAGGCAGCAGCCCAAGCCCCAAGAGGGTTTACTGCCTTCATCCATTATTGGGCACAACCTACTGGAAGGGAATTCTTCCCACTTGCCCCCACAACTACTCACCCACAATCAGTGACTGATCCAGTCAGTCCAGCTCGGTCTCCAGCACAAATGAGTTGCCGCGCTAATGAGGGAAACGAAATAATTTAGGATCATGGAGGCGATCCGCTATAAGGAAAAATGAACTAAACTGAATTTATTCCCCCTTGAGAAGAGAGGCAACTAAGGGGGATATGATCCCCTTCTACATATACATAATTGCTCCATATACAATGGTCCTTTACAGTAGGAGCTTTGAAAATGGGATGTGGAGGCTTCCACAGAGGCTAGTTTTAGCTGATTTAGGAGGTTCTTCACAAAGGCTAGAGGTGTTTCTACATTTACAAAATATAGCTGGCTATTACTATGTAAGAAATAACATTGTAGAACATTGATTCATGAAGTATCTGGTTGCCTTTGGAGACCCAGGAAGGATTTTTTCCAAGAAAGAACAAACTGCACCAAAAGAGATTGTTTGCCTTTCAGTGGACAGAAGGATAGTTTAACATGGTCATTTTTTTTTTATTTTTTATTTTAGCTTGAAGGATATGTGTCATTTTTCAACTTGGCTATGTAGCTCTATAAAAGTTCTGTATCTCTTAATTGTTCACTTTTATCATCTGTACTATACCTTTAGCTTCCAGACAGAAGACTACCCTTTCGGGGTTTACATTACGGCCATTGGAAAACTTGCCGGAAGCACCAATGAAAAGACATACTGGCAGTTCTTTAGTGGTAACAATCCACTGATAGCAGGTAAGTACTCGGTACACTTGAGTGTGCCGTCCCTTATTATGGGTCTGAATAGAAATGCAGATTACTAGGCATAAGCGGATTAATAGAAAATTTCCTTTCTCTGAAATTTTGGGGGAATATTAGGAAATGTTGATGAAATTTTGCCAACTTGGCAAAATGCATTGGAGTCAATGAGGAAGAAAAAATAAGGTGTTTTATAAAAATGGACTTCAAAATTCCCCAAATTCTCTCTGTTATCTTTCATCACAACTTGCTCCTATTGCACCAGCCCACCAAAAAAAAAAAAAAAAAATTTTTACTGCTCCCCAAAACCAACCCTACAGGTTTCACCACTAATCGTGGCTTCATCAGGGGTGCCAACTGTTCAAAGTGCATTGTGCAAGCAAAGTATTTGAAGCGGTATTAAATCCAAAAGCAAATTTTTACTATATTGCAGCTTACCAAATCTTAGATGTGATGGCTGCATTCATTTTCTTTTTTAGGCTTTCTTTTCTGTACTTTCACCTGGTGATCCAGCCAGTAAGTCTGTTGTTTTTTAACAGAACAAGCTGTCATACAGATTTAGCATTTAGAGGGATGAGAAAAACCATTTACCACTGACAGGGGTGCTTACAATGGTCTGCTTTTATTCCCAAAAGGAATAAAACGGTTTGCTGTAACTGTTGATAGTGTTAGCTGGAGTTCAGCTTCAATTTGTTAGTGTATCTAAATCTGCTAGTTCATCTAACACTGCCCACCCTCCCAGACTGAAAATGCTGCTATCCGAAGGTGTCCCCTGTGCTCCTTTATCCAGAGTGGGGGCACTCTAATACAGGAGGGTGAGTTATTGGCCAGATCACTAGGTGAAAACAGAGGGAAAAAGCCTAAAAAAAGAAAACTAATGCAGCCACCACATCTAATGATTGGTAAGCAACAATATATTACATTTTTGGCTTCAATACCACTTTAAAAGTGCACTTAGTGTTTACAGTACATGCATATATGCATACAAGCTTATATTACATAAGTTCCCATGATAAGGAAAACAGTATCTAATGCCGCGTACACACGAGCGGACTTTACGGCGGACTTTGCCCGGCGGACTGGATTTCGTCGGACAATTCGATGTGTGTGGGCTCCAGCGGACTTTGTTTTCTCAAAAGTTGGACGGACTTAGATTTGAAACTTGTTTAAAATTTATCCGTTGAAATCGAGTCCGGTCGAAAAGTCCGCCGTCTGTATGCTAGTTCGACGGACTAAAAAGCCACGCTAGGGCAGCTATTGGCTACTGGCTATGAACTTCCTTGTTTTAGTCCGGTCGTACGTCATCACGTACGAATTCGACGGACTTTGGTGGATTGTGTGTAGGCAAGTCCGTTCAGTCAGAAAGTCCGTCGTAAAGTACGTCGAAAAATCCGCCGGGCAAAGTCCGCCGTAAAGTCCACTCGTGTGTACGCGGCATAACAGTATCTAGCTCTCAAATTTTCCACTCGCCTACTCGCATTTTGCAAGTGGAAAATGAGGGCTAGCGAGGAGCTGGGCTGCCTGGGAGTGGGGGGGCGAGCACCGTCGGCGGGCGGGGTTGATCGGGAGCCGTTCTCCCAGCGATCGCCCCGGGGGAAGAGAGCGTGGAGGAAGAGAAGAGCCGCGGGATCACAGAGCGCGGATAGCACGCTGTAACAGCTGACATTACAATTGACTCCGCTCTGCTCGCCGTCATACACAGCCCCGCCTCCTCCTGACCTGCGCTTGTGATAGACCGAACGCAGGTCCAATGCTGGGATGCCTTCTGTCTCTCACAAGCGCAGGTCAGGAGGAGGCGGGGCTGTGTATGACGGCGAGTAGAGTGGAGTCAATTGTAAAGTAAGATCTTACAGCGGGCTATCTGCGCTCTGAGATCCTGCAGCTCTCCTTCTCCAGTCATGGTTCCTCTCTCTTCCTCTGCCCAGGCAAGGCTGCAATGGTGGGCACGGTGTGGCTGCAATAGTGGGCAGTGGGCACAGTGTGGTTGCAATGGGCACAGTGAGGCTGCAATAGTGGGCACAGTATGGCTGCAATGGTGGGGACACCGTGGCGGCAATGGTGGGCACAGTGAGGCGGCAATGGTGGGCACAGTGAGGCTACAATGGTGGGCACAGTGAGGCTGCAATGGTGGGCACAGTGAGGCTGCAATGGTGGGTACAGTGAGGCTGCAGTGGTGGACACAGTGAGGCTGCAATGGTGGGCACAGTGTGGCTGCAATGTTGGGCACAGGTGATGCTGCAATGGTGGGCACAGGTGAGCCTGCATTGATGAGCACGGGGGGGGCACTGATAAAGGGGCACTGATAAAAGTTCTTGTTAATATTTATTTTTGTAACTTATTTCTGCATAAAACATGAGATCATTTATGAGGGCGTGTTTAGGGGTGGAATTAGGGGTGGGGCAGGGTAGGGGTTGGGTGGGGCAACTGGTGGTGAATAACCCTTGAGGCCTGGCTAGTAGCTCAGGACTTGAAATTTTGAGCCCTGATCTAAATGGATGTGCAAACAAAGGAAGACATGAAGACCAATAATACATGTTATAAAGAGGAAGTTTATTAAATCATTTTTCCAAGTGATTTAAAATAAAAACATATATATTTTTAGATATTTTTATGGTAATTCCAAGAGAAGAAAGCACAGTTCACTGTAGTCATAGCCTCATATCCATTTATTTATCAGTCCAACTAAGAGACCAATCTATCCCAAGATGCAAACATGCCAACATGTTTCACCTGCCAAGGAGCTTAATCATAGGGACCCTATAGTGAGTGAAATGCGTTGGATGTTTGCATCTGGAATGGATTGGTCTCCTTGTTGGACTGAAGGATAAATGGATATGAGGTGTTGAATACAGTGAGCGGTTCCCTTTCTTTTTTTGGAGTTTCTGTAGAGTCTATTCTAGGAGCCTACAACTGTAAAGGACCTGCTCAGGTCATCCATGAGAGTGGGAGATTAGAGCCTTGAATCGAGTATCTATCCTTGATTTCATTTCATAGGTAATGCTGTATCTATAGATGTTTGGACTTACTTTACCACATTTTCTTTTGTCTCTGTAGGTGTCAGTGACTACATACCCAGCAACAATGAGCACATCATTGCCGTCTTCAGCAAATTCTGATCGCTAATCTATTTTTTTTACTTACAATTTTTGAATTGCATGAAAATAAATGTACCAGATTGTTTTATTCTAAATAAAAAGGAGCTAATAGACACATACCTGTTCATCTCAATAAGTCACATGACCTGGGACATACCTCACAGCCTTCTGGAATGGAAACTTGGGACTTTTTTGTCCACCTAAAACTGATAGAGTGGACCTAAGTTCATGATTTTTTATTTTTTTTCTTGGGGACAATCAGATCTCTGAGACAGGAATTCGAGGACAAGAATTGAGGGACATTTTTTCCAATAGGGTAACTCTTTAAACCCTTTTTTGTAATTTTGGACAGTGTGAAACTATAAGACTATATTGTGATATTGTTTATGGTGGAGAGGAATTTTATCGGCCTGAGGTCAAGGGTATGCCTGTTAGACATGTGCAATTTGTTTCATTCCGAATTCGTCTTCCAACTAAATTCGACAAATTCATTAATTCGGAAATAGTCTAATAAACAAAAATACAGTTTAACAAAATTTTCCAAAATATCAAAAATTCCAAAGAACGAAAATCCGAAATTCGAAGATCCAAAAATTCAAAAGAACGTAAATCTGATAATTCGAAAGAACGAAAATCTGAAATTTCGAAAATCCTAAATAATAACTAACTAATAACAATTAGTAAATATTAAATTATAGGTATTAAAATTTCCTTTCAAATTTGGCTGTTAGTGAACGTAACGAATACGAGTTTATCCGAAGTTACCAATTATCCGAAATAACGAATGCCGCATCTAAACGAATGGAACGTAACAAATTAATAATAATAAATAATATTAATACTACATTTTATTTATTATTATTAATATTAATTTGTTACATTCCATTTGTTTAGATGCGGCATTAGTTATTTTGGATAATTTGTAACTTCGGATAAACTCGTATTCGTCACGTTCACTAACAGCCAAATTTGAAAAGAAATTCCAATACCTATAATTTAATAGTTAGTTATTGTTAGTTAGTTTTTTTAGATCTTCAAATTTTTGGACTTTCGTTCTTATTTTCGGATTACTGTCCTTTCAAATTTTAGTTTTTTTGTTCCTAATTTCAAATTTTCGACTTTCGTTTTTTTTTACGAATTATTGAAATAGCGAATACCGCATATAAACGAATGCTAATTTTCCTGTAGTTTCTAATTCATTTGAAATAACGAATTTCGATCATAACAAATGACCCAAAAAAGGAAAAGAAAAAGAAAACAAATGAACGAAAACAAACTAATTTTTCGGCAGTGCACATGTCTAATGCCAGTACAAGTATGTTTCATTTACTTGCATAAAACTCAATCATGACGGATTCTTTTTAAAGAATAATAGTACTTTCAAATCTAATTGCAAAACTGTAGCAGCTAAAATGATAAATAAACTTTTTTGTCCAAAATTAATTTGCAGTTTTTACTGGCAAGTACCTGAATTAGACTTGGCATCAGCCTCTTGTGGTCCCTGTAAAACAAAGCTCAACCTGAGTGAGCCTAAAAGCCCACTTTTATTAACCATTTCAATAGTGGGCACTTTTACCCCCCTCCTGCCCAGGCAAATTTTCAGCTTTCAGAGCTGTCACACTTTGATTGACAATTGTGCAGTCATGCAAAACTGTTCCCATATGACATTTTTATCATTTTTTTTGACAGATAGAGCTTTCTTTTGGTGGTATTTGATCACCACTAGTTTTATTTTTTTTAATTTTTTTAATTTTTTTGCTAAACAAACAAAAAAAGACCAAAACAAAAGACAAAAAACATTTTTAGTTTAGTTTCTGTTATACAAATTTTGCAAATAAGTAAATTTCTTCTTCACTGATGGGCACTGGTGAGGCTGTATTGATGGGCACTGATGGGGCTGCATTGATGGGCACTGGTGAGGCTGTATTGATGGGCACTGATGAGGCTGCATTGATGGGCACTGATGAGGCTGCATTGATGGGCACTGATGAGGCTGCATTGATGGGCACTGGTGAGGCTGTATTGATGGGCACTGATGAGGTTGCACTGATGAGGCAGAACTGATAGATGGCACTAATGTGTGCCCTGGCTATCAGTGTAAAAAATGGACTTGCTGTGCCGTTTCAGACTTGTCAGTTATCAGCTCTGCTTTCCTCACACAGAGACAGCGTGTAAGGAAAGGAATGCCAATAACTGGCAAGTCTGTTTACATGTGTAGCACTGACCCCCAAAGGAGCTGCTGATATTTGATTGGGCCTGTACTCTGCTCTTCCACCCCCAATAAAGTTGCTCAACCCACTTAACACAGCTGTGAAACAGTGTTGGTGTGAAACTTAACAAAGGACAAACCCACAATATACAATACATTAATAATGTACCCTTACTATTACTTGGATATCCGTTCCACCTGTAGAAGAATGAACAACACTTCACACTGATTGTAATTAACCAGAATGTAATTTTAGTGAGACTGGTATAAACAGTAATTACAACTACATTGCCACACAAACGTAATATGACAATGCGATAAGTATTCACAAACTGTTAATATGTAATGATTTCTTGGATGACCCCTGCAGGAGCGCTTCCAAATCTCAGAGTGATAATGCCTTGACACTGGGCACCTTCCCACTTCCAGTACGCTGCACTAAGCACACCAATGCAAAGTTACACAAATACAACACAGTACAGTAAATGCCCAAAAGCTCCCCCTGAGGTAAGATGCAGTCCTTTGTTACTGTAAGTGAACACAAGGCCTCTCAGTGAAAAATGTAGTCTCTGGTCTTCTGTCTTCTGCTAGCTATTATACTGCAGTGTTTGTAATCCAAGGGTTTAACAAGCAAAGAAGTAACATAAGCTGATGATTGAAAATTGTTCTTGTTGTGTAACGCACTTATAACTGCCTCTAGTATAGTTATCTCTGAACTGCGCAGTGTCAGTTCTCAAGGAAGTATAGGCTTGAGGCCTGCTTAAACTCAGTCTATTTGCATGAGACCCCCCCCTGTGGTACTGCAGGTCCCAGCAACTCTGTGGGATGAGTCTAAGCATGTAAAGTGCGTTAAAGAACTTTTGGGCGACCGCCCTCTCACCACACCAGGTCTGGAAACCTCCGCACCGCAGTTGTCTCAGTCCCGCTCCAGCCACGCCGTCACACTGCTCCGCTTCGCAGGATGACCAGGACCCTCAAATGGCTCCGCCAGGTGTCTCTGGATCCTTCCCGATCCGTCACACTGCTTCTACAGCACAGTGGGGTAAGGCAGAGCCAGTGGTTGCTCCACTCCGCACAATGCAGGCCGCGCTCTCTGGAGCACCTCCTCAGAGATCCTTGTAGGCAGGCCACGCATCCAGAAGAGAAAGAAAATGGCCACGCTGGGCCTTTATACCCTATTCAGCATGCAGTTCAGTCACTCAGTGTTCATGGGTAGCAGGGGCGTAACTAGAAATAGCAGGGCCCCATAGCAAAATGTTGTATGGGGCCCCCCTGCAAACAGCCCCCCCCCCACAACTGCCCTAGTGTCAATGCAGCGTGACTTGTGCCACATACAGGGTGACCTGTGCCCAATGCAGCGTGACCTGTGCCCAATAAGCGTGACCTGTGCCCCATACAGCGTGACCTGTGCCCAATACAGCCTGGTCTGCCTGTGCCCCATACAGCCCCACCTATGCAGAGGAAGAGGCAAGCCACCCGGATCAGCAGAGAGCGGGATTGCCCGCTGTAATAGCTTTCATTTGAATTTCCTGTCTTCCCAGGGCTCATCGTCACATAGCCCCACCTCTTGGCCCGGCGCCTTTGATGACGTCACATGTCCCGCATTGGATCGGCGTTTTGTCTATCAAAGGCACCGGGCCAAAAGGTGGAGCTATGTGACGTGAGCCCCGGGAACACTGGAAGTTCTAATGAAAGCTCTTACATCGGGCAATTCAGCTCTCTGCTGATACGGACAGCTCGCCTCTTCCTTTCCTCTCTCTTCCCCTGGCTGGGAGACTGTGCCGGCGGTGCTCTTATCCTCACTGGGCCCCACTCGGCTGCGGGCCCCATAGCACTCGCATGGGTCGCTATGGTGGTAGTTACGCCCCTGATGGGTAGGTGAGTGAGCGTTGTGGGTAGGTGAGTCCTTTCACAAGGTAAACAATTAAGTCACTTCCTGTAAGGCTTTCCATATGCTCTTCAACAGAAAAATAAACAAAGTCTCTTTCACATTTATACCACTAGAGGGAGCCAAATACCAATTTATAGCATTGTCCATTGTTTAGCATTACATGGCATTAGATGGCAAAAATACCAGCGCTACACATGTCACCAGCTGTGACTGGACAAAGCTGATCACATGATAAAGGGCCACTGTGATTGGCCCTTCACCACAATCTGTGATTAGTTGTGTCCAAAGGACACAGCAGTCACAGAGCACGCTCAATGTGCACTCCAGGGGGCGCACATGTGGACGTCCTCCCAGTACTGGAGAGCTGCGTTGTAGCAGTCTTTTGGAAAAAAGTTCACATAGACATCAGCCCATGCAGGGGTTCTTCAGCATCAACACATGAACTCAAGAAAACACTAGCCTACCTGGCTATGCTTCCACAGCACCGCTGCTATGAATAATGCTATCAATACTGACCCTTCAGACCACCGTCTCTTCAGGCTCTCTTAGCCTTGTAGATTGCAGCACCTCACTGTTGTGGTCCACACTGTGACCTCATGATAGGAACCCACCTAACTCCTGGCTGTTGGCTGGTCACACCTGACCCCTGGCTGAGAACTCCTGTCTCCTGGAAATATGGGAGCCCTGAGTTATCCTCAAGCCTTCAATACAAGGGGTGCCTGCACCCGGACACGTGCTGCTGGTCTTTACCAATGTAGTGGTAGCCCCATTAGGGCAGCTGAAAGTTGTGGTTCACCTGTCACCCTGCCCAGCCCAGCATTCACTTCCCAATCACCATGAGTCAATGAACAGTCCATATGTTTGTTTTTTGTGTTTTTATTGAGGGATTTGAACTTGGATAGGGATGGGAAATTATGGATTCCCAGTAGAACTACCCATCCCCTACTGCTTCTGGGATGCTGCAGTGGAAAAAAGTGGCCTGGTCTGAATCACATGTGCTCACTTGGGAGAAGAGAAGCACCAGGATGCAGTATGGAAAGAAAGCAAGCCAGAGAGGGCAGTGTGATGCTTTGGACAATGTTCTGCTGGGAAACCTTGGCTCAGAGTCATACCTGCAGGGGTCTGGCCTCATGCTGTTGGGGGCCCATGTGGGCCCCTGAAACACCTGTATAGGAGAAGCGGAGGTGGCACCTGCATATAGAGGAACCAATCTCTCCATTCTCCTCCTGCAGCTGCTGCGGGAGGGGAGGATGCAGAAGCAGACATTCAGCGACTGCAGGAGGAAAATTGAGAGATCTGTTCCTCTATATGCAGTTGCCCCAGCCACTCCTACTATCTAGCTTCTTTCTGCTGTCCCCGTGTGCTCTCCAGCCCCCTGTGCTCATTCTCGCTGGGTTCCCCCCTGCCCTCTCCCGCAGGCTGCTGCGGAGGCTCTGTCAGGTTTGTTAAGATAGAGAACGGGGAAGGGGGCGGTAAATGTGTCATGTACCAGTCCCTTCCTTTTCTGAATGAAGAGTCAGTGATCCGTACCAATCACTGACTCCGTCCATGCATAACTGAAACATAGTAAACTGTTTGCTATGCTTCAGTTTGTGAATGAACGGGAAGCTCTGTACAGAGCTATTCCTGTCCATTCATTCTGTGCTTCTAAGGCTGCAGAGAAAGATTGAGGGCTGTGTCCTCAATCTCTTTTCTCTGTCTCAAAGGTGAGGCATCACTCTGTTGTTTAGACCCCTGAAGAAAATAAAAAAATAAAATAACAAAAATAAAAAAAAACTACTGACACCAGGGGCAGAAATACCAGTGTCGAAAGGTCGCACATTCGACCAGGCCCTGGCATTCTGACAGCGGGCTCGGAAGGAAGACCTCCGGCTGGGGATTAGGGGGCCCTACATGGTTTCTGGCACCGGGACGCTGAAAGTTCTAGTTACGCCACTGCCTTGGCTCCTGCAATTCGTATGGAAGTTGACACGTACCCAGGGGCGGACTGACAACTCATGGGGCCCCCGGGCAATAGGAGATTTTGGGGCCCCCAGGCAATCAGAGATTATGGGGCCACACAGTATACAAATCACACAGTATACACATACATGTACACACAGTATACACAGACATGTTTCTATTGGCTGATAAGGTACTGGAGAGGTGGGGCAGCTATAATCTCTGAATTTTTAGACCAAAAGGATGTCAGTAAGGGACATTTCAGAGACAGATGTAAAAAAAAAAAAACACAGCTTTTTACTTACTGTCCCTGGTTTTACTGAGGCTGGCAACCCTGATGGGGCCCCCTAGTGGCCCAGGGCCCTCGGGCAGTGCCCGAGTGGCTCAATGGTCAGTCCACCCCTGCACGTACCACTTGCTGATCAAGTACACCCCTTCATGGAAACAGTATTCCCTGATGGCAGTGACCTCTTTTACAGGATAATGTGCCCTGCCACACTGCAAAAATGGTTCAAGAACTGTTTGAGGAACATAACATCAAGTTCCAAGTGTTGATTGGCCTCCAAATTCTTCTCATCTCAATCCAATTGAGCATCTGTGGGATGTGCTGGAAAAACAAGTCTGATCCATGGAGGCTCCACCGCACAACTTACAGGACTTAAAGTGTAAAGTCTCGTTTAAAAAAAAAAAAAAAAAAACATGTAATACTTACCTTCTCTGTGCAGTTAGTTTTGCACAGGGCAGCTCCGATCCTCCTCTTCTCGGGTCCCTCTTCGCTGCTCCTGACCCTTCCCTCATGTAGAGTGCCCCCACAGCAACCAGCTTGCTATGGAGGTACCCAAGCCGAGCTGCACCTCTGTGTGTCCATTCAGAGACTGAGCTGCCATTCGGCCTTGCCCCCTCTCCCTCCTGATTGGCTAACGACTTTGATTGACAGCCACGGGAGCCAATGGCGCCGCTGTTGTGTCTCAGCCAATCAGGAGGGAGAGTCCCTTGGGGCAGAGGGATTCATGGACATCGCTGGACAGAGATGGGGTTCAGTAAAAGATTAGGGGGGCTTGTACACACAGTAGACTTTTTATCTTAATGCATAGAATGCATTAAGATAAAAAACCTTCTGTCTTTACAACTCCTTTAAAGGCTCTGCTACTGATGGCTTGGTGCCAGATACCACCTTCAGAGGTGTGGTGGGGTCCATGCCTTAACGGGTCAGGGCTATTTTGGCAGCAAAAGGTTGACCTACTCAGTATCAGGTGGATCATCATAATGATATGGCTGATCAGTATATTTGTTACAAATTATCACTGTTGTAAATAAAGTGACCTTAGCTTTACAGATGCTTGTGTCTTGTTGCTTCTGTTGTCATTCTTATTGTCATTAAAGCCGCACTCCATTTTTTTTCTCACTCATCATTGTTTCATCATCCCCTGCAAAGCTCCAGTGAATTTTTGGTTTCCTGTGTTTTTAACTCTGGCATCGATGAATAAATCCATAAATTACTGTACATTTTAATCTAGCTGTAGACATGTTTCTTGCAGAATGTTTTTTTTCTCTCTGAGTGTTGCCTGCTGTACGTGTTCCAAAGACGAACAGTTCTGGATGCAAAATAAAGAAATAATATAAACTATATTACCAATAGTATTGGGACACCTGCCCTTACACGCACATGAACTTTAATACCATTCCCAGTCTTAGTCCGTAGGGTTCAATATTGAGTTGGTCCACCATTTGCAAGGTTTAGGAGTGTGTCTATGGGAATGTTTGACCATTCTTCCAAAAGCGCATTTGTGAGGTCAGGCACTGATGTTGAACGAGAAGGTCTGGCTCACGGTCTCCACTCTAATTCATCCCAAAGGTGCTCTTTCGGGTTGAGGTCAGGACTCTGTCCAGGCCAATCAAGTTCCTCCACCTCAAAATCGCTCATTCATGTCTTTATGGACCTTCCTTTGTGCGCTGGTCCAAATCGTTTGGTGGAGGGAGGATTATGGTGTTGGGCTGTTTTTCAGGGGTTGGGCTTGGCCCCTTAGTTCCAGTGAAATGAACTCTTAAGGTGTTAGCATACCAAGACATTGTGGAAAATTTCATGCTCCCAACTTTGTGGGATCAGTTTGGGGATGGTCCCTTCCTGTTCCAACATGACTGCGCACCAGTGCACAAAGCAAGGTCCATAAAGACATGGATGAGCGAGTTTTGGGGTGGAGGAACTTGACCTCAAGAATGTGCTTCTGGAAGAATGGTCAACAATTCCCATAGACACACTCCTAAAGCTTGTGGACAGCCTTCCCAGAAGAGTTGAAACTGTTATAGCTGCAAAGGGTGGGCCAACTCAATATTGAACCCTACGGACTAAGACTGGGATTAAAGTTCATGTGCGTGTAAAGGCAGGATCCCAATATTTTTCGTAATATAGTGTATGTGATCAACTTTGATGTGAAACGGGCTGTATCCCATAGGCCGCACATCGAAGCAAACCCAACATGCAAAGTAAGTGACAGCTTCAGCCTGGGCTCCTGCCAGGCCACACCCCCAAAACATTTTGCTCCACCCCTCTGAGCCTAATCATGAATAAGCTCAGAGAGGCCGAGTGTAAATACATTGGGGGTGTGGCCTGGCAGGAGCCCAGCCTGAAACTGTTACATAGTTTGCATGGTGGGTTTGCTTTGATGTGCGGCCTATGGGATACAGCTCCTTCACTGGCCAGCACTCACAGCAGTGGACACAGGACCAGACTCCCTTACAGCCCGAGCAGCACACAATATTTCCCATTTGGTTCAGCTTTGATACTATAGCTAACATAAAGTACACTAGTATCTGTAAGGATGCTTTCATACTGATCAGTTTTCCAGTAAAAAAAAAAAAAAAAACTATAAAAATGCATCCCTTTAAATCCTATTGAACTCGTCACAGTGGTCAGTTATATTTCTGTTGCGTTTTTAAAAGCCCTGCTTGTTGCATGTTAGGTCCCGTTTACACTGGTCAGTTTTTAAGTTAAAATAGATGAAGATTTTGTGTTTTTATCACTTTTTTTGCAACGAAGATGTGTGAAAGCAGCCAAAAACGCAACAGAAACACAACTGGTGAGAAGAGTTCCATAGGATAAGACAGTGTATTGCGCTGCCCAACATGGCAGTAAATGAAGTGTTTATTTTTGTACCTTTCAAATAAAGCTTGTTCAAAACTAAAAAAGGAGCTGTGTGATGTACCTAATCGCACACCATATCGCCCCCCCCCCCAGCAGCCAACAACTGAGAGTTGCTCTGCGATTTCAGTGTAAATTCACCCTTATAGCGAAGCATTTTTCTGATGCTTTTGAAAGGGATAAACCAATCATTGTGAAAGCCCCTTGTGCTCACACTGCAATACACCAACCAGCACAGACTTATATAACAAAGAAGAAGGAGGGGAGGTTGTGTGTGGCCGGGTCTGTTACTAAGGCCTGGTTCACACCTATGCATTTTTTTGTGCGTTTCCAGTTTTGCAGAAACACACTTTAACATGGTTGTATATGGATGTAGTTCACATCTGTGCATTTTATGGAAAGGGCCAGGGACTTTTTTCTGGTTTTTGGTTCCATAGACTTTAATGGATCAAAAATGCGTATTGAAAAAACCAAAATGCATCTGAAATATACAAACTGCAACCTGCATAGGTATGAATAAGGCCGATTTCTGAGAGCAGTGCGTCCCCTCTGGTGCCTATTGCACTACACATAATTAGGATGTAAGTACTATACCTATCTGACTACAGAACTGTCTGACCTTCATTGCTACCCAGCCCAGTTTGTAATTTAGATTCAATTTCATGTTTTAGAATACCTTCTTGGCAAAAATTGCTTCCTTTGCAAGACATTCCTAGAACATGCCACTGGGGGGCAATGTCTGAACAAATGTCATCATATCTAGCCAGATACCAAGGAATTTTGAAAAAAAAAAAAAAATACTGGACACCAGGCGCAGAATAAATAGTTGACTAAGCTCACTGCTGCTACAACTCCACATGGACATCAGTGAAAATCAAACCCTCTTCTTATAGTGGTCTTTAGAACAAGAGCCTCCTTCTGAGAGTACTATATTACATAAAGCCCAGCATATTATGCCCTGTACACACGGTCGGATTTTCTGATCGAAAAAGTGCGATCGGATTGTGTTGTCGAAAATTCCGATCGTGTGTGGGCTCCATCTGACTTTTTCCGTCGGAATTTACGCTACACAAAGTTTGAGAGCAGGATATAAAATTTTCCGACAACAAAATCCGATCGCTTAAATTCCAAATGTGTGTACACAAATCCGACACACAAAGTGCCACACATGCTCAGAATAAATTAAGAGACGAAAGCTATTGGCTATTGCCCCGTTTATTGTCCCGACTTACGTCTTTTATGTCACCGCGTTCAGAATGATCGAATTTTTGCAACAACTTTGTGCGACCGTGTGTATGCAAGACAAGTTTGGCCTAAAATCCGTTGGAAAAAATCCGATGGATTTTGTTGTCGGAATGTCCGATCAATGTCAAATCGTGTGTACAGGGCATTAGAGACATTTTCATGACAACCCTCTATAGCAGTGGTCTCCAAACTGTGGCCCTTTGCTTGCCTTTATCCGGCCCTTGGGGCACTATTCTTCCCACTAACATTAACAAGGAGGCACAACTCCTTCCACTGACACCAACAGTTGGAAACCATTCCTTTTACTGACACAAACAATGGGCATTTTTCCTTCCACTGACATCATTGATGGGGCACTATTCCTTCCACTGATACCAAGGATGGGGCACTATTCCTCCCCCTGATACCAATGATGGGGCACTATTCCTCCCACTGATAGCAGTGATGGGGCACTATTCCTCCCACTGATACCGAAGACGGGACACTATTTCTCCTACTAATTCCAATGATGGGGCACTATTCCCCCAACTAATACCAATGATGGGGCACAATTCCTCCTACTAATACCAATGATGGGGCACTATTCCTCCCCCTGATACCAATGATGGGACACTATTCCTCGCACTCATACCAATGATAGAAGGAAGAATAGTGACCCCTCATTGGTATCAGTGGGAGGAATTGTGTCCCATCATTGGAATTAGTAGGAAGAATAGGGTCCCAATTCAAAGGATGGGACACTATTCCTCCCACTGATACCAATGATGGGGCACTATTCCTCCCACTATTACCAATGATGGGGCACTATTCCTCCCACTAATACCAATGATGGGGCACTATTCCACCCACTATTACCGATGATGGGGCAGCACTATTCCTCCCGCTAGTACCAAAGATGGGATACTATTACTCCCACTGATACCAATGATGGAGCACTATTCCTCACACTAATTCCAATGATTGGGCACTATTTCTCCCAGTAATTCCAATGATGGGGCACTATTGATCTTTTATTGAAAAGAATCAAGCAACAAATGTATTACAAAAGTAAAAAAAACAAAACCATAGTACAATACTTCAACAGAAATCAAAGGAATACATATCCATGTTCAGAATACATACATAGTCCACTACCAAAAACTTTTAGCAGAGAGCGCCTAAGAGGCACAACCCATCACCTATGTATGCAGCCATTTATCAAAAATTAATCAAAAAATAAGAAATTTAGGGTAATAAGAGACAGACAGCCACACCCAGGAAAGAGACTTCTGGCAGTCAGGGAGGCTTGAAACCCCTCCACGCCTTCAACCAAACCCCTTGACCCTGCTTGTCTCTCTCAAGCACCTGAATTTTCCCCACCTGACGCAAAATGTCAAACACCACCACCACCTGAACAGGAAGGAATTTATGCCGAGTGGTGACCTGACATTGTGCGTTCCAGGTGAAATAACGGACTACTAGGCTGACTTAAAAAAGTGTATCCAAACAAAAAACCCCACCAGTATTAAATGCTCTGTACACCCACAAAGCATAACCCAGTCTGGAGAGCAAAGGAACACAGAGGGCCCACCCCACCTGTTTGTACACCTCTATGTTAAAAGGGCAACGAAGCAGAAAATGGTCCATAGTCTCCTCACCTGCACACTCCTACCGAGGACAGCTACAATCCATCTCACTGCGGAATTTCAAAATTCCCCCGAACATAGAGCCTCCCATGGAAGCACAACCAGGCCAGATCCCTAAATTTAAGGGGGACTCTATCCAAATTAATGAGTCTTAACTGTGCCCTCAAAATTGGGTCTGGGCAATCCCTAAAGGCCAGTGGTTCATGTAAGACTTCGCTCAAGACTCGGCTCATAAGGACTTTTCTCTGAACCGATCTGAGATCTTCACTGCCGCAGTAACTTCAGGTATGGAGCGACATAGGCTGGTAGCTGACCACGATGACCCCTAAGATTGTTCACTTGGCCACCTTCTTCCCAAAGTCTTCAAGGCCCAAACCAAGACCTAAACATGCCTGCCCATCCAGGAGGTTCTACTGCAAGCATATTACCAATGTTAAACTTGAGAAATAGCAGTGAAAAGAAAAGAACTGGGTTGACTATACCTAAGCCATCCTCCCTCCTGGATAGATAGGTGACATTCCTCTTGATGGGGTTCAGTATGTTCCCCCACAGCATCTGGAAGAACACACTACTGACCCTAGCATAGAGAGACACTGGCAAGATGCAGACAAAGCTGACATACAAGAAGATCGGAATCAGGTAAGTCTTAATCAGATCAACCCTTTCCCTCAGAGATAACTTCCATCTCTTCCAGCTGACCACCTTAGTATTGGTAATTTCCAGTCTGCCTTCCCAGTTTTTGAGGCCATAATCGCCGGGTCCAAATTCAATGCCTAGTATCTTAATTTTTTCTTGGGGCACTGGAAAGGTGTCCGGGAGATCAAACCCCTCAGATTCCTTTCCCATCCAGAAAACTTCACTCTTTTCCTGATTGATCTTGGAGCCTGATGCTTCAGAATACAGTTACCGAAAATAGGTAAAAGTTGTAAGGATTTTGTAGCCAGAATATGTGGGATGGAATACTACCTCGTTAACCCTTGGGTGGATCATATGGCAGGATGGACAGTAGGTCTAGGCAGCTGTAGGCCCTTTCCCTGGGATAGCGCGAATGACTCCTTTCATATGGACATGATAAAAAGCTTCTGTCTAAATGACAAAGACGCATGGCCAATTTATGGTCCAGATCCCCAATGGGACAAGGACTATATGCGAAAGGGAGGGGAAAACTGGTTGACATACACTCCCTATTGGTATGATAGGACAAATAAGAAAATTAAACCTCAGAAAATATAGGATAAAGATCCAGTTTCAGAGAATAAACATGAGTTAGAGAAATCTCTAAACCATGGAAGCTTCGCCGTCACCCTGCCCCCGCCCTATAATACTACTACAACTTCCACTGCCCCGAAAGGTTTATACCCAAGTTTGAGTCCTGAGGACTTATGCCGCGTACACACGACCGGACGTTACGGCGGACTTTGCCCGGCGGACTGGATTTCGTCGGACAATTTGATGTGTGTGGGCTCCAGCGGACTTTGTTTTCTCAAAACTTGGACGGAATTAGATTTGAAACTTGTTTAAAATTTATCCGTTGAAATCGAGTCCGGTCGAAAAGTCCGCCGTCTGTATGCTAGTTCGACGGACTAAAAAGCCACGCTAGGGCAGCTATTGGCTACTGGCTATGAACTTCCTTGTTTTAGTCCGGTCGTACGTCATCACGTATGAATTCGACGGACTTTGGTGGATTGTGTGTAGGCAAGTCCGTTCATTCAGAAAGTCCGTCGGAAAGTACGTCGAAAAATCCGCCGGGCAAAGTCCGCCGTAAAGTCCGCTCGTGTGTACGCGGCATAAGATTTGCTAGCAGGTTACCATGTTACACAAACCAACAACCCTAACCCTAATCCTCCAAATCCTGTTCCCCAAGGACCACAGGCACCACCTCCACAGCAACAGGCAGACAGAACAGCCGTAGTTTCATCCACAGTAAGAGATACAGAGGAAGAGTCGGATGTTGAGGAAGATAAGGATAGTGAAGCAACGGGAGGATCCCTTATTACTAGTATTACTGACAGATCTGGTAGAACTAACATAATAAGCCCATCAGGAAAACAAAATGAGACTAGAGCTTAAAGGATACAGCGGAAAGAGAAAGAAGCGGCCGCTGCAACTCAGCAGCTGCCCTTCATGACCGTAGGTGACAGTCTATTAAAGAAAGTTATAGAGATTGAAGACATAAATCGCATAGTTAAAAACTGTCCTAAACCCACTGTCTCTGCACCCGCCACTCTCGCCTACCTAAAAAGAGCTTGTAAAGGCAGAAACTACACACAGGAGGATATGAGGTTAATTATTGAGGGTATTGTAGGGACAGGTACAGGTTGGGACTGGACCAAGGTCGGAACTATATCTACTGTAGAACCGGCAGTTACAGCTGCAACCGATTACAAGCTCAATACAGAACAAGGGAGAGATGATATGTGGAATGAAGTAACAACTCACACGTTAGAGATTTTTAAACCAAAATCTTCATTGCCCACCGCCATAGCAGGCAAACAAAAGACAGGAGGAATCAGTTCTTGAATTTTGGAAAAGATTCAATGATGTGTGGACACAGGAAGCCGGTTTGGGTATTCTGCCAGTTATGGATCCATTATTGATCTGGACTTTCTTGAGTAATCTCAAACCCCATTTAGTGGTCCCAGTCAAACACATGATTACTGAATGATCAACTCTTCCAAGAACTGGCTTTGGCAAAGCACTTTCACAGAAAGATGCAGCAGGTTGTTTTGATATACCAAAGCCATCACCTGTCTCCACACAACATTTCCAAGGAAATATGAAGGGAAACTTTAGAGGAAGAGGTAGAGGCAGAAATGGAAGAGGGATGAGTCACCCTAGAAACAATGGATGTTTCAACTGTGGTGCCGAGGATCACTGGGTGAGTCAGTATGGGGTCTTTGATTACTTCCCATTAAATATCACATTTGTAACAGTCTGTGTGTAAACCTTGTAAGCTTCAAGTTGTATCGGTGTGTGAGAAAATCCAAACCGCTTCACTCAAAATAACACATAAGACACAGGTTATTTGACAAAATCTTTATTAAAGCCACTCTGCAGACACAATTGGCCATTTACATCCAATATCTTCTTTAGTCTTGTTTACATGATTCTACGGTGTGGTCTGTGGCATAATAGGGAAAAAAATATATATATATATAATGCAAGGTTTTCACCAATCAACCTGGGTTTTATTCATTATTAATTTAATATGGTAAGATAATGGGTTTCTACATATGCTACCAAAAAACGAATTTCTAGGCATTTTCAATAATTAAGTCCTGAGAACAATATGGCTTCTACTTTAAGCCTCGTACACACGATTTTCCGCAGACAAAACCTCAGACTTTTGTCTCAAGGGTGTTGGCCAGGAACTTGTCTTGCATATAAACGGCAAGGAATTGTCGTACAACAAACACAAACATAGTGACATACTACATGTTTTTTCAGCTCTTTAGCGCCACCCTTTGGGCTCCTTTTGGGTGTTAGACGTTTGGCGAGTGTTGATTCGTGCTTTTCATTTCACGCTTTTCATTTCGCGCTTTTCAGTTCGTTCCTGAACAGCCGTTTGTCAACCAGCCATGTTGCGGAATCGGAGGAGATAATGTGTTATTTATTATTGGCCTTGGAGTTATTGCTTTGAGTTCAGTCACAGGAGGAGGAGGATTTCTTGGACCAAAAATTGGTTGCTTTATTAAAAGGGGAGTCCACCTGAAAAAAAATTATTAAAAGCCAGGAGCTACAAATACTGCAGCTGCTGACTTTTAATAAACGGACACTTACCTGTCCTGAAGTCCAGCGATGTCGGCAGCCAAAGCCGAGCGATAGCTCGGCTCTCGGCTGCTGCCGCCGCCATTCTTGGTAAGGGAATAAGGAAGTGAAGCGTTGCGGGTTCACTTCCCGGTTCCCTACTGCGCATGCGCGTGTCGTGCTGCGCGTCCCAAGTGGTCCCCGCTATCTCCTGGGACCTGTGTGTTTCCCAGGAGACAGTGGGGTGGTGCGGGAGGGGGCGTGACTCCCGCGGGAGTCTATTCCCGGAAGTGGGTGCAGATACCTGTCTAATACAGGTATCTGCACCCCCCCCCTGAAAGTTGCCAATTGTGGCACCGGAGGGGGGGGGGAATCAGATGAGCGGAAGTTTCACTTTAGGGTGGAACTCCGCTTTAAATCGTGAGTCGTGACCAATTATGTCATATGCCTTTGCTGTGGGAGCTCCAGGAGAATAATCCAGATGATTTTCAAATTATTCTCCGAATGACGGACCCCTGCTTTCACCAATTTTTGCCATTGTTGACCCCCTATATTAAGAAGCAGGACACATGCATGAGGCTTTTATTTTATTTTTTGGTTGAATAATAATGATTTGATTTGGTATATTTTTGGATGCATAGAATGCACTTTTTGGTTAAGTTCTATAGGCAGATAGCATGTCTAATTTTATTTGTTTTCTTTTTTTAATGCACAATAAAAAAAATTGTGGAGAATAATACTCAGCTATGTGTTTTACTTCAAATGACAGTTCAGGAGTAGGCAGTTACATTTTAAAAAACACAATGTAAAATTAACAAGGGGCACCAACATAGTTGTATCTTTGATTTTAAAAACTACGGGATAATGGTGTTGTGGTAACTTGCACCAAAAAAAATAAAATAAATAACAAGCATATTATTCTTGATATCACTAGAAAAAAAAAGCTTTTGAAAATTCGTTTGCAATAACTCCATCAGTATCACCAGCAAAGCAGCTTCATTTATATCCCATTAAAGAAGGGAGTGTGCGCTGCATTTCGAGATTTCATAATTTACCACGTCACGAATGTTAATTTTCCATTACGAGCGCAAATTTACAAGATCGACCGCTTCCAGCTCGTCCTCGCTTCCGAGCAGGCGTGTTTGTACTTTGGACTTTTGTCCGACGGACTTGTGTACACACGCTCGGAATATCAGACAACAAACATTTGTCCACGGAAAATTTTAAAGCCTGCCACCCAACATTTGTCCATGGAAAATCCAACAATTGGATGGAGATGGAGCACACAAACGGTTGGATTTTCCGCCAACAGCCGGTCATCACACAATTACCGTCGGAAAATCAGATCGTGTGTATGAGGCTTAAGTCTGAAGTTGTGCTTTTACTATACAGAACAAAATAACAGGTTCCTTTTAAAGTCTGGTCCACCATTAGCACATAATGGCCATTCCTCCACTCTCCTAGAGCTTTACTGAGAGTAAAGAATATCCAGTACTTCCAGGTATGAATTAACAAGTAACATGCCCAATGTGACAGTGGTGGTACATGGGGGTTGGCCCAGCGCTGTTAGATGGTGCTGGGAGGCAGTCAGCCCTGTTTAATCTCCAACTGGAATTCCAGCTGGTGAAAGGAAGGTAAGAATATGCTACTGGGAGGCTGGGAAATTGAGAACCAGTATTTGCAGGGCAAAGGAACAGGTTTACTTAATATTAAGAGTAATCTGTCACACCCAACTCATTTTTCAGAAACCATTGTGAGGAGAAACAAAAGGGTTGTTGTGTTTCTGAAGATAATTGCCCATTCCTTTTGAAACATTCTGCGACACTGACCCAGAACAAATATTTAGATCAGGAATCTTGACTGCTTTATGAATTCATTGGACGCCTCCTTATTCCAGGGGAATGACTCAAAAGCATTGATGCCGTTGGTTTACCAATCCAGCATTTTCAGAAGGTGGTCTCTGGTCAACAATGAGAACCTATTTGGTTCTCTTAGACGAGGTTTCTTCAAGGGTACCTGGGCCCTAAGTGCCTGGCAATACCTTAATTATGAAACAGATACACTGATCTCTAACATAGGTTGAACCAAGGTTTAGGCATTAGCTGTGCCATGCCACTACTCTCTTCCAAAAACCAACGAGGAAGCTACTGGCACCAGAGGTGATCCAACTGGAATTTCATTAATTGGGGGTTAGAGATGGAATTGAAGCTTCAGATAATGGGAACAAATCAGGCTAAAATGACAGATTCTTTTGAATGTTCAACCTCCCACCCACTTATACTCACCTTCTCCGATTCTCTGTTAGAGCTCTGTGTCATTCTGTACTGGTGTTTATACAGGGTTAAAGCGGAGCTAAAAAGGCAAACCTTTTTTCATTTTGGATAGAATAAAGCCTAGTACACATGGGCCAAATATAGGGCGGCATCGGCCAGCTCAGGAGAAACCGTCTGATGTTCGGCCCGTGTGTACGGCAGTCAGGCTGGCTTCTATCAAAGGGGCATGACTGAGAAAGGTCTGCCGACTGGCATACAATTAGCACTCACGGCCAATGGCTATTGGGTGTTGTAGTGGGGGGAGAGGTTGTCTCTCTGTCAGAACACAATAGCTCAGAGGGGAGATTGCTGTACCAAGCTAGCATAGTTAGTGCAGCGGGCCCTCCTGAGCGCTTCAGGTTTTTTTTTTTCGTTGAACGCAAAAAAAAAAAAAACCAATAGTGTGTACCAGGCTTAAAGTGATTGTAAATGAACACCTTGTAAAACAATTCATTCAGTTTAAAAATTAAATGAAAGGCAAATCATTTGTGTATAGATATAAAAGGGGGGGGATTTATAATTATTGTAATAATAATAGCTGCATAAGAGCTGGAGGGAGGAGAAGCAACAACACACTGATCTTCCCAGTGAATGGGTGTTCAGGGGGGGCGCAAGTCTGAACAAGTCTGGTCATTGGAGGACAGCAGGCTGAGTTCCCAGCACAGCTGGAGAACTGACCATGATGTGCTCTCCTGCTTAGTGTGGTCTGTTTTTAATAGAAAAGCAGGGGGACTGGCAAGAACACCAGGGATTTCACATAAAGGAAGAGAACAGGATACTTTTTCACACAAGTACATGGTACAGCCGGCACATATGAAGAATATTAAATGTTGGAGTAACAAACACTTTAAGGGAGGGTTATAATCCCGGTCAGGATTTGTTGCCATCCGTATCCCATTGGGGAGATTTCCCTTCACTTCCTGTCCCCTGGTTATCTTTATCTCTGTTCTAGTGACAACCCAAAATGTGGGTTTTTTTTCATTTTCATTCTCTGTGATAGCAATAAAATGGAGAGGGCACAGACAGCAATCCCTCTCCGCTCTTTCCAAAACTAGAAAAAAAGGTTAATATTAGTTATACTTTAACCACTTTCTGACCACCAGACGTAAAAAAAAAAAAAAAAAAAATATATATATATATATATATATATATATATATATATATATATATATATATATATATATATATATATATATATATATATATATATATATACATACATATATACATACATATACATATATATACTGGCAGCAATTGATTATAACAAGCTCATGGCTATAGCTGCAGCCATGAGTTTTTTTTTTTTTTTTACAGCTGGCAATCAGCTATTTAGTATATCTAATCTATGCGGCTATACCACCACCTGATCATTTTTACTGTGGTAAAGGGGCTAGCTATGCATTCTTTCTATGTATGGCAGTGAGAGGTGTTGTAACCCCTTACTTATTCACATAGGGAAGTGTGTGTGTGTGGGGGGGGGCAACTGTATCTTTATTATTAAAGAGGGCTTCCAGGTTCTAAATAGCACCCCATAACTGGGCTAAGTTTGTGGGGAAAAAGTCCCTTGTCCTCATCAACATGGTGAAAGAGGTGCTCTGCCAGGAGAGCCCACTGGCAAAGTATCTTCCCAATGTTAAGGGGCATGTGGCATGGTATGGTTCAGGGTATGTTCTATAGAGATTTGGGCTTACATACTGTAGATGTGATGGTTTCAGATACTAGGGGACATGTTTACAGAAAATCAGTCCAATTCAGCAACAAATCCAGCTTAGGCAGTGTATTGATTTTCATAGTGATAATTCCCACTTGGAGAAGATGTATGGTGAACATCAGTGAGTTATTAAACCTTCCAATGGGTTTTGGTGAATCAATGACCTTAAAAAGGTCTACAGTTCCTGCAATAAAAACAAAATGTTCTCTCAAAAAGAACTACACATTTAAAAAAAGTTTATTCTATGTGTGCTTAAATCATTGCAATAAAAGATAAATTAATATGTACATTCTTTCACAAATATATTTTGACCAATCGATACAGTTCCCAGTTTTTTTTATGCTCTCCCATGTGTGCTATAATGTTCTTACCTTAGGCAAAGATTCCTCCGATCGTGGATGCTATGATAATTATAAGGATTATACAGCAGATCAGGATCATTATCTTCTTCTGCAGCGTGCCAAAAGCCAGAAGAGAGAGGGCGTTTCAGAAAAATAAAATGGGGTTTTGATTTAAAAAAAAAAAAAGGGGGGGGCAGGGGGGAATTGTGGGAGTCCTGTATAATTTGGGCATGGCTAAAGTTGATCATTTCCTCCAAGTTTGAAACACCTACATAATAGAAAAAGGCTGCACCAAATTCATATTACAGTGCTGGATTGTTGATGGCAAGCCGATTTACATGCTAGCTTGTCACACGCCCAATGTTAAGTTTTCTCACTAGAATTCCCAATTGTGGCCCAGTGAGCCACTAATGAAAATGATGGCATCACACTCCATTATTAAATTCTCCAAAATGCGACAGAGTCACACCTTTGTCAGGGCCTAGTGGGATGGAACAGGAATTCAAATTACTGCACAGAAATCCCATCCCTGGAACCGAAGACATTAAATTTTCACTTCACAGATACATCCATAATGGAAATTTTAATTTTGGTTAAAGTAACCCTAATAAATTTAAAGTCGACCTAAGCTCAAACATTAACAGTCTTTCTGGCTATATAAACAAAGAGTAATAGAATGCTGCCATCTCTAGTGCTTGCCATGTAACATGCCTAGGCCTAGACCAACAATTCTCAACCATCTTTCTATGGAACCCCTAGGGTTCCTCCAGAGGTTGCTAGAGCTGTGGATGATTAACCTCAGATCTGATGGTACCTGCATAGTTCAAGGGGATAAATCAACTTGGCAAAACCAGCAGTATTCCACCAAACATCTTTTTAACTGTCTGGAAGAAAAATGACTACCAATATATGAGGCATTTTTCCCATTGTCCCCTGATGAATTGATTTCAGGATGGGTTCCCTGAGACTTGAAAACAATTTTAAAGATTCCTCTGGGGTAAAAAGGTTGAAAAAGGTTGAGAAAGGCTGGACTAGACATTTAGGCATGTGATCGCTGTTGAAGGGGGATGATCAGCTAATCTGAACTCTGGTCCTTCAAAATCGACCATGTGACCACATTGCATGGCTTTGGGCTCTTTACCGGAATTGTCTTGCGCTGAAGCAGTATTTGCTCCAAGAAATGCAGTTTTTTTTTACATTTTTATTGCTCCCGATTTATCCAGTGCAGCAAGGCTGTAGGAAAAGGCTCTAGGTTAACACTTAAAAATGTTCACTCTTCAAAGGCACACTTACAATTACCAGTAAATTTAATAACATATACCTGATCATGTCACTAAATTATATTCTCCAATATGCAATTTGTTTTCTTAGATGTTGTGCCCACTAAGAAATGTTAACATTTTTCATGGTTGTCCTGTAATATATTTTGATACAGAATGATCAACCTAGCATTGCCCCCATCATACTTAAAGAGGACATCTATCCGGCTACGGAAGCAGGAAATCTACCCAAATGCTCTCCACCGGCTGACAGTAGGGGTCTCCCTCGTAATGAGTGCAAATATCTTGTTTTGCAAAATGAATTACCTTCACAAAGCCAATGCAGTGGAAACAGTCGCAGCCCAACCTTGCAAATCCATAGAAAATAAATAGGATTCTGGTGCTGAGAAAAGCTCCAGGAAGAGCCAACAACAGGAATTCAGAGTAAGCAGCCCTTCCAGTCAGCAGATGGGTGTCATTGAGGTCCATCCTGAATGTGGGAATCCTCTTTAAAGAAGACCTACACTCAAATGTTAGCCAAGCTATGAGTGTCTTTGCAGGGGTAAGAGCAAAACTGGAGCTAAAATATGTTTTTTATTGAAAGGTAACTCCATGCTCCCCCCAGTGATTGTACTAATCGACTAAAAGCCTGGGTCTCTGCTGAAGGAGATCATAAACCGAAGTTTACCCTAGAGGAAGCATTTTCTCCATTATAAGTATTTTGGCCCATTTATTGCTCTATATTCCATCTCATCAAGACATGACAAAGCTCCAAGTTAACATTTAATTATAAGCCAATTTAGGTAAATTCATGTGTCTCTTAAAAAGTCAAGCAAGGAAATGGGAGTTTTGGGGGGGGACGAGGGGTCCTTCATTAGCTTCAGGTTATTTTATATTACACTATTAACAAATGTACAAAAGAGCACTTTGGGACTATGGTCTACAAACATGTACAGAGAAGCCATATAACATTCTCTTCTCTTTTGTTTCCCCTGTAGATAAAAAAAAACAGAAAGCAGCTTGTGTTGTTGTTAACCAGATCCTCTGTGAATCGTACTTCCAGAGTTTGAACATTATTAGGTTTATGACATTGTAGCCATAACCTTTCCTATCTCCTCCTAGATCACATTTCCAACAATGGAGTCCAGGTAGTTGTCTACAGTAGATGAAAACCTACAAGGCTGAATAAGGTAAGTTTACAACAGGGGTCTTCAAACTATGGCCCTCCAGTTGTTTAGGAACTACAATTCCCATCATGCCTAGTCATGTCTGTGAATGTCAGAGTTTTACAATGCCTCATGGGACGTGTAGTTCTGCAACAGCTGGAGGGCCGTAGTTTGAGGATCCCTGGTTTACAAGATCAACCTGGTAATACCACAAGGGGTCGTTTATCCAGGGAAGATCAGATTGCCTTCTCAGGATCAGGAAGGAATTTCTTTTCTCCCGCTGGACATATTTTGGTTGATTTACTAAAACTGGAAGCGGTTTGGTTTCTATGCACAGCTTAGCACCAGATTTTGCACTCTCCAGTTTTTTTTGTCAAAGCTTAACTGAACAAGCTGAAGTTAGAAGCTGAACCAGATTTTGAACTCTTTAATTTTAGTAAATCAACCCCATTGGCTCTGGCTTTCTTGGGATTTTTTTATGCCTTCTTCTGGATCAGCTTTAGGGATAGGAATCTGTATATGGAGGTTTCCTATTTGTTTTTTTCTGTTGGTTGAATTAGATGGACTTGTTACATAGTTATTCAGGTTGTGAAAAAAAAAAAAACCACAAGAGTGATCTCATGCAAAACCTAACCAAGAATTCTTCAGCACAAAAATGTAAATAATGTGTTTTCTGACAACTAACCATACCCATAAAATGACTGGGAGTTTCACATAAAGAAAACCAGTTAATCTAGTCCAATTGCCCTTTTGACCTGAGAGAAAAACTGGGAGGTATTCACAATGTTGGCTATGAAAATGAACAAACAAGTCAAACTTCAAATACAGGTTGGACCAGTATGAAGTAACAACCACCCTACTTCCGTATGTAAAAGTTCTCATACCAGGATATGAGGAGAGGCTGTACAACAGTACATTACTAGTTGAAAATCTACAACAATAGCCAACAGCAGGTATGTATTTTTTAGGTTTCCAGGGCATGCAAAATCTAGCACCAGATTTTCTTATCAAAAAGGTAATTCAAACCCGCTGGTTTATAGCAGCCGCAAATGTAAAGGGAAGTATCAGGCAAAAAAAACCAAAAAAAAAAAAACCAATGAACTACAAATGCTTTCTAACTATAACTGCACTAAAAATATTACATTTTGCTAAATTTACCTTAAAACATAACCGAGCATAAGTTTTCGATAGAGTAGGATATGAAAATAACCCCTTTTTTTGCTGTCTGTTGGAAAGATTTCCCCGGACGTCCTGCACCAGAGCTTTTGAGGAAGGAAAAAATCCTGTCAAAAGTTTTCTAAAAACCTCTAAGGCCTGGTTCACACCTAGGCAATTTGTAGTGCGTTTCCAGTTTTGCAGAAACGCACTACAGTCCATTTAACATGGTTTCCTATGGATGTAGTTCACATCTGTGCATTTTATTTAAAAGGCCAGGGACTTTTCTGTTTTTTGGTTCTATAGACTTCAATGGATCAAAAGCCTGTATTGAAAAAATGCAAACTGCACCTGCAATATGCAAACTGCATTCTGCATAGGTGGTAATCAGGCCTTAGGCTGGATTCACACCTATGCAGTTTTAGTGCTTTTTGCATTTTGCAGATTTGCACTACAGTCCATTTAACATGGTTTCCTATGGAACACGTTCTGTAGTGCAAATCTGCGAAATGCAAAAAGCACTAAAAATGCATAGGTGTGAATCCAGCCTTAGACAGCTGTCACCAGAACAGGTGTCCCCAATGGAAAATTTCCATTTGTTGGAAACAATGGTCAGCAGAGCAAAAAAAGAGGGTGATTATTGACAGCAGGGCCATAGACGGCAATAAAAGGCAGACACGGGTTCCAACCCTTCTCTACTCAATTCAAATAAAGAAAAAATAAAATAGAAGACAAGGCTGCAGATGTTTTTAAAGTGCATGTAAAGCCGTAACATTTTTTTAACGATTCTTCTCTTAACTGACAAAAACTTTGGTTATGGTATTATACAGAAAGTCTAAAGGGAAAGGATGGGTGGTGTTACAATCAACCAGAAAGATCATTTTCATTATCTAACCTGAACCCGAAATACGTCAGCGGGAATTCGACCACTATGGACAATAGCAGGCCTTCTTTATAGAATTTATTAAAAACGAGGTCCCTTGTTTGCTTAGTCAAAGAATAACGGCAGAAGTAAAACAGAAAAATGAATCAGGTGTACAAAATAAGAGCTGCCAAAATTGTCCATAGCAACCAGATTCTTTTGGTCAGTTTTCCGGTGCAGGTTAAAAAAATGAAAGGCACATCAACACCAACAGTAAAGGAAGGCCAGTTGTCCAGAACATGAGCTGTTGTCTTCCTAATTAGTAAAATCTAACGGCATTTGGTTTACGGTACGCTCAATGAAAAATGACATTTGATTGGTTACTATTGGTTACCACCCTTTTTACAATAACAGCCATTTTTCCTGCTTATTAAACCTTAAAAATCAAGCAAAAAAGTTATTTATACCTCCCATCTGCCCTTATTTGGTACGACAGGTATAATTTTTTTTTTTTTTTTTAAAGAGCAGCTCAGAAGAAAGAGTCCCATCTAAGCATGTGGCTGGACATATCTGGTAAGGAATGGGGATGAGTTGGATTCCAGGTTCTGTTCTGGTGGAGGTTTAGATTTGAAGATGGCGTTCGTACTCAAGATTAATCTACAAATATAAGTCTTCTTCATATTATACACATTTAAAAATCTTTAAAAAAAATAACACACATTAGTCTCGACCCTTCTTGTGCCTTTAACATTGTAACAGAATTGTGTTGAGGAGTAGGTAGTGCACACAGTCAGGAAGAGAATGCAGGACCAAAGTTCCAGTTCTTTTACAGGAAAAGTTGGGCAACAGTACAGGAGAGGGCTGGAGGAGGTAGATGGGATCTGGATAAGGCATCATGGATGGAGTGTTATGCTGGAGAACAGATAAAGGGATTGGTTATAAGATGGTTATAGATGGTTTGTCAATCACAAAATAACCTACCCACTTTGCTGCATCAGTAGCTAAGCAACACTTTTACTTTCTCATTGGGAGAGTCAACTGAACGGAGCATGCTTAATTAGTAAGATAAACACCCCTGTCCCCAGCATACAACTGACTTACCGTGATCCATGCTGGCAGTGTAATGACCCCTCAAGCATAAACCGCCTAATAGCCATTTTTTACACCCAACGTTTATGTGCATTTATCCCTTCTCCCTCGGTGACCAGTCCCCAGCATCTATGCTTTAACTCAGGAACCTGATCCCTCCCTGTGTGCATACATTAACCCTCAGCGATTGGCATTGAGCATATATGCCTTCCTTTCAGTGTTTAGTCTCAAGATGATGCCCATTAGATTTATATGCTCAGTCTCCAGCATATATGCAAAACCTCAGTGTCCAGTGTATATGCTTTAACTCAGAGTTACTAGTCTCCTACATATCTGCATTCACCTTCAGTGGCTGGTCTCCAGAGTATATACATAAACCCTCAGTGACTAGTCTAAAGTTAATGCACATATGCTTGAGTTTCAGGTCTTTATGTGCATTAGCCCTCAGTGACAAGTCTCCAGGGCCTATTTAAGAACGCTCAGTAACCAGACCCCAGTATATACATGTAGCGCTGGTAGATTTGCGATCTACCATCTGATAGGTAAATTTAGTAACTTGTTCGTTAGGAAGGTTAGATTTGCCTCTGTTCCAGTTTGGCTGACGTTGCGTGTGTTTCCATACTGACCGGTGGGTGTCACTGTTACCACTGGCTAGTGTTGGAAGGACAACGTGTCTAAGCGTATGGATGCTCTTCTGTCCCGGAGACAACTCGGTGGAGGTGGTACTCTGAGTTGCATTCTGGGCGAGGGTATATTTTGGGGTTCGTTTTACAGCCACTTGCTGGCCCTCCTGGCCGACAGGTATGCGTTAGAGAGCTATCTCGTGGGCCTCCGGAACTGCGGCGCAGGGGTGGGCCCAGAAGCTTGTCTGGGGCCTACCACAGCAGCCGAGGAATGGTCCTGAGCTGTCTATCCAGAGTGAAGAAGCTGGACAACCGAGGAGATCCCAGGGGAGGACCCGTCATGGAAGGATCATGCAGCGTGCTGGTCTGGAGAGGGGCCTGGTGACTCGGTTGGAGGACGTATCCTAAAGTGATTATACAGCATAGTGTTGCCGGGCTGGCTTAAAGGTCCAAGCACTGTGACTGACATTCACCACAAAAGAACCAATACATCCTGTGGCAGAGGATCGTACGGGTTCATCCCAAAAAAGTCTGTGGCAGAGACTTTTGTTCGTGCTACGTACTGGCTGCTAGGCTAGTGAGAGAGGCCTATCCAGGCGAGCAAGGAGTGTGTTCCACCAAGGGAGTGCATTCTACTGAAATATCCAACCCCAAAGGACATTTGTCTAGATTCTTACTAAAAAGGTATTTGAGTTTTCCTCTGCAGTTTCCCTTCTGCCTCTTTCCTGCTACTTCCTTCGTTGATGGTTTAATAAAGCATTGAAAACGTACTCAAGTGTTGGTGCGTGTGTCGTCCAGAGGTAAACTCAGTGGAACCCTAGGCCCGGTGCCGGTGAAACAGAGGGAAGGAGAGTGAAGGTAACAAGCCCGTTTAAACCAGCAGCTCCGCAGAGAGTTATTGCTAAATACAGTGCCTTGAAATAGTATTCATACCCCTTGAAATTTTCCACATTTTGCCATGTTACAAATAAAAACGTAAATGTATTTTATTGGGATTAGACCAACACAAAGTGGCACATAATTGTGAAGTGGATGGAAAATAATAAATGGTTTTCAAAATGAATTACAAATATATATGTGAAAAGTCTGGCGTGCATTTGTATTCAGCCCCCTTTACTCTGATACCCCTAACTAAAATATAGTGGAACCAACTGCCTTCAGAAGTCACCTAATTAGTAAATAGAGTCCACCTGTGTGTAATTTAATCTCAGTATAAATACAGCTGTTCTGTGAAGCCCTAAGAGGTTTGTTTGTTTACTAAGGTTCTCTAACAGCATCATGAAGGCCAAGACATGGCCGTCCACCTAAACTGACAGGCCGGGCAAGGAGAGCATTAATCAGAGAAGCAGCCAAGCGGCCCGTGGTAACTCTGGAGGAGCTGCAGAGATTCAGAGCTCAGGTGGGAGAATCTGTCCACAGGACAACTATGAGTCGTGCTCTCCACAAATCTGGAAGAGTGGCAAGAAGAAAGCCATTGTTGAAAGAAAGCCATAAGACATCCTGTTTGCAGTTTGTGAGAAGCCATGTGGGGGACACAGCAAACATGTGGAAGAAGGTGCTCTGGTCAGATGAGACCAAAATGTAACTTTTTGGCCTAAAAGCAAGACGCCATAGGTGGTGGAAAACTAACACAGCACATCACCCTGAACACACCATCCCCACAGTGAAACATGGTGGTGGCAGCATCATGTTGTGTGGATGCTTTTCTTCAGCAGGGACAGATAAGCTAGTCAGAGTTGATGGGAAGATGGAGCCAAATTCAGGGCAATCTTAGAAGAAAACCTGTTATGCCGCGTACACACGAGCAGACTTTTCAGCATCAAAGGTCCAACGGTCTTTCCAACGGACTTTCGAATATCCGGACTTGCCCACACGCCAACGGACTAAAGTCCGTTGCTTTGAACGTGATGACGTACGAAGGGACTAGAATAAGGTAGTTGATAGCCAGTAGCCAATAGCTGCCCTAGCTGCCCTAGCGTCCTTTTTTTGTCCATCGGACTAGCATACAGACGAACAGATTTTTCGACCGGACTTCGAGTCCGTCGGAAAGATTTGAAACATGTTCTAAATCTAAAGTCTGTCTGATTTTCGACGGAAAAAGTCCGCTGAAGGTCCGATGAAGCCCACACACGGCCGGATTGTCCGACGGATTTGTTCCGTCGGACCAGTCCGGTTGTGTGTACACGGCTTTAGAGTCTGCAAAAGAGGTTTGCCTTCAAGCAGGACAACGACCCTAAACATACAGCCAGAGCTGGAATGGTATAGATAAAAGAATGGTTTAGATCAAAGAATATTCATATGTTAGAATGGCCCAAAGTCTAGACCTAAATCCAACTGAGAATCTGTGGCAAGACTTGAAAATTGCTGTTCACAGACCCTCTCTATCCAATCTGACAGAGCTTGGGCAAAAATGTCCACTATCTAGATGTGCAAAGCTCGTAGAGACATACCCAAAAAGACTTGCAGCTGTAATTGCAGCAAAAGGTGGTTCTACAAAGTATTGACTCAGGGGGGCTGAATACAAATGCACGCCACACTTTTCAGAATTTGTAAAAAATGTTGAACCATTTATCATTTTCCTTTAACTTCACAATTACTGTTGGGAAAATAATTATAGACCCTTCATTTCTTTGTAAGTGGGCAAACTTACAAAATCTGCAGGGGATCAAATAATTTTTATCATGGGCGTATTTTAAATGATAGAGACAGTATATCAACCAAAAATCCTGAAAAAACACATGATACAAATGTTATAAATTGAGTTGCAGTTCAGTGAGTATTTGATCCCGAAACAAAACATGACTTAGTACTTGGTGGAGAAACCCACTTATATAGGATTAAGGTCTGGCTAGGAAACTCCATGACCTTAATGTGCTTCTTCTTGAGCCACTCCTTTGTTGCCTTGGCCGTATGTTTTGGGTCATTGTCATGCTGAAAGACCCATCTATGACCCATCTTTAGTGTTCTGGCTGAGATTAGAAGGTTCTCATCCAAGATTTTACAATACATGGCCCTGTCCATTAGCCCCTCAATGCGGCAAAGTCGGTCCGAACCTTTAGCAGTGAAACAGCCCCAAAGCATAATGTTTCCACCTCCGTGCTTGACTGTAGGGTTCGTTTTCTGAGGGTCATAGTCAGCATTTTTCTTCCAAACATGGCAAGTCCCCCTCCTCAAGAAGGCACATGTACAGTCATGCCAATGAACATCTAAATGATTCAGAGAAGGATTGGGAGAAAGTGCTGTGGTCAGATGAGACCAAAATTGAGCTCTTTGGCATTAACTTGACTCGATGTGTTGGAGGAAGAAAAATGCTGATTATGACCCTAAGAACACCATCCCTATAGTCAAGAACGGAGGTGGGAACATTATGCTTTGGGGCTGTTTCCCTGCTAAAAGGTACAGACCAACTTTGTCGCATTGAGGGGCAAATGGACAGAGCCATGTATTGTAAAACCTTGGATGAGAACCTTCTTCCCCCAGAACACTGAAGATGGCTCATGGATGGGTCTTCCAGCATGACAATGACCCAAAACATACGGCCAAGGCAACAAAGGAGTGGCTCAAGAAGAAGCACATAAAGGTCATGGAGTGGCCTGGTCAGTATCAGACCTTAATCCTACAGAAAATTGTTAGGAGGGAGCTGAAACTGAGTTGCCAAAAGACAGCCAAGAAACCTTAAGGATTTAGAGAAGACCTGTAAAGAAGAGTGGACCAAAATCCCTCCTGAGATGTGTGCAAACCTGGTAACCAACTACAAGAAACGTCTTAACTCAGTACTTTGTGCTTGCCAACTAGGGTTTCTCCACCAAGGCATGCTTTGCTTGGGGGTCAAATACTTATGTTACTCACTAAACTATAGCATTTGTTTTTGTGTGTTTTTTCTGGATTTTTAGTTGATATTCTGTCTCTATCATTTAAAATACACCTATGATAACAATTATAGACCCTTCATTTCTTTGTAAGTGGGCAAACTTACAAAATCTGCAGGGGATCAAATAATTATTTTCCCCACTGTATGTGCCACTTTGTTTTGGTCTATCACATAAAATCCCAAAAAAATAAATTTAAGTTTTTCACTGTAACATGACATAATGTGGAAAATTCCAAGGGGTATGATAACTTTTTCAAAGCACTGTATAATGGGGACTGGTCGCTGAGAGCTTTTAAATATACCCTGGAGACTGGTCACTGAAGGCTAATGCACATAAAGACCCTTAACTAAAAGTTAATGCACATATGCTGTCAGACCCACCCCACCTGTCTCTGACCCACTTGAGGAAGTTGACCTTCACGTCCTATCCTGGAGAAATAACAGTATGTTAGATACAATATCTCCAAAGAAAAATAGATTTTTAGGCTCTGTTCACATATGCAGGTAGGATGGTGCATGTATGTTACATTTAGGGCATCCCATTGTACAAAAATAAAAAAAATAAAAAAAATGGTACTTGCATTTCTTTGGTGTAATTGTACCAAACCAAAACGCATGGTACTTGGATACTCTGATTTGGTGTGCAGGTTCCCACGTTAACAAGGCATGCGGGGGTGAGAATTAATGGCACTGCCGCACGCCTGCAAAAGTAATGTACTTTTTTTGTGCATTGTAGGAATGAGCATGATTATACATGCATTCCCACATTGCACAAATGTGAACCTAGACTTAGACTGGCCCGTTGCGCGTTTGCTAAAGCGTAGCTAACCCGCAATTTTCATGCTGGTCCAAATCATTTGGTGGAGGGGGGATTATGGTATGAGGTTGTTTTTCAGAGGTTGGGCTTGGTCTCTTAGTTCCAGTGAAGTGAACTCTTAAGGTGTCAGCATGACAAGACTTTTTGGACAATTTCATGCTCCCAACTTTGTGGGAACAGTTTGGGGATGTCCCTTTCCTGTTCTAACATGACTGTGCACCAGTGCACAAAGCAAGGACCATAAAGACGTGGATGAGCGAGTTTGTGCAGGCCAGTCAATTTCCTCCACCCCAAAGTCCTGACCTCAACCCGATAGAAGACCTTTGAGATGAATTGGACGAGAATGTATGGCTCACAGTTTCCGCTCGAACATCAGCGCCTGACCTCACAAATGCGCTTCTGGAAGAATGGTCAAACATTCCCATAGACACACCCCTAAACCTTGTGGATATCCTTCCCAGAAGAGTTGAAGCTGTTATAGCTACAGAGAATGGGCCAACTCAATATTGAACTCTATGGACTAAGACTGGGATGCCATTAAAGGTTATGTGCGTGTAAAGGCAGGTGTCCCAATACTTTTAGACTATAGTGTACTAAATGTTCTTTTTTGGTTTCAGTTGTTTAGTGTAGGTTGAATTGAATATTTAACTCTTGGGGCTCTAGCAATGAATAAGTATTTTTTCTGTTAAATAGTTTTACTACTTACATGTGCTTATTCCCAGCACAGCACGGTGCCAGTCTCACTTTTTCAGTCCCACGGTTAAGCCGATGATCAGTGCCACAATCGCTAGCAGGATAATTACCACCACAATAATTATGATCATTTTCTAGGGGAGGGAACATCAAGGAGAAGGATCAACTACAACAAGCAATTGTACCAAACAGTCACGTCTTTGTCTTTTAGATGTCAATTGTCAGTCCAAAATAAGCATGTCGTTCCTAACAAAAGAGGACCTAAAGCGCACCTAGGATTGTATTGTTGACACAAGCTGTAGAAGAGGAAGAAGATCGAGGAAGGGAAGAAATAGACATGAAAGACATTCCTATCCAAGCGGAGCATACCTTAAAAGTGAACCTTTCCATCCAACAAGCAATAAAAACAGGGCCGTCGTTGATATTGATTGGACCCCGGGCAAAAATATTCTTGGGCCCCTCCCTCGCTCTCCACATGCTCTTACTGACTGGTTTCTAGAGGTTACAGCACACATTACGGCTCACCGATTAGTTGCTAGAGGTTACAGTACACATTACGGCTCACTGATTAGTTGCTAGAGGTTACAGCACATGATTTCTGCTTGTTGATTGGTTGCTAGAGATTACTGTACAGCAATACTGCTCACTGATTGGTTGCTAGAGGTTACAGCACATCATCTCCTCACTGCAGAGAGGCATGATATACATATGAATGCCGCCTTTATTTACATATCAATGCCACAGCTATTTACATATGAATGCTCTTTTTATTTGCATATGAATGACGGTTATTTACATGTAAACACAGAGTCATTTGTACACAATAGGGCAGCGCTTGTCAGTATTAGTAGCAGCACTTCACACTGAGATATCGGGACACAGCACAGGACTAAAACTTCAAGGGACAAGAGAATTTAAACTGGGATAGTTGGCAAGTATGAGGCAGCTGCTTTGGGCCCCACAACAATGACAGGGCCCAGGGCAGCTGCCCCCTTTGCCCTGCCTTAAAGATGGCCCTGAATAAAAAATATGACGGGTCTGTTCCATTAAAATGTTCTCTTCCATTCAGCCTAAGCAGACTAAACAGCACTGTTACTATAAGCCAATCTTGACTTATTGCCAAGTCAGAAGCTTAAGCCTCATCTCCATCTCTAACCACCGCTCAGACTCACGTGTCACTGCTCTCTGCATAAATCTCTCACCAGAACTATAGAAATGTCTCTGATGTGTTCTCTGCCATCCACAAGCTGGCTTTGCTTCTCTGTGCAAGAGGCAAGATGGCAGCTTCCAATAGGGACATAACCAGGTTTCCAGAGACAGGCTGGAGCAGAGATGGTGTCTCCTGATATGTTGATAGGCTGAATAGTGGTTTTTGTAAACATTGGTTAAATGTAGGTTTTAGCCGCTTGACGATCCCCCGCAGAACATTTACTGCGACAGGTTGGCTTCTATAGGCACAATTAAATACCCGTATGTCGCGGCTTTCTGCCAGGTCCACTCCTGCATCCGGAAGCTTGAGTTGCCATTCGCTGCAGTGCAAGTCAATCAGCGGGTCCCGGCCAATGATTTATGGGTGGCACCCGTTGAGTGGCTGAGCGAATGACAGAAGAGAGTTCTGTTTGGTAAACAACACAGGGCCCTCTACAGACAACTGCTATGTGCTGTTTATTCTCAGCACATTGCTTAGTAAAAAACAGCACACAGTACACACATTAACACTCAGTTAGGCCCCTTTCCCACGAGCTGTCCGATCAGGTCTGCCTGTCAGACCTTGCAGTCTCCTCTATGGCGCGGCGGATGTCAGATGACATATGTCTGCTGACATCCACCGCTATCCAATCCGATCCTGGCTGCAAAATCCTTACAGGTCCTATTTTCCATCCGTCTGGCGGATAAGATTTGATGAAAACAGACTGGGGGTCCATTTCCACCTAATTTCCCCATAGAGGAAGGCGGGACTGTGTCCGCTCTGCGCAGTGAGCGGAGACGGACGTGTCATCTGCCTGCTCAACAGGGATCAGCAGAGCGATTGGCCGCTGAGCAAGCGGATTACGCAAAACGGAGGCGCCCGTGTGAAAAGGGCCTTAACCCTTTGATTGCCCCTGATGTTAACCCCTTCCCAACCAGTGTCATTAGTACAATGACAATGCATATTTTTAGCACTGATCACTGTATTAGTGTCACTGATGATGTCAACGTCAGTCAGTTCCCACAAAGTGTCAGATCGTCATTGCCCACCACACTATGGCAGTCCCACTATAGGTCGCTAATTGCCGCCATTACTAGTATAAAAAAAATAAATAAAAATTATAGCGTCTACAAACTGGTTTGCTTGAGATTATATATATATATATATATACATATATATATATATATATACATACATATATACACACATACATACATACATACATACACACCACAATCAATATACACTTATTGGGATTTTTTTTACCAAAGACATGTAGCAGAATTTATAAAGAAATTTGTTTTTTTTCATTGGATATGTTATATTGCAGAAGTAGAAAATATTTGGGGTTTTTTTTCAGTCTTTCTTTGTTTATATCGCAAAAAATAAAAAACCCAGTGGTGATCAAATACCACTCTATTTGTGTGAAAAAAATATATCAATTTCATTTGGGCAAATTTTGCATGACCGTGCAATTGCCAGTTAAAGTAGTGCAGTGCTGAATAGAAAAAAATGGCTTGGTCATGAAGGGGGTAAAATCTTCCGGAGCTCAAGTAGTTGTAGACCTCAAATGAAAAATGAACAAAGCATATCCCTCTATAGTGTGTACTTGCCTCAATCTTAAGCACCAAGTGTGGTTTCTATCTCCCCTGTCTGCTATCTTCAGTAGTCACTCTGGAAGGTTTATATCAACATCACAGAATCCCAGAGGAAAGCCCTACCTCCCCTTCCAGCATAGAGAAGGGGACTGACATACTCAGCTGTGCATGTTTCCCTATAAGACTGTGTAGGGGGGGGGGGTGTCTTCCATCCACTCAGGTCTCAGATTTTACACCTGTTCTATACTGTGCAGTGTGTAGCGTCAGATCCCTGCCTTGTGCCTGGAGCTGAGAAATGATGTATAAAATGTGTACGTTAGAATGCTGTAGAGAAGAGCGGGATGCCGATAAACAGGTGCAACTTATTTAGGAGGATTTATTTAATCTCTGTGTATAACCTGAGGCCAGTCACTTCACTGGGTATGTGTAAAGGTTTATATTCACATCAACTACTTGACCTCCCTTCATGACCTGGGCATTTTTGTGCTATTCAGCACTGAGCTACTTTAACTAGCAATTGCTCGGTCCTGCAGCGCTGTAGGCAAATAAAATTGATATCATTCTTTTCACACAAATAGACCTTTCTTTTGGTGGTATTTGATTTGATGGTATTTTGGCAGGATTTGCTTTTTACCAAGGACATGTAGCAGAATACATTTTGGCCTAAGTTTATGAAGAAACTTGATTTTATTGGATATGTTTTATAACAGAAAGTGGAAAAAATGCTGAACATTTTGAAAAAAAATAAACAATATTTTCCGTTTTCTGCTATAAAACATATCCAATAAAATCAAATTTCTTCATAAATTTAGGAGAAAATGTATTCTACTACATGTCTTTGGTAAAAACCAAATTGCGTTTTTGGGGACACTAGTATAGTTCTGATTGTGATCAAGATACTGATCAGTACAGACACTATACTACTAATGGTGGTGATCAGCGACTTATAGTGCGACTGTGATAGTCTAGCGCTCACTGAAACTGGCTGGGAGGGACTCTGACACTGGCATCACTAGTGACCCTAATACAGCAATCAGTGATAATACTGTACTAAAGGCACTGGCTGGGAAGGGGTTAACATCAAGGAGCAATCAATGGGTTAACTGTGTGCCTAACAAGTGTAATGTGTGCTGCTTTTACTTACAGATCTGTCTGCGTTCAGGGAGAAAAAGCAGAGTTGATTTCAGGGAGAAGAAACAGACAGATCGCGTTTGTCAACATAGAACTCTGTGCTGTGAATGGCCACAGCCGATCAGCATGTTTCAGCCAAAATTATTAGCTGAAATCTGCTGACAAACTCGTGCTGTATCCAATCACAGCACAGGTCAGCAGGGGTCGCACCGCTCAAACAGGAAGTACACGGCAGCATTTGGGTAAGTCGCTGTGTCGCTCTGCTCGCCGTATATCTACTGTGAGTGGGCGAAAAGTGGTTAAAGTGTACCTGAACTCAAAAAGGTGGACATTTGTTAACTTACAGTGCCTTGAAAAAGTTTTCATACCCACATTTTGTCATGTTACATGCAAAAGCGTAAATGTATTTTATTGGGATTTTATGTGATAGACCAAAACAAAGTCGCAAATAATTGTGAAGTGGAAGGAAAATAATAAATGGTTTTCAATTATTTTTTTACAAATATCTGAAAAGTGTGGCGTGCATTTGTATTCAGTCCCCTTTACTCTGATACCCCTAACTAAAATCTAGTGGAACCAATTGCCTTCAGAAGTTCCCCAATTAGTAAATAGAGTCCACCTGCGTGTAATTTAATCTCATTATAAATACAGCTGTTCTGTGATGCCCTCAGGTTTGTTAGAGAACCTTAGTGAACAAACAGCATCATGAAGCCCAAAGAACAGACTGGAAAGGTGAAGGATACATTTCTGGAGAAGTTTAAAGCAGGGTTAGGTTATAAAAAAAAATCTCCCAAGTTTTGAGCATCTCACGGAGATCTGACCAATCCATCATCCAAAAAATGGAAAGAGTATGGTACAACTGCAAACCTACCAAGACATGGCCGTCCACCTAAACTGACAGGCCGGGCAAGGAGAACATCAGAAAAGCAGCCAAGAGGCCCATGGTAACTGAAGGAGCTGCAGAGATCCACAGCTCAGGTGGGAGAATCTGTCCACAGGACAACCATTAGTTATGCACTCCACAAATCTGGCCTTTATGGAAGAGGGACAAGAAGAAAGCCATTGATGAAAGAAAGCCATAAGAAGTCCTGTTTGCAGTTTGCGAGAAGCCATGTGGAGGACACAGCAAACATGTGGAAGAAGCTGCTCTGGTCAGATGAAACCAAAATATATCTTTTTGGCCTAAAAGCAAAACGTTATGTGTGGTGGAAAACTAACACTACACATCACCCGTAAAACATGGTGGTGGCAGCATGAAAAAAAAAAAAACATTTATCATTTTCCTTCCTCATCACAATTAGACCAACACAAAGTGGCACATATCTCACAAAATCCCAATAAAATACATTTATGTTTTTGGTTGTAACGTGACAAAATGTGGAAAATTTCAAGGGGTATGAATACTTTTTCAAGGCCCTGTACCAGCAAGCTGCAGAGGATGCTTGCTCTCTGTTTGGAATCAGTGGTCTCTTTGCAGAGGTCCGACATGCCTCCTCCTATAAATCTATAGTATGTTAATTAGAAAAATATCCTACTCTGTCGATTGGAGAGCTCTAGGGGACTCAGAGACCGATGCTTCCACACAAAGCAAGAGTCCTTTCCCGCAGCATGCTGGCAGGGGACAGGCTTTTCTACTCAGACTGGGACTGCTTTCTAAAGAAAATAAATGATAAGACTTTGCACACCTTTTGTTTTGTTGCATCTGGAATATATTAAGCTGAATATATTTGTACTGAAAGTTCATTTGGGCTTTAACTTGACGATTTAAAAACAAAAAAAAACTTTTTTCAGTGGTCGAATACGTTTATCTCAACTAAAAACTGCTCTAGGTTCCCCCGACAATTCAGTCTCTGATTCAGATATAATTAAATCAGTCACATAGAGGTTCTCTTTTCACGTTGTGGGTTCAGACTTAGCAAACTGGCTGACCAAACAAAAGGCGATGTACAATCCTAATGGTTTGGACGCACCCTTTACTTTAAAGAACCTATGGTTATTGTTCTAGTTGTAAACCTCTGAAATGAAAAAAAAAGTACACAGATATTCTTCTATAGTGTGTGCTAGCCTCAATCAGAAGCATCTAGTGTGATTTCTGTCTGCTCCGTCATTAGTTTGCTATCTGCATGACTCACTTCTGAAGGTCTATGTGGACACCACAGAATCCCGGGAGGCCCCCCCCCCCCCCCCCCCACCACCACCACCACCACCATTCAGCACACAGAAGGCGATCGAAAGCCTCAACTGTGTATGTTTCCCTATGAGACTGTATCCTTTCCCTCCACTCAGGTCTCAGATTACACTCAGCTCCCTGCTGCATACTGTGCAGTGTGGAACATTAGCACCCCGCCCCCTGCCCGATGGAGCTGAGAAATAGCCTTTGATCTGTGTATTTTGGAAAGCTGCAGAAAAGAAAAATCCGCAGATAAACAGGTACAATTTATGTAGTAGGATTTTTGTCATCTTAGTGTATAACGTGAGGCCAGTCACTTCACTGGGTACTAAAGGTACTTATATAGTGCTGTCAATCTATGCAGCCCTTTACATGTTTATTATACATTCACATCAGTCTCTGCCCTAAAGGAGCTTACAATCTAAGGTCCTTAACGCACATTCATGCATACAGGACACACACTAGGGCCAATTTAGACCAGAGCCAATTAACCTACCAGCATGCCTTTGGAGTGTGGGAGGAAACCGGAGTGCCCGGAGGAAACCCCCACAGGCACAGGGAGAACATGCAAACTCTGTGTAAGTAGTGCCGGTTGGGATTTGAACTGACAGCTCTAGTGCTCCTGGGGGGAAGTGCTAACCAGTAAGGGTTTACAACCACTTTACCCACTGCAGTAAAATAGAAAAATATGCTAATGGTCAAGTACTGTCACATTAGGAACTACTTACTTTATACAGACATAACCAGAGTACAAGACTCCATCCTAACTGGCCATCTAAGAAATGTCTCCTTGGAATGCCCAGCACTATATATTTTGTTATAAATCAATACAAACAATATCTGATTCAATAAGAATGGGACATTTAAGGCCGGGGACATTTAAGGCCGGGTTCACACTATTGAATGCGCATCCAATTCGCAATAGCAGGAGATTGTGACCGTCTCTCTCTGGAGACGGTCACAATCTCCGACGCGGCTCTGGTGAGAATTTGCACAGGAGCCCTGTCATCTTTTGGTCTGTTTCAGGCGGAATTCAGCCCAAAATTCGGGCTGAAATTGAGCCTGAAATGTGGAACCAGGACGCACAGGACCCCTACTGTGAGCCGCATCGGCATCCAGTGTGAACCGAGCCTAAAAAGGGCCTTACAACAGCATCCAAACCTTCAGCTACCAATCTGACCTAAAAATTTCCTTCTGCAGGTATTTGGGACTAGAGACAAATAATAAACGCTGAATAATTACAACAAAGTTACATACCCACAATAAATCAAAGAGTAATAGCAAAGTCTCATCGGCCAATTAATAAGGCAGGTAACTCGAAACTGTCCCCCCATTTGGAAAGACTGTCCCTCTTCTGGAACCCAAACCTTCTGACCCTGATGCCTCCTTAGTTCCACTTTTAGATCCAACATGTAGATTTCTATATAAAATGAGTTATAACCACCAAAAAGTATTATACTGTAACCTTTCATCTAACCTCTTAATTATTGTATTTGTTACTTTGAAAAGATAATATTAAGGGTTGATTTTGACAGGCGTGGAGACTCGTCCTCCAACCGGAGCCACTGTCTACTCCATGTGCATACACCTCGGAGCTGTGTGCGGTCAGCCCATAGAAGTGGATGCAGACACTACAAGAAAAACAGAAATGGAAGGCGCTTTGGAAGGTGTTTTTCTTGTAGTTCATTTCGGATTACCCCATCTGAGGAAGGCAGCATCCACCCAGTTTTGGATACCATATAGATCTTTCACACCACCATTTTATCTGACATCTGTTACCCCACACCTTGGAAGACCTATTAGCGGTGGAAGTGACTGTGTTTTTTGCATGCAGACACATAGAGAAGTGGATGTCAGATCGGAGGATGGGTCTCAGCCCTTAAAGCGGAAGTAAACCCATCCATAAAACAGCTACCTTTCCGGCACGTGCCGGAAATGTAACACTCCCATTGGTTGGGCTCTCAACCAAACTGTCAAACCATCCAATGGCCGGTGTCATAACTGATCACATGTGCAGCATCATGGCAGTTCTAGACTAAACAGAGGCCAAAATGGCGGCTTCCTTGGCTGAAAACGATAGGAGGGTTTACTTCCACTTTAAGGAAAAGTAGTGGTGACCAAAAGCATTTGTGGACTAAACAATGTATTGCATATTAGTTCTTCCCGGGCCACAACTGGTGGTGTAGCCTTTGCCTACATACCGTACATGGTACAACGTGAGCCTTTTTGCTATACAAGAAAAATGGGGGTATGAAGACATATGGTGTTCTTTTCAAGCGCAAATATCACCGTAAAAAATCTATTTGTAAATGGAATGCCAATGAGCTATCGGGCCATGTTTGTAGCCATCAGGATTATGTGGTAGTTTGTGCAGACCAAAGGCATTCTGTCAAACAAAAGTTAAGGCAGAGCCAGTAAAGCAGGCCATAGATAATTAAATTATTTTCGTTCAACCAGCGTGTTGAACAAAATAAAAACTGACCCAATTCCCCCAGCCACACATTCAAGGTGGATGGGGAAATCCTCCCCATTGTGGCATTTTATTGTGATAGCAGGGAGATGCTCCGCCGTCAGAATAAAATGATCAGCGCTGCCGGCTATAGCAAGCGGTGGCGATAGAGCGACATTTATCTGGCAGGGTGGTTTGACTTTTGTACAACCACTGTGCCCAGGGCTTTTTTTCAGCGGGAATGCGGGGGGAACACAGTTCCGGCACCTCTTGGACTGACTGTTTGTAATGGCAAGGGGTGCGCTGCAGGGTATTGATGCTCACTGCTAAGGATCTCTTTTTGGGGGGGTCTATTGTTGCTGGTGGGGGACCTATTGTTGCTGGGGAGTCAGTTGTTGAAAGAGATCTACTGTTGGGGGAGGGGTCTATTGTTGATGGCAGCCAGACAGACCATTAATGCTGGCTGTGCGGAGATCTGTTGACGCTGTAGGGAGTCTATTGATGCTGGTAGGGAAATTTTGTTGTGGTTGGTCCATTGTTGATAGGGGGATCTATTGTTGCTGGCTGCAGGGGATCTATTTTACTGCTTTTCTTGATATCATTACCAAATTCCATACAAATTATTTAGCACCTCAAAATGATACTTGGTTCTATATTGTCTAAAAGGGACAGTACTGGGAGGTGGGTAGGGGAGGAGAAAAGGGGTGACTCGGAAAGGGGGAGTTCCTGCACCTATTGTCTGAGAAAAGAAGCCCTGAGCCCATACATGGATGGAAATTTGGCCGGTCCCTGATGAACTGGCCGAATTTCCTTCCATGCATGCCAGGTGTAAACCAAAAAGTTTTTGACCTTCTGCACATAAGATGTAGGAAGATATAAAGAGAAACAAACAAAAAAGAGGAGGAGGTGGTAAACAAAGAATGCACAATATATAGCTACTTCTGGACTTTATGAAAACTGGAGTAAAGGAAAAATTACAGACTGATCAATATAATCAATCTAGCCTACCCCCCATAACACTCAGCACTTCATGGTCACCAATTTGCCATTATTCTCATTGAAAGCATTAACGTCCAAACTCTGGGCTATATATACATGGTATCTCACAATAGTGAGTACACCCCTCACATTTTTGTAAATATTTAATTCTATCTTTTCATGTGACAACACTGAAGAAATGACACTTTGCTACAATGTAAAGTAGTGAGTGTAGTAGTGAGTGTACAGTGTAAATTTTCTGTCCCCTCAAAATAACAACACACAGCCATTAATGTCTAAACCGCTGGCAACAAAAGTGAGTACACCCCCAAGTGAAAATGTCAAAATTGGGCCCAAAGTGTCAATATTTTGCGTGGCCACCATAATTTTCCAGCACTGTCTTAACCCTCTTGGGTATGGAGTTCACAGGTTGCCACTGGAGTCCTCTTCCACTCCTCCATGAAGACATCACAGAGCTGGAGGATGTTAGAGACCTTGCGCTCCTCCACCTTCCATTTGAGGATGCCCTACAGATAATCAATAGGGTTTAGGTCTGGAGACATGTTTGGCCAGTCCATCACCCTCAGCTTCTTTAGCAAGGCAGTGGTTGTCTTGGAGGTGTGTTTGGGGTCGTTATCATGTTGGAATACTGCCCTGCGGCCCAGTCTCCGAAGGGAGGGGACCATGCTCAGCTTCAGTATGTCACAGTACATGTTGGCATTCATGGTTCCCTTAATGAACTGTAGCTCCCCAGTGCCGGCAGCACTCATGCAGTCCCAGACCATGACACTCCCACCACCATGCTTGACTGTAGGCAAGACACACTTGTCTTTGTACTCCTCACCTGGCTGCCGCCACACACACTTGATGCCATCTTAACCAATTATGTTTAACTTGGTCTCAGACCATAGGACATGGTTCCAGTAATCCATGTCCTTAGTCTGCTTATCTTCAGCAAACTGTCTGCGTGCTTTCTTGTGCATCATCTTTAGAAGCGGCTTTCTTCTGGGATAACAGCCATGCAGACCAATTTAATGCAGTGTGCGACGTATGGTCTGAGCACTGATAGGCTGACCCCCCTCCCCAGACCTTGTAACGTTAATGATTCACATGACACTGGGGAAGGAAAATGGCTAATTGGGACCAATTTGGACATTTTCACTTAGGGGTGTGCTCACTTTTATTGCCAGCAGTTTAGACATTAATGGCTGTGTGTTGAGTTATTTTGAGGGGACAGCAAATTTACACTGTTATACAAGCTGTACACTCACTGCTTTACATTGTAGCAAAGTGTCATTTCTTCAGAGTTGTCACATGAAAAGATATAATAAAATGTTTACAAAAATGTGAGGGGTGTACTCACTTTTGGGAGATACTGTGATATATTTATACATATATATAGCAGTGGGTCCTGGGTTCCTCCTGGTGCACAACAATGCCCAACCTCATGTGGCGAGAGTATGGAACCAGTTCCTGGAGAATGAAGGAATCAATACCATTAAATGGCCTCCCGCTCACCTGACCTAAATCCAATAGAACACCTCTGGGACATTATGTTTTTCGGTTCATCTAATGTCGCCAGGTTGCACCTCAGTCTGTGTGTGTGTGTGTATATATATATATATATATATATATATATATATATATATATATATATATATATATATATATATATATATATATATACATATACATATACATACACACACACACACACACTGGAAGAAAGCGGGGGAGCCCAGGGCTCAGATTTGGTCTTTAAAGTGCAATTCCAGCCAATTTGTTTCAATTGTTCTAGTTTGGGTTGGGAAGAGTTGGAACTATTTCAAGTTTATATTGTCACCTATGTCTCAGATTGACATGGGTGATCGCTGGCGATTTCCACACATAGGAAACAATCGAGTGAAGCATTTGTGTGATCGATCGCTACTACAGTAATTACAGGATGATTATAGTTGAAGACTGCTATAGCGGAAATCGCTTGTGTGTAGCCTTACTCTTACTTTTTAACCCATTGGTCATTGTCATGTAACAGCAAAATGTCCCTAAACAAAGACACACATAGCAATACAACCTGATAAAGGTTCTACCCCTTTCCACGCTAAGCAAAATAAAAAAGTTCCACTTTAAAGACCTTTTAGTTGTCTCCCATAGGCATGGAACCACAACAGTTTAGCAACAGACCAGTTTCATCTGCTTGCTCCTGTGTGACTAAAGGCCACGCTGAAACAAACATTTTTATGGTACGGGTCAGAAAATTACCACTAGATTCTGATTTGTTGTTATGGCCACACCCCCTCATTTTCCTTCCTCTGGTTTTTATAAATGAGCCCAGTCATATCTAAAACTCTAGATCTAAAATGCAACGTAAGGTAACCATAGCAGGAGTTGAAACTAAAGCAATGCACTACTAGCACAGCAAAACTATATGCAGGGATCTGGTTGCTACTTGGGGTCCATCAAGGCTGCCAAGCCATTAAATACTACTGAGCAATCTAAGCGGTTCTTCTCACCCTCCGGGCCTCACTCTGGTATTTTACAGCTTTCTTTGTATCGGCCACAGCTCGTTCGACAAAACCTACTGACTCGTCCATGTTATTTTCTATACGGTCTATAAGAGAACCCTTAAGAAAGAAAGAGGTGTAGGAAAAAAAAAAGAAAAACAAAAAGACAGGGTAGGGGAGAAATAGCAGAAGGAAGCCAAGACACAAGTAGGGGAATGGGTTAAGGGGTGTATGTTGTTGAAGGATTATGAGAGAAAACAATAGTGGTAAGTGTAAAAAGTAAAGCCAGAGAAAGGATATGGCAGAAGATAACACATGAATGAAGGTTTTAAAGAAAGGGAAAGAAAGAAGAAAGGAAAAGAAAGAGAAGAAAAAAAAAAAAAAAAAAAGAAATGAAAAGAGAAAAAGGAAAAAAAAAAAAAAGAAAAAAAAAAGGAGAAAAGAAAAAGAAAATAAAGGCACAGAAGGCCGTAAAGAATTAAGATTAAGAAGGTTTGAAAATGCAGTGTATTTAGAGATTTAAAAAGGACACGTTTGGGCCATTATAGAAGAAAGAACATACAACATGAGACAGAAGAGTTTGGTGTAAGCACATTGACGCATTGGCAGAATATTAAATGTATAGAAAATGATGAAGTTGGCATAGGTTTTAAGAAAATCAGGAAAGAAAAAAACAGATAAAACATTGGGAAAGGAAGGTTGGGTTTTAAGAGTTGAGATTTAGGTTGATGTTTTGAGCAAAAGCATAGGAAAACACAATGTAGGAAGTAGAGAAAAAAGGTTGGTAAAGACATAAGAGTATTAAACATAAGAATATTAAAGCCAGGATCAAAAAGTCGAGAACAGTGGAAAGCTAGTGAAAGAACATGGTGGAGAGAGCGTGATGAGAATGAGAGAAACGTTTGAGGAGAAGCATAGATCAACCCGTGGAAGAAACCAGGGAGGTTTAAATGGTAGAAAGGTAAAATGAAACAATGCAGAGGAACAAAAGCATAGAGCCCACACTGCAAGAAGCACGGTGAGAAAAGTTCATAGTAGGAAAAGAAAATCAAAAGATGATGGGAAATTGTACAAGAAGTAAGCATAATATATTGTGAGATTTAAGAAACAAAAAAAAACACACATACGATATTGTAGTGTCACATAACAAAGAACTTTATCCAGTCATCTGTAGCCCTCAACGGCATCCTAATATAGCCCTTATATCAGGTCAGGTCAGGTCAGTTATGCCATGGTCTACTGGGTCTTTCCACCCTCACCTTGCGTGCTTTGCTTTGGTATTTCACCGCTTTAGTTGTCTCTTCTCGAGCTTTCTCTACATGTTCCACTGATTTCATGACATTGATCTCTATGTTATCAGTCACCTCCCCCTGTAGCGGACACAAAGGATCAGTTAGTACATTGGACAAGAAAAGGGTTTTCAGATAAAGGCTAAAGAGAGGAGAGGTATAGTTACCTTAGCTTGGTTGAGCCTCAGTCTCCAAGCAAAGCATTAAGGACAGAAAAGGAGACACAACTGAGACATCAAATAGCTTTTATAGAGGCTATGTTTGGGTGATTTAAGATGAATATAATACAGTTTACATAGTACTCCTAATCCCTTAATTGAAGCCCCTGTATTGTCATTTTTCTTTTTGTCTTCACCCGCCCCATATTGTTCATGATGGTTACCTGGTTCTCAACCAGCATGGCGATATCCATGAACATGTCATGGAGCTCCTTCAGGCTGCTCTCAAGCCGTACGATGTCACGATGACGAGATTCAATTTCACTCAAGGCTTGGCGTGAAATCTGTGAATCGTTAATTATCTACAGGAAAAAATGAAAAGGTGTAACTTTGGCGTACCTACCTACCAGAATGATCTGCTACCTGTGGCCTACGTTGATACCATCTAGCAATAAAGATAATGTATATGTCCTACACTAAATGGTGAAATGTTTGTCGACACCTACCATCCCACCGTATGAGCTTATTGGATATCCTATACCAAAACCATGGGCATTAATATGGAGTTGTGTTCCCCCCTTCTCCCCTCCCCTATCCTGTGTGGCTATAAGTTCTTCCACTGTTCTGAGAAGGCTTTTCACAAGATATTACAATGAATCTGTGGGAATTTGTCCCCATTCAGATAAGAGAACACTTGTGAGGTTGGATACTCACGTTGAACAAGAAGATTTTTTGATGGACCGACTTCAAAACAACCTGTCTGCCCATAGAAGGATCAAATCTCAGCTGGTCTCTGCTGAACCAGCCGAGATTCGATCTATCTATGGCTGGCTTTAGGCCCCATTCACATTTGCGAACAGGACCATCGCTGACTTATGTGCAACGTTCCCAGTGATTAGTTGTGGGAGGCAGCCCTTTTGAAATCAATAGGAGGCTGACAGTTCACACAGCTGGCCGTTATGATATAATCGCTCATCGAGTGATTGATTTCAATGGGGCTGCCTCCCACATCCAATTGCCTGGATCCTGCTGGAGTTCTCACCTGTAATTGGCAACAGCCCCATTCGCAAGTGTGAACGAGGCCTAAACCAGGTGGGTCTGTTTATATTAGGATTATTCACTCCCCTTATAATACCTCCTTTAACCTGGCCTACAATCATTGTATGTGATATCATCCCAACGGTGCTCAATTGGGTTAAGGTCAGGGCTCTGTACAACCTGTAGCATTATTAATAGTAATCAATGGAAACAGTTGAACCCATTAATTAGGATGGGTGCCCATATAGTTGGTGTAATGGTTGGGCGTCCACATAGGGCATCACCCTTACACCAGTGAAAAGCTTCACTAAAAACAAATAGTTATTGGGTATACAGTATGTAGGTGATGGAAGTACCCACTGACTTTTCAGAATCACCTTCCCCAAACAGGAAGCCTGCACTCCCTGAGTCAGGATCAACTAGGGATCTTCCTTTTAGTGCCCCTGGGGCTATAGATCAAGTATACCCATCCCTTTTTCCGCCATGTGACAGTACCTAAACAGCCCTATGGCCGTATTAGAGAAGACTTTTGGTTCCAGGTCAGTCTTGACCACCATCACAGCCTAGACGAAGGGGGAACCACTTCTGTTGGCTTTAGTCCCCACCTGTGAACTGTCAATTGCAATTTAAACTTTTTATTAGTAACCTCAAGTGTGACAAACTTCTGTACCAAGTGTGCCTCTACTCTACAACCATCCAAAAAGAGAAGCATCAGCCAAGAACATAGCAAGGCCCACCTACATCATACCTTCATCGGCTACAAACTCCCTTGAAGGACAACGCATCCCAGATCACCTCCAGTGATACCAGACCACACTAGTCCAGCACTATACATACTAGTCATAAACATACAGTGTTTCAGGCAATAATGAAGGTTTGTTAGCTCCTTCCTTTATAAAACTGGGGCCTGGTTATATCTAAAAATATTTGGCTGGATTTGCCCATATTCACTTCAAATTAAACGAGCCAACAAATAAGCCCTAAAAGAGGATTGAAAAAGAGAAAATGACATATTGGATTGTGGGCTCCTTGAGGCCGATGTGAGTGTGCGAAGTACGTGTGGGGCGCTGTGTAAATTGACAGCTCTATATGGGTACCTTAAATAAAGTAGTGACAATTGTAGACATGCACCCACACTCTCAGGTTGAAATGGATGGACTGGTGTCTTTATTCAACCTTACTAACTACGTAACATATAGACAGTGGCTTAGTGTCAAACTATGCCCACATTCCATATATCATGCCTAAAGTTGAAAGAACCATTGTAGGAAGGGGATGTCTAGGGCATATATATATTATATATACACTACCGTTCAAAAGTTTGGGGTCACATTGAAATGTCCTTATTTTTGAAGGAAAAGCACTGTACTTTTAAATGAAGCTAACTTTAAACTAGTCCTAACTTTAAACAAATATACTCTATACATTGCTAATGTGGTAAATGACTATTCTAACTGCAAATGTCTAGTTTTTGGTGCAATATCTACATAGGTGTATAGAGGCCCATTTCCAGCAACTATCACTCCAGTGTTCTAATAATACAATGTGTTTGCTCATTGGCTCAGAAGGCTAATTGATGATTAGCAAACCCTTGTGCAATCATGTTCACACATCTAAAAACAGTCTAGCTCCTTCCAGAAGCTACAAAACTGACCTTCCTGTGAGCAGATTGAGTTTCTGGAGCATCACATTTGTGGGGTCAATTAAACGCTCAAAATGGCCAGAAAAAGAGAACTTTCATCTGAAACTCGACAGTCTATTCTTGTTCTTAGAAATGAAGGCTATTCCATGCGAGAAATTGCAAAGAAATTGAAGATTTCCTACAACGGTGTGTACTACTCCCTTCAGAGGACAGCACAAACAGGCTCTAACCAGAGTAGAAAAAGAAGTGGGAGGCCGCGTTGCACAACTAAGCAAGAAGATAAGCACATTAGAGTCTCTAGTTTGAGAAACAGACGCCTCACAGGTCCCCAACTGGCATCTTCATTAAATAGTACCCGCAAAACACCAGTGTCAACATCTACAGTGAAGAGGCGGCTGCGGGATTTTGGGCTTCAGGGCAGAGTGGCAAAGAAAAAGCCATATCTGAGACTGGCCAATAAAAGAAAAAGATTAAGATGGGCAAAAGAACACAGACATTGGACAGAGGAAGACTGGAAAAAAGTGTTGTGGACGGATGAATCCAAGTTTGAGGTGTTTGGATCACAAAGAAGAACGTTTGTGAGACGCAGAACAAATGAAAAGATGCTGGAAGAATGCCTGACGCCATCTGTTAAGCATGGTGGAGGTAATGTGATGGTCTGGGGTTGCTTTGGTGCTGGTAAGGTGGGAGCTTTGTACAGGGTAAAAGGGATTCTGAATAAGGAAGGCTATCACTCCATTTTGCAACGCCATGCCATACCCAGTGAACAGCGCTTGATTGGAGCCAATTTCATCCTACAACAGGACAATGACCCTAAACACACCTCCAAATTGTGCAAGAACTATTTACAGCAGAAGCAGGCAGCTGGTATTCTATCGGTAATGGAGTGGCCAGCACAGTCACCAGATCTGAACCCCATTGAGCTGTTGTGGGAGCAGCTTGACCGTATGGTACGCCAGAAGTGCCCATCCAACCAATCCAACTTGTGGGAGCTGCTTCTAGAAGCGTGGGGTGCAATTTCTCCAGCTTACCTCAATAAATTAACAGCTAGAATGCCAAAGGTGTGCAATGCTGTAATTGCTGCAAAAGGAGGATTCTTTGATGAAAGCAAAGTTTGATGTAAAAACAATGTTATTTCAAATACAAATCATTATTTCTAACCTTGTCAATGTCTTGACTCTATTTTCTATTCATTTCACAACGTATGGTGGTGAATAAGTGTGACTTTTCATGGAAAAACACAAAATTGTTTGGGTGACCCCAAACTTTTGAACGGTAGTGTATATACATACATACATACATACATATACACAAAAAAAAAAATCAGCATCAACCCAACAAGTTTACATAAAGTATAAAAAATGAAATTTGTTATACAAAAGTTAAAAACACAGAATGCCATGCCATGTGACAAAATAGTTTAAACAGATACATCATACAGAGAATCATATCACACTATAGCTTGATGAGTTTCAGTAATTAACAAATCTTCATCAGGAGCTTTAGTGGATGCGTAGGATAAAGCCCCAGGTACAGGAGAAAAGAACCACAAAAAAAGAAGGAAAGACTACAAAGTTTCTCAACAGGAGGATGCTGAAGAACAGGCCAGGAGGAAGCCAGGTGCGCACAAGGAACGCCAATAAGAAGCTGCCAAAACCCAAGACTGAGCAGGTTCCATAAAGGCCTATGGATAGATATCACATTTGTCAAAAGATAATGGCATATGCACAGAAAGAAGCCTCCTTGATAGATATATTAATTCCAAGCTAGAAAGTCAAAATGTAGAAAGATCTATAAGATTGTGATTCTTTTCTCTTATACCTGGGGTTTTATCCTACAGAACTCATTCACTATTTCTCCTGATGAAGACACATTATTTATCGAAATGTGTCGAGCAAAGCAATACGTAGCATGGCATCTGCTACTTACTGGCAGGAGCACACTCATCCATACTTAACTGCATTTCTGACATTGTTCTTTGCCTTATTTCCTAAAGCAACAAACCATATTTTAGCTAACCAGAGTAGTGAAATGTAAATTCCAGGATATACAGTACCTTGAAAAAGTATTCATACCCCTTGAAATTTTCTACATTTTGTCATGTTACAACCAAAAACATAAATGTATTTTATTGGGATTCTATGTGATAGACCAACACAAAGTGGCACATAATTGTGAAGTGGAAGGAAAATAAAAAAATGGTTTTCAATTTTTTTTTACAAATATCTGAAAAGTGTGGCGTGCATTTGTATTCAGCCCCCTTTAAGCTGGCCATACACCATACAATTTTCTTATGCAATTTTCTTTAGATTTACCTTCAACTATGTAGTGCAAGGGCCTGCCTGATTGTATACAAATTGAAAGTGTTTAGGTGTGACCTTGTATTATATGGTTTTGGTAAATCTAAAGGAAAGTTGTACAAGAAAATTGTATAATGTATGGCCAGCCTTACTCTGATACTACTAACTAAAATCTAGTGAAGCCAATGGCCTGCAAAAGTCACCTAATTAGTAAATAAACCACACGCAGATGGACTCTAATCTCAGTATAAATACAGCTGTTTTGTGAAGCCCACATAGGTTTGTTGGAAAACCTTAGTGAACAATTAGCATCATGAAGGCCAAGGAACACACCAGACAGGTCAGGGATAAAGTTGTGGAGAAGTTTAAAAAAGGGTTGGGTTCTAAAAAAAAATATCCCAAGCTTTGAACATCTCACGGAGCACTGTTCAATCCATCACCCGAAAAATGGAAAGAGTATGGCACAACTGCAAACCTACCAAGACATGGCCGTCCACCTAAACTGACAGGCCGGGCAAGGAGAACATTAATCAGAGAAGCAACCAAGAGGCCCATGGTAACTCTGGAGGAGCTGCAGAGATCCACAGCTCAGGTGGGAGAATCTGTCCACAGGACAACTATTAGTCGTGCACTCCACAAATCTGGTCTTTATGGAAGAGTGGCAAGAAGAAAGCCATAAGAAGCTCTGTTTGCAATATGCGAAAAGCCATGTGGGGGACACAGCAAACATGTGGAAGAAGGTGCTCTGGTCAGATGAGACCAAAATTGAACCTTTTGGCCTAAAAGCAAAACACTGTGTGGCGGAAAATGAACACTGCATGTCACCCTGAACACACTGTCCCCACCGTGAAACATGGTGGTGGCAGCATCATGTTGTGGGGATGCTTTTCTTCAACAGGGACATGGAAGCCGGTCAGAGTTGATGGGAAGATGGATGGAGCCAAATACAGGACAATCTTGGAAGAAAACCTGTTAGAGTCTGCAAAAGACTTGAGACTGGAGAGGATGTTCACCTTCCAGCAGGACAACGACCCTAAACAGCCAGAGTTACAATGGAATGGTTTAGATCAAAGCATATTCATGTGTTAGAATGGTCCTGTCAAAGTCCAGACCAAAATCCAATTGAGAATATGTGGCAAGACTTGAAAATTGCTGTTCACAGACGTTCTCCATCCAATCTGACGGAGTTTGAGCTATTTTGCAAAGAAGAATGGGCAAAAATTTCACTCTCTAGATGTGCAAAGCTGGAAGAGACATCCCCAAAATTACCTGCAGCTGTAATTGCAGCGAAAGGGGGTTCGCTCAGGGGGGCTGAATACAAATGCACGCCACACTTTTCACATGATTATTTGTAAAAAATGCTGAAAACCATTTATCATTTTCCTTCCACTTCACAATTATGTGCCACTTTGTGTTGGTCTATCACAAAAAATTCCACTGAAATACATTTACGTTTTTGGTTGTAACATGACAAAATGTGGAAAATTTCAAGAGGTATGAATACTTTTTCAAGGCACAGTATATCTGCAGCTGGCACATTTTTCTTTGCCATTTTGAGGGCACTCCTGTCAGGAAATGGTAGGTACTAGCACACTTTTGGCCTACAGAAAGAGATGATCATACAGAGTGATGGACATCTTAAGCCACATTATTTGGAACCTGCAGTATAAAGGTTAAAACTTAATGTATGTGACAGGTCCACTTTATAAGAGACTTACCCCAGAGGTGAAAATGTTGGGGTTTCCGCTTTCCAGCATCTCCTCTAATTCGTCATCCGTTGTGTTTTTGCCAGCTTGAAGGGAAAACGGCGATGACAAAATTACAAATGTTAGAATCACATTGATAATTACAATGCCCTATTATAGACCGGCCAGTGTTGTGGACAGACAGACAGACGTAGAACTTTAATAATATGTCATAATGGCAAAACACAGCCTATTTTCTCTCCCATCCCAAGAAGAGTTTCTTTGGTGCTGCGCCAGAGAAATATGGAGGTTGCCTTTCTGAAAATACTAGTTTGCAGCCTGAGACAGCCAGGAATGCTTTCTGAGCCACTGGCCCAGAACAAGTATGAAGCCATTGGGGGAGATTTACTAAAACGGGAGCACTCAATATCTAGGGCAGCTGTGCGTGGTAGCCAATCAGCTTCTAACTTCAGCTTGTTCAATTAAGCTTTGTCAATACAACCTGGAATGTTCCTATGCAGAGTTGCACCAGATTTTGCACTCTCCAGTTTTAGTAAATAACCCTCACTAAGGCATTCTGATAACCAAATAATTATGATTTTCAGAAGTCAATAATGGTAGCCTTGGTACTTTCTCAACACAGGTTGCTTTTAAGCCCACGTTAACTTTCAGCTGATATCAGCTAAATGCATTCCAGGTGCAACGTCCTGCAAACTGAAAGTGTGTGATATGTTACAATTTTTGTTTTTTTTTCAGAAAGCAACCACAGCCCGAGTAGACAATCCTGTCCCCTGCCAGCATTTTATAGAGGAAGATCCTTGGTCTCTGTGTGGAAGCAGTGGTCTCTCCCTGCAGAGGTTGAACATACTTCTGGTTGAGCACACTCACTTACACTTAAAGTAGAACTTCGCCCAAAAGGGGAAGTTCAGCTTTTTTTGCTTCCTCCCCTCCCTCCTCTTCAACTTTTTGAAAAAATTTTTTGGGGGGGAGAGGAGCAGGTACCTGGCGTTGATAGGTACCCACTCCCACCCGCATTGCCTAGGTGATCCAAGTTAAAGTTTGCCACCCCCCCACCAGCACGCAGCCTCTTGGGACATGTCATAGGTTCCACAAGGCAGCAGGACCATTTGCAGAACACAGCGGGAAGCCAACTGGGAAACCACAAGGAGTCACAGCTGGCTTCCAACAGTTAGACTGAAAGAATAATTGAATAAAATCGTATTTACCTTTTATATCACTCTCATACTTCATTTTGCTGCTTATCCCTGTCTTAATATCCCACTCAGAGGAAAACTCAATTCTTTCAACAGTTAGACTGAAGAACTGCTTTAATAAGGCAAAGACGAATGTGGGACATTAAGTTACCTACATCAGTAAACCCTATTTCAGCTAAACAGAGTCTAAGTAGTGAAATGTGAATCCCATGATATAAAGCAGCCACAGCCTGAATAGAAAAGCCTGTCCCCTGCCAGCATGCTGCAGAAAAGCCTGATACTTGCTAAGTCAAAGCAAGAGCTCTCCAGTCAGCAAAGTTCATGATCCCTTCTGATTGGAGAGCTCTAGTTTTGACAACTGACTTAGCAGGGAGCATGCTGGACCCACAGACAGCGAAGTTCCTTCTCTGCAGCATCATACTTCAGCTGTGGCTGTTTTCTAAAATAAGGTATAACACTTTTGCATGCATGCACCGGGAATATATTAAAATAATTTGAACTGAAAAGTTAATTTGAGCTTTATAATGAATGTCTGCTTTCATTTTGTTTGAATCTGCTTATTGTCGGATTTCCTTCCAGTTTGGCTCTATTGTGTGGATATGTGTGGTAGGGAGTTTAGACTGTAAGCTTCTCTTGAAAGCATGATTTTCAGTTGCTTGTTGTAGGTAATTGACTAGCTCTTTTGTCCTACAGCTCTGGATCCTTATAGATTATCTACATCTCATCTCTGCCCCTCCAGCAGTCGGCAGCAGAGAGCTGTAAAACGGGCCTTCACACACTGGGACTTTAAAAGGGTACCAATTCACAAATGTACACCATACACTTCCTCTAATAATCTATTCATTTTATTTAAAAAAAAAATATTGAAAAATGATTTAGTATAAAATACATATACACATATCAGCCTCATCAAGATGATCCATGCGCATAGAACAACAACATCACTTAATAAAAAACAATTTTTCCCCATCACATTTGCCTTTTATAAGCCACACCCTTAGACCATATATCGCATGTCAAATTGCGCCGATGTGAATGGGGCTTCACCAGATAATTGTGTTTCCGATGGTATCTATTACTGTGTTGTACGCTGGTCATATGGTGTGGTCCTGGCAAGTTTTGTTGATTCCTAGATCCACATCACCAGACATCTGTGAGGGATCACAAATTGGTAGACCTAAATGATCGATCAAGAGTTGGAGATCACTGGTTGCCAAAATTTCAATAAAAAAGGCCAGTTTACCCTACAAACTTTAGGGAGGCCGAACTGTGGCCAGTGGGAGTAGAAAATAGGAGGAGGAGTTCCCCATCTCTGATGTCAGTAGGAGGAGGAGTTCCCCATCTCTGATGTCAGTAGGAGGAGGAGTTCCCCATCTCTGATGTCAGTAGGAGGAGGAGTTCCCCATCTCTGATGTCAGTAGGAGGAGTTCCCCATCTCTGATGTCAGTAGGAGGAGGTGTTCCCCATCTCTGATGTCAGTAGGAGGAGGTGTTCCCCATCTCTGATGTCAGTAGGAGGAGGTGTTCCCCATCTCTGATGTCAGTAGGAGGAGGAGTTCCCCATCTCTGATGTCAGGAGGAGGAGGAGGAGGAGGAGGAGTTCCCCATCTCTGATGTCAGGAGGAGGAGGAGGAGTTCCCCATCTCTGATGTCAGGAGGAGGAGGAGGAGGAGGAGTTCCCCATCTCTGATGTCAGGAGGAGGAGGAGTTCCCCATCTCTGATGTCAGGAGGAGGAGGAGTTCCCCATCTCTGATGTCAGGAGGAGGAGGAGTTCCCCATCTCTGATGTCAGGAGGAGGAGGAGTTCCCCATCTCTGATGTCAGGAGGAGGAGTTCCCCATCTCTGATGTCAGGAGGAGGAGGAGTTCCCCATCTCTGATGTCAGGAGGAGGAGGAGTTCCCCATCTCTGATGTCAGGAGGAGGAGGAGTTCCCCATCTCTGATGTCAGGAGGAGGAGGAGTTCCCCATCTCTGATGTCAGGAGGAGGAGGAGTTCCCCATCTCTGGTGTCAGTGGGAGAAATAGAACTCCATTGTTGTGTCAGTGGGAGGAATAGTACTCCATTGTTGGTGTCAGGGGAGGAATAGTACTCCATTGTTGGTGTCAGGGGAGGAATAGTATTCCATTGTTGGTGTCAGGAGTGGAATAGCGCTCCGTCTTTGGTGTCAGTTGAAAACCAGAACATTGCTTCCAGTTACCTTCCTCCTATACCCTCCTTTTTTCCTTCCTACTATACCTCTGTATGTCGACAAAGGAAATCACAAAACAAAACCATGGTGGTGGTGACTCACTGATCTCCAGCTGCCTCTGGATCCGCCCTTTACTTCGCTCTCTGAAGTCCACCTGAGCCTCATTGTACTTGGTCATGGCGTCCACAAACTTCCTTGACAGGACAGAGTGCTGCGGAGAGAGTGAGAGGTGGACTATTCAGATTTTGCTCACAAAGGTCATCATTTATGATGCAACAGGGCCAAAGTGGTCTTGTCAAAGCTAGAAATTTTGAACTAGGTAAGATATTTAAAAACAATACATTGTTATCTGTTGGCGTTGGTAAACTCTACCATGGACCAGTGTTTTTGGTGTTGAAGGACAAGTAGGAAGCTTTTCGACCAATGTTTAACTACTTCAACACCAGACACTTTCACTCCCTTCGTGCCCAGACCAATTTTCAGCTTTCAGCGTTGTCACACTTTGAATGTCAACTGCGTGGTCATGCAACACTGTACCCAACAAACATTTTTATAATTCTGTTCACACAGTCTTCTTTTAGTGGTATTTAATCACCACTGGGTTTTTTTATTTCTTGCAAAATAAACAAAAAAACACAGAAAATTTGGAAAAAAAAAAAAAAAAGTTTTTCTTAGTTTCCGTTATACAATTTTGCTAATAAATAATTGTTATTCATAAATTTAGGCCAAAATTTATTCTGCTACATTTCTTGAAAATAACCCAAATCAGTGTGTTATTATTTAGTCTGTAGGAAAGTTATAGAGTCCACACACTATATTACCAAAGATATTGGGACGCCTGCCAATACACGCACAAAGTTACATAGTAGGTGAGGTCGAAAAAAGACACCATCAAGTCCAACCTATGTGTGTGATTATATGTCAATATTACATTGTATATCCCTGTATGTTGCGGTCATTCAGGTGCTTATCTAATAGTTTTTGAAACTATCGATGCTCCCCACTGAGACAACCGCCTGTGGAAGGGAATTCCACATCCTTGCCACTCTTATGCCACATACACACAATCGGACTTTCCGATAGGAAATGTTGGATGTGAGCTTGTTGTCGGAAAGTCCGACTGTGTGTATGCTCCATCAAACATCTGCTGCCGGAATTTCCACACACAAATGTTTGAGAGCAGGCCCTCAAAATTTCCGACAACAAGACTTGTTGTCGGAATTTCCGATCGTGTATACACAAATCCGTCGCACAAAAGTCCACGCATGCTCTGAATCAAGCAGGAGCCGCACTGGCTATTGAACTTCCTTTTTCTCAGCTCGTCGTACGCGTTGTACGTCACCGCGTTCTTGACGCACCTAATTTGCCATGTAGTTGCCCACCCCATTAAATTTGTTCAGATCTTCTTGCAAGGTTTCCATATCCTGCGGAGAAGTTATTGCCCTGCTTAGCTTAGTATTGTCTGCAAATACAGAGATTGAACTGTTTACCCCATCTTACAGGCCGTTTATGAACAAAATATATAGGATTGGTCCCAGCACAGAACCCTGGGGGACCCCACTACACACCCCTGACCATTCCGAGTACTCCTCATTTATCACCACCCTCTGAACTCACCCTTGTAGCCAGTTTTCAATCCATGTACTCACCCTATGGTCCATGCCAACGGACCTTATTTTGTACAGTAAACGTTTATGGGGAACTGTGTCAAATGCTTTTGCAAAATCCAGATACACCACGTCTACGGGCCTTCCTTTATCTAGATGGCAACTCACCTCCTCATAGAAGGTTAATAGATTGGTTTGGCAAGAATGATTCTTAATGAATCCATGCTGATTATTGCTAATAATACCGTTCTCATTACTAAAATCTTGTATATAGTCCCTTATCATCCCCTCCAAGACTTTACAAACTATTGATGTTAGGCTAACTGGTCTGTAATTCCCAGGGATGTATTTTGGGCCCTTTTTAAATATTGGTGCTACATTGGCCTGTCAGGACTGTCAGGAAAAATGAAGAACAATGGCCTGGCAATTACTTGATACGTGAACTGGAATCCCAGTCTTAGCCCTTAGGGTTCAATATTGAGTTGCATGGAAAATAAAAAAGGGGTTTATAGGGAGCACAGGACTAACATGATCCAGATAATGTCTCTACTACAATTAGGCAGTCCAAAATAATAAGAGAAGTGTAGGTGGATATGATGGGATGATGGGATAATCTTCAGCAGAAAGGGCAGCAACTTTTGTAAGACTGAAGCAGGCTCTATATTAACACAAAGGAAACAAACAAAAAAAAAAAAAAAGGCGCCTCTAAGTGCAGAAGATTAACAATTTTAATGCCCCAAAAAGGGTTAAAAACACTTACAGAAAGGAAGTGGTAATTAGGCACATCATAACTTGAGCTGCATTGGAAGGGATGACGGTCAGAGGAAGCCTTCAGATGGAATGGATGTGATCACTGAACACAGCGGTGTGAGACACAGGGAGCCGCTGTGAGGCCGGCGTCATCAGCTGGAAGGAAGACGAACCCAGAAGTAATGTCATCCACAGGGCGGCTCAATAACCAGCCTGAACCGCAAACAAACAGCCTGGACGAGGATGTGATGTCATCAGAAAGGGACGCGTTTCGGAACCATCAATCGTTCCTTTATCAACCTATGGCCATGCTGATGACTTGAAAGGAATATATACACACCCATATATACACATCCTGTTATGTGTCTTGCAGGCTCTATGAGTGGTCACTAACCATCACCATTCTGTTATGTGTCTTGCAGGCTCTATGATTGGGCATTGTTCCACACATTATATCATTATATTTTATTTTTTACATATATATTTTTTATTTTTATTTTTATCCCGTCTTTTAATGTTTTTTATGCTTTTAACGTCTTTTCACAATGGTTTTTAGATTGCTGTAGCAGGTATCTACTTGTTCCTCTTCATTTATATGCAAAAAACGAACTGATCAGAATTTAATAAATGTTTCCTTGCTGCCCCCGCCCACTGGCCAATCCACTGTTAGTGGGTGTGTATATATTCCTTTCAAGTCATCAGCATGGCCATAGGTTGATAAAGGAACGATTGATGGTTCCGAAACGCGTCCCTTTCTGATGACATCACATCCTCGTCCAGGCTGTTTGTTTGCGGTTCAGGCTGGTTATTGAGCCGCGCTGTGGATGACATCACTTCCGGGTTAGTCTTCCTTCCAGCTGATGACGCCGGCCTCACAGCGGCTCCCTGTGTCTCACACCGCTGTGTTCAGTGATCACATCCATTCAATCTGAAGGCTTCCTCTGACCGTCATCCCTCCCAATGCAGCTCAAGTTATGATGTGCCTAATTACCACTTCCTTTCTGTAAGTGTTTTTAACCCTTTTTGGGGCATTAAAATTGTTAATCTTCTGCACTTAGAGGCGCCTTTTTTTTTGTTTCCTTTGTTTCAATATTGAGTTGGCCCACCCTTTGCAGCTATAACAGATCGACTTTTCTGGGAAGGCTGTCCACAAGGTTTAGGAGTGTGTCTATGGGAATGTTTGACCATTCTTCCAGAAGCACATTTTTGAGGTCAGGCACTGATGTTGGAAGAGAAGGCCTGGCTCGCAGTCTCCACTCTAATTTATTCCAAAGGTGTTCTATCGGGTTGAAGTCAGGTCAGTCAAGTTCCTCCACCCTAAACTTGCTCATCCATGTCTTTATGGACCTTGTTTGTGCACTGGTGTGCAGTCATGTTGAAACAGGAAGGGGCCATCACAAAGAGGACAAAAACTCCCCTATGTGATGATTTTTTGGTGACAGGTTCTCTTTAATGAGACATCCAGGGTCTAAAAGACCCTGGATGTCTTATCTGTGTTTCAAGTAATCTAATGTAGGGTGCAGTGAGATCTGCACCCAATTCTTTCGTGTCTGTCAGGTCCGTACAACTGTGTGTTGGTAAAGTTGATCCAGGGAAATCTGATTGCCTCTCGGGGGATCAGGAAGGACTTTTTTCCCCTGCTGTAGCAAGTTGGATGATGCTTTCTTGGGGTTTTTCACCTTCCTCTGGATCAACTGTGGGTATAGGATTGTGTATGTGGGATTGTACGATTTATTTGTTTTGGTTGAACTACTATGGACTTGTGTCTTTTTTTTTACCTAACTATGTAACTATGTTATAACTTGTGCAAAATAAAAAAAAATAAAAAATACTGATCCTGCCAGAAACTTTGGACCTTCCACAGTTATCCGCTGACTAGGCTTGTTTAGCTTTGCTCCCAGTTCTCTCGGTTGACTACAGAACACGGTTCCCCATACCTTAAAGAGAAGAGTGGGAGAGGTTCTGTAGTCTTGTCCTACAGTGACAACGCTGCGCCTCCATAGATAACGCACAGTGTGCGAGTGTTGTCACCCTTGGACATATTGTGTGTTATTCGCATTATCATCTGGTGAGAATAGAGGAAATAAGCCTAAAAAGATAGAACATGAAAAGCAGCCACCACATCTAAGAACTGGTAGGCTACAATAACATACATCTTTGTTCTTGAGTTTAGTTATACTTTAGGTCTTACAGGAGGTAAGAGGTTTAATTTGGGAGAGAGGTTAAAGCCCATCTCCTTAGGCAAAAAGAAATCCCTGGACCATCTAGGGTTACCATCTGGCCAGTAATTTACTAGTAAAATGGGACTTGTCAATCATGGGAAAGACACCAGACTGATATCTACTACTAGAAATAGAAGAAGATCTCATCCTGCCAATAGAAGACACAACCTCGGCCAATGACCAAATAATAACATTACTTCCTTTCCACTCACCTGGGACTTCCGTATTCGAAGGTCTGCTGAAGACTGTCCTTCCTCTTGTTCTATAGTATGCTCCATTGCTAAAAATCAAGAGAAAAACAGATTTAGGTCTAATCCACATTGCAATGAAGAGCGGCAGGAGCGATTCACGGCTACAAGGGGGGCAGAGTGGTACACGATTCATTAGACTTCTGTGTGTCAATGGACATGGAGCTTGGCAGCGAACATGCACCCCATAGCTGTTTGTTTTGGGGGCAAGAGGGAGAAGCCCAGCGTGCTGGGAGGGGGGACCCAAGAAGAGGAGGATCGGGGCCAGAACCAGGACAAGGGCTGGGCAGAATGGACGGTTGTCCTGGGAGCAGTGTGTATTGTAGGGATGGGGGCCACCGCTAATTCCTTCTACTATAAAGCTGACAGAAGTAGTGATGCCACTGTCACTACTCCTGTCAGCTCAGCGCTGGAAGCTGCAAGGAGAGGAGGAGAGAGACAGGAGGAGGCGCAGGCTGTGCTCTCTCTCCCCTTCCTCCTAAGCTTGCAAATAATGGGGAGGGGGCGCAACTTGGCATCTTTGCCCTGGGCACTAGATGATCTTGTCCCAGCAGTGATCGGGGCTGCTTTAGTATTACTTTAATACACATTTTTCCAAGAACAGCTAAAGCACCCTAATATTGGTTAGCCAACATCACACGTGCTGCACTCACCCTTTAAACGTGACCGGACGTTATTTGCCGCTTTCTTGATCTCCAGGGTTAGGTTTTCCAGGTCATCCTTTGTTTCTGAAAATCAGGAAAGAAATTTGTTAAAGAGGTTGTATACCTGAGACATGAAATATTAACAAAGCATATCCCTTTATAGTATGTACTTGTCTCAGTCCAGAGCACTAAGTGTCATTTCTGTCTGCTGCCCCGTTCCTCGGTTATCTGCATGAATTACTTCTGACAAGTTTTCCTGACACTAAGAGAACAATGGTGACAGGGGAGGGACCTCCAGCAGATTGACAGATTCAGCTCTGTTCCTATGTTGTATGAAGGGGGATGTGACCCTTCCCTCCAATCAGCTCTCAGAGCTCCCTCTTGATCCAGGAAACGCGTTGAGTCCTTGGATGCTATATGTCATACCACATGCATCAATATTTGTATTGTACAGTATCTCACAAAAGTGAGTACACCCCTCACATTTTTATTAAAACTTTTCATGTGACAACACTGAAGAAATGACACTTTGCTGCAATGTAAAGTAGTGAGTGTATAGCTTGTATAGCAGTGTAAATTTGCTGTCCCCTCAAAATAACTCAACACACAGCCATTAATGTCTAAACCGCTGGAACAAAAGGGAGTACACCCCTAAGTGAAAATGTCCAAATTGGGCCCAATTAGCCATTTTCCCACACAGGTGTCATGTGACTTGTTAGTGTTACAAGGTCTCAGGTGTGAATGGGGAGCAGGTGTGTTAAATTTGGTGTTATCGCTCTCACTCTCTCATACTGGTCACTGGAAGTTCAACATGGCACCTCATAGCAAAGAACTCTCTGAGGATCTGAAAAAAAATAATTGTTGCTCTACATGAAGATGGCCTAGGATATAAGAACATTGTCAGGACCCTCAAACTGAGCTGCAGCACAGTGGCCAAGACTATACATCGGTTTAACAGGACGGGTTCCACTCAGAACAGGCCTTGCCAAGGTCGACAAAAGAAGTTGAGCGCACGTGTTCAGCATCATATCCAGAGGTTGTCTTTAGGAATGATGCCCTTTGGAGACTGAGCCGTGGGGCAGTATTCCAACATGATAACGACCCCAAACACACACGCCTTCAAGATGACCACTGCCTTGCTAAAGAAGCTGGAAGGTGGAGGAGCGCAAGGTCTTTAACATCCACCAGCTCCGTGATGTCGTCATAAAGGAGTGGAAGAGGACTCCAGTGGCAACCTGTGAAGCTCTGGTGAACTCCATGCCCAAGTGGGTTAAGGCAGGGCTGGAAAATAATGGTGGCCACACAAAATATTGACACTTTGGGCCCAATTTGGACATTTTCACTTAGGGGTGTACTCACTTTTGTTGCCAGCGGTTTAGACATTAATGGCTGTGTGTTGTTATTTTGAGGGGACAGCAAATTTACACTGTTATACAAGCTGTACACTCACATTTACAAAAATGTGAGGGGTGTACTCTCTTTTGTGAGATACTGTGTATATAAAAACTATATTATGACTTTTGAATGAATTTATATTGTTACTATATTTATTTTCTACCTACTATAAATCAGCTTATTACTGTGTGAAACTGGTTTTTATTGTGGTTATTTATGGAACAATGAATTTGCAATCATGTGCATCAAATACAATTATTGATATGTAAAATGCCTCATTTAAAGTCCCAGGATGGAAACTTTTGTATATCCGTCAGAGCTTTCCTCACTGAGCTCTGCAGAGTGTAACATCAGCTCTCCACCCCCCTTTTTTTTTTCTCCCACTGACACCAACGATGGCATAATATTCCAACCACTGACACCAATAATAAGGCACTGTTCCTCCTACTGACACCAACAATGGAGAACTATTCCTCCCACTGACACCAATAATAAGGCACTGTTCCTCCTACTGACACCAACAATGGAGCACTATTCCTACCACTGACACCAACGATGGAGCATTATTCATACCACTGACACCAACAATGGGGTACAATTCCTCCCACTGACACCAATAAAAAGGCACTATTCCTCCCACTGACACAACTATGGGGCACTATTCCTACCACTGACACCAATGATGGGGCACTATTCCTCCCACTGATACAACGATGGAGCACTATTCCTACCACTGACACCAATGGGGCACTATTTCTCCCCCTATTATCAAAAGGGGACATTGTTTAGTTCCAGTGACAGCAGGACATTTTCTACTCCCGCTGGACACAGTGTGGCCCCCCTAAAGTCCAAAGGACAGTAAACTGGCCTTTTGTTTAGAAAGTTTGGAGATCCTGGCCTAGGCAAATGATGTCATACATCCCAGGAGATTTCAGGAGGAGAGGAGGTGGGTTTTTCTCGGCTAAGCACACCCTCCTGCATGCATTCTTGAGTAATTGGCACATGCATCCCAGGAAGTAAATGCTACATGAATCATCTGCCCATAATCAAGATGGCCATGGCCAGAAAAGCTAGGGGTTGTGTTTTTCGAAGTAATTTCTCAACAAAATAAAGCGTGGAGACATGGATGGATGGGGAAGTTTGCTTTGAATATTAAAAATGAATTAAATAGTGTTTTTGGTTTGTGGTGCTCAGATGCAGTGAAGATCCACTTTAAGTACTTAGAGCTACTAATCCAAAAATAGCATGCAGATCAGGACTTCTGAGATCTGGGTTTCCTGATCTCCAAACTTGTTCCAGGTCAATGACTAAAAGCTATTTTTTTTCACTTTGGATAGAGTAAGGGAGGGTTATAACCCGTCAGTTTACTTTTTTTTTCCCATCCGTGTGCTATTGGGGAGATTTAACTTCACTTCCTGTCCCAGAGACAAAACAGGAAGTGAGATAAAATTCCTCCAAAAGGGAAGGAATCCAGGTAAGTCACTAGAACTATTGTCCCCATTGGAAAATGTCTCCTCTATTACTTTTCTGGACAAAATTTGAGATTTTTTTTTACTTTCACTTTCATTGAGTGAACCTCCCTAGCGGGGACACAGATAACCATAAACCTGACAGGTGTTCTAATCCACCTCTACTCCAGCCAAAACTAAAGAAAAAGAATTTAAGCCAGGCAACTAGCATTTTCAGAAGATGGTTGGTATTACAATCCCCCATATTTCTCTTTGTTACTGTGACAAACAAGCCATATTGGGGGTTAGTTATGGCAATGATTTGGACTCAGGCGATGACCATGACATGCAACGGTCAGGTGACACCACGATAGCCAATGACATGTACATACTCTGCTCAGGAAGAGGTGCTGATAGGATGACGCTGTGCAGTTTCTTGGTCTCAATTACACTTTCTGAGATCTTGTCAATGTTCTGTCGTATCTCCTCAATCTGCAGACAAGAGAAAAAAAAAAAACATAATTAGAATGTAAAAATATAACCACACAATGGGGAGCTACAGGACATTTTTACCAAAGTTTTACTGCATTCAAACATTTCATTTACTTAATTTTAATTTTTTTAGTGTTAATAGAGAAGGGTTGGTTTTGCTCCTCTGGGGAGATTTGACATCACTTTGTGTGCCACGTGGGACAGGAAATGGGGGCCGAGGGATCAATAAGAACTGGATACATACAGGATTGTGTGCAGTGGCAGTAAATACCGTATTTATCGGCGTATAACACGCACCCCAAGTTTAGGAGGGAATTTTAAAGGAAAAAAATGTTTTAAAGGAAAAAAAAAAAACTTACATTTAAATGCCCCACAATGCAGCCTTATCAGTGTCCATGTGCAGCCTTGCACAGCGTCCATCTGCATGCTTGTCCAGTGTCATTTGCAGCCTTGGTGTGATTTGCAGTCTTGTCAGTGCCCATCTCCTGTTTGTCAGTGTCCATTTGCAGCCTTGCCCAGGCTGCAGTTAAACTGCAGTGACTTGCCAATGTCACTGCAGTTTGAAAATTGCGCCGCCGGCGCCGAGATACACAGAGCCGGTGTCTTGCTGAGAAAGTTCCCCCGGCGGATAAGGACCCCCCTGTACTGCGCAAGTGCAGCGCTTGCGCAGTACGAATAACTAGGAAAAATAGCCGAAGCTGAAAAACTTTAATCAGCTGTACACGGTGCCTGTACCCTGGGTCCAGGTTGAAGCCCCACCATCCAAGTGGACCTAGAGGGAGAATAAAAAAGTGCCGAGCGAAGCGAACCCGCGAGGGGCCCTCTTACAGGCGCCGTGTACAGCTGATTTCTATTCTATTCGGCTTCAGGTATTTCCGCCGGCTCCTACTGCGCAAGCGCTGCGCCTGTGCAGTAGAGGGGGGTCCTTATCCGCCGAGGGGAACTTTCTCGTCAGAACACCAGTGTCTTGCGGCGGCTCTCGGCCACTTTCGGCTCCTCTCGTAGTCCCGCCCGGGATGGGCGTGACTGTGAGCGGAGCAGAGCGCCGCCCATATGCATAGATAGCCGAGTGTACTCGGCTAGGTTCGGCTAGCTCCGCTCACAGTCACGCCCAGTCCCTGTGTCCATCTTAGGGCGGGACTGGGCGTGACTGTGAGCGGAGCTAGCCGAACCTAGCCGAGTACACTCGGCTATCTAGGTATATCGGCGGCCGGCGATCGCTCCGCTCACAGTCAGCGGGGGATCGCAGGGGATCGGCGTATAACACGCACCCTCAATTTTCCCCTGATTTTAAGGGGAAAAAAGTGCTTGTTATACACCGATAAATACGGTGCATAAAAGTGTGAAAATAGTGATGGTGAGTGCAGGAGTGTGCATCAGATCAGTGGTGGGTATTTAGAACTTTGTAGCATCATTGGCAGCAAGTACTATTATACGTCTGTTTAGTGGTGATAGGTGTAGTAGCTAGCACCGGATCAGTGGTGATGGGGGCAGTAGCTGGTGCCAGATCAGTGGTGACGGGTGAAGCAGCATGTCAAATTTGTGGTGGCCAGTGTAGTAGTGCATAAAGCCTATAAAAAGGAGGGTTCTTCAAATGCCAAAGGCCATTATTATTAATATCATTTGCTTTTTGCACAAGCAACAGAGCACTGAGCAGTTCTTTGGTACATGTTGTACCCCTGAAGATGCATCAAAACATGTTGGGTTGTTGTGCAGTTGTACGAGTTGTGAGTAGTTATGCCAACTTGAGCCAACTTATTTAGTAAAGTACTGTATATACTCGAGTATAAGCCAACTTGAATATAAGCCGGGGCACCTAATTTTACCACAAAAAAGTGGGAAAATTTATTGACTCGAGTATAAGCCTAGGGTGAGAAATGCGCAGCTACTGTAAGTGGAATAGAGGGTCAACAATGCCCATTTGCAGCCTCACTGTGCCCATTTGCATGCCTCACTGTGCCCATTTGCAGCCATAGGTCCCCCGAACTTCAAACTCTGTAGTTAAGGGTTCCTAGATGCCCCCTAGCTGCAGCCAAAATTTGGGGTCTCTGGACCCAAAGGGTCCCGAAAGCTTTACTTCCTGATTCCCTTACTGAAGATGCCGGCGGCTCTACCCGGAGCCGAGGGACGGGTCAGCTTTGTGCGAGGACATCGCAGGCGCCCTGGACAGGTAAGTGTCCTTATTTTAAAAAAGTCAGCAGCTACAGTACAGTAGCTGCTGACTTTAAACTTTTTTTTTACAGGCGAAGCTCCGCTTTAAGTAGACAGAAGACTGACCAAGTTTGCATTGCACTCTTAAGGTTCCTTTCACACGGATGATTATCTGCTGACATCCATCTCTACTAAGCTTTGTTTTTAAGACAGAAGAAAACCCTTTTTTTATTCGGTTAAAAAAAAACGTAACGGAGGAAGAACGGATTTTAATGGACGATACGCTTACATCCGATCCACTGACATTCAATTTTTATTTCTAGATTTTTAGATTCTACTTAAATCCTTTTTTTATTTTTTTTCCCCCTCATTAAGCACACTGTATATAGCTGGTTGCTAAGGAGGGGGACGGGAAGACGGCCACCGCGTCCTTAAACCGATGACTCATCAGCTGTCAGCGGGGTTCCCCCCCATGTCCATTCCAGGCTCTTCGGGTCTAGTATGGATTCAGAAGGGTACCCCCCCCCCCCCCCGCCAATAAAAAATGGCGTGCCCCCCCCCCCCAAATCAATACCAGACCCTTATCCGAGCATGCAGCCCGGCACGTCAGAAAAGGTAGAGGAGGAGCGAAGCCCCCCCAACTCCTGAACCATACCAGTCTGTATGCCCTCAACATGGGGGCATGGGTGCTTTGATGGGGACAAGGTCCTCTTCCCGACAACCCTGGCCGGTGGTTGTCTGGGTCTGCAGGTGGGGGGGCTTATCGAAATTTGGAAGCCCCCTTTAACAAGGGGGCCCCCAGATACCCGCCCCCCCCACCATGTGATTGCGTATCTGGTACATCATACCCCTACCAATTCACCAAAAAAGCAGTGAAAAGTATAAAAAACAAAACAAAGTCCTTTAATAATAGCTCTGAGCTGTCTTCTCCCGCTGCTGTCTTTCCCGGGTTTTTTTAGCGGGTAACCAGCGGCGAGGCAGCAGCGGGAGAAGACGACGGTGGGAGAAGACAGCTCAGAGCTATTAATAAAGGGCTTAGGATCTGGGGGCCCCCTTGTTAAAGGGCTTCCAGATTCTATTAAGCCCTTCACCCGCCGACCCTGACAACCACCGGCCAGGGTTCTCGGGAAGAGGCCCTTGTCCCCATCCACATGGGGGCAAGGTGCTTTGGGGTGGGAGGCACCCACCCACCCCCATGTTGAGGGCATGTGGACATGTGCGCTCATTCGTCCCCTCTCTTTTCTGACCTGCCGAGTTGCATGCTTGGATAAGGGTCTGACCCGAAGGGCCTGGTATAGACCTGGGGGTGGGCCCCACGCCGTTTTTTTTCCCAATTTTCTGGGGTTTTTTTGCCGGCAATTTTTTTTCCTTACATTCAGCTGTCAGCGGGGACCCTCGCTGACAGTTGATGACTCATTGGTTAAGGATGCGGCGGCCGCCTTCCCAGCCCCCTCCTTAGCAACCAGCTGTATACAGTGTTTGAAGTTCAGTTACTTTTTTTTTGTTGTAAAAAACAGATGTCAGCGGACATGAAAACGGATGTAAAAATGGACATCCGTATCCGTTTTTGATCTGTTTTGTTACAAAAAAAACATGACTAAACTGTACGACCCTATATGATAATATGGAAAGGTGCAATATGTATAAGAACACACATAGGTTAAATAAGATTTTTGGTTTAATAAAAAGTCTAAAATTACATTATGTCTGATGGGGTAGACATGTCAACTAGAAATGCATGTCACATTCATTACATCAGACACAAATCATACAGTCTACTACAGCACACACAGCGACGTGTTCTGTATTGGAAATAGTTCCTTTGGACCACCTTGGCTCGAACAAACTACTGAACGTTAAATTAAACCTGAAATTCTTAACCACTAAGGACCGAGCCTCTTTCTGAGATTCAGTGTTTAGAAGTGAAAAACTGTTTTTTGCTAGAAAATGAATTAGAAATTTATATATATATATATATATATATATATATATATATATATATATATATATATATATATATATATATACACATACATACATACATACATATATATATATATATATATATATATATACACATACATACATATAATGTTTGGGGGTTCTAACACCCTAGAGAATAAAATAGCGGTCATTGCGATACTTTGACACACCGTAGTTGCGCAGCGGTTCTATAAGACAACAGTAAAGTTAGCCCAATTTTTTTTATACATTGTGAAAGATAATGTTACGCCGAGTAAATTGATACCCAACATGTCACGCTTCAATATTGCGCCCGCTCGTGGAATGGCCACAAACTGTTACCCTTAAAAAGCTTCATAGGCGACATTTAAAATTTTCTACAGGTTGCATGTTTTGTGTTACAGAGGAGGTCTAGGGCTAGAATTCTTGCTCTCGCTCTATCGATCATGGCGATACCTCACATGTGTGGTTTGAACACCGTTTTGCTGCTCACGTATGAGTTTGCTTCTGTACACGAGCTCAGCGGGACGGGGCGCGTTTAAAAATCTTTTTTATTTTTTTATTTTTACCTTTTATTTTTTATTGTACACTGTTCTTTAAAAAAAAAAATGGTGTCACTTTTATTCCTTTTACAAGGAATGCAAACATCCCCTGTAATAGAAAAAAGCATGACAGGACCTCTCAAATATGAGATCTAGGGTCAAAAAGACCTCAGATCTCATATTTACACTAAAATGCAATAAAAAAAAATAAAAAAAAAAAAAAAAAAAAAAAAAGGAGGACTTTTTTTTTTTTCAAATGACATTTAATTTTATTTTTTTTAAGAGCTATGGGCAGAAGTGACGTTTTGGCCCTGCAATGGTATGGAGACAGATGGGGGCCATCTTCCCCTCACTCATCTCCATACCACACACGGAAGAGGAGCCGATCGCCTCGCTGCAGATAAAAGTGATCTAGCTGCAAATCCGCAGCAGAGACCACTTTTATCTGAAAGCGGACCACCCACTGAAAAAGAGGATACATATGCTGCCATAACAACGATATCCCTCTTCAAAGTACTGACGTATAACGACGGCGGCGGTCCATAAGTAGTTAACTGCTCCACGCTAAAAGGTACAGTAAGGATTTAGAATAATAAAAATAAAAAATAAAACGTACAATATACAGTTGTGCTCATAAGTTTACATACCCTTGCAGAATTTATAATTTCTTCATTTTTCTGAGAATATGAATGATAACACAAAAAAACATTTCTTTCACTCATGATTAGTGTTTGGCTGAATCTATTTATTATCAATCAACTGTGTTTACTCTTTTCAAATCATAATGGCAACAGAAACTATCCAAATGACCCTGATCAAAAGTTTACATACCCTGGTGATTTTGGCCTAGTAACATGCACACAAGTTGACACAAAGGGGTTTGAATGGCTAATAAAGGTAACCATCCTCACCTGTGATCTGTTTCCTTGTAATTAGTGTGTGTATAAAAGGTCAATGTGTTGCTGGACTCCCGACAGACCCTTGCATCCTTCATCCAGTGCTGCACTGACATTTCTGGATTCTGAGTCATGGGCAAAGCAAAAGAATTGCGAAAGGATCTGCAGGAAAGGTAGTTGAACTGTTTAAAACAGGAAAGGGATATAAAAAGATATCCAAGGAATTGAGAATGCCAATCAGCAGTGTTCAAACTCTAATCACAAAGTGGAAAATGAGGGGTTCTGTTGAAACCAAACCAGGGTCAGGTAGACTAACTAAAATTTCAGCCACAACTGCCAAGAAAATTGTTTGGGATACAAAGAAAAACCCACAAATAACTTCATGTGAAATACAGGACTCTCTGAAAACATGTGGTGTGGCTGTTTCAAGATGCACAATAAGGTGGCACTTGAAGAAAGATGGGCTGCATGGTCGAGTCGCCGGAAGAAAGCCATTACTATGCAAATGCCACAAAGTATCCCGGTTACAATACGCCAAACAGCACAGAGACAAGCCTCAAACCTTCTGGCACAAAGTCATTTGGAGTGATGAGACCAAAATTTAGCTGTTTGGCCACAACCATAAACGCTACATTTAGATAGGAGTCAACAAGGCCTATGATGAAAGGTACACCATTCCTACTGTGAAACACGGAGGTGGATCGCTGATGTTTTAGGGATGTGTGAGCTACAAAAGGCACAGAAAATTTGGTCAATATTGATGGCAAGATGAATGCAGTATGTTATTAAAAAATACTGGAGGAACATTTGCATTCATCAGCAAGGAAGCTGCACATGGGACATACTTGGACATTCCAACATGACAATGATCCAAAACACAAGGCCAAGTCGACCTGTTATTGGCTACAGCAGAATAAATTGAAGGTTCTGGAGTGGCCATCTCAGTCTCCTGACTTCAAAATCATTGAGCCACTCTGGGGAGATCTCAAAACGTGCAGTTCATGCAAGACAGTGCAAGAATTTCCAGGAACTGGAGGCTTTTTGCCAATAGGAATGGGCAGCTTTACCATCTGAGAAGATAAAGAGCCTCATCCACAAATACCACACAAGACTTCAAGCTGTCATTGATGTTAAAGGGGGCAATACAAGGTATTAAGAACTGCGGTAAACTTTTGATCAGGGTCATTAGGGTAGTTTATGTTGTCATTATGATTAAGAAAAGGGTAAACACAGTTGATTGATAATAAATGGCTTTAGCCAAACACCATGAGTGAAATAAAATGAGTGAAATAAAAGTTTCTGTGTTATCATTCATAGTCTCTGAAAAATGGCCAAGAAATCATAAATTCTACCAGGGTATGTAAATCTATGAGCACAACTGTATACACACACACACACACACACACACACACGTACAATATACAAAATGTGCTCTACCCAAAGATAAAAGTCAGAAAGATTTGTACATGATGATGGTCTAGAAAAATGGGGTCCTCTGCACTGCATGGGTTCTATGCTCATTAAATCTAGGGGTAGAGGAATAAGGGGTAATAGTTATGTTACTTCAGCGGGCTTTGGCGCTCTCCTCCGCTCTAGGTTTTGGGGGGGGCTCTTTCTGTCCTCGTGTACAAGGCAGGACTATTGGCCCCGCATTTTACATGATGATGTCATTGTGTGACCATTGACCAAGGTGTCTTAGACAGAAGGCTTTGAGGGACCAGTCAAACAGAGTGGAGGAGCCCACCAAAGTGAGGAGTAAGGCGAGTATTACCCTCTATTCCTCTAGCTATAGACTTAGAGTTTATTACCCCAACACTTCATATTCCTGAAATGTGCCTGCTGTACCGTGTACTTGTATGAGAGCAGGACCGGTGCTACCCTTAAGCAGCCGCCAGTTTCCCTACTCTCCGTCTCCCGCCGGTCTCCGCGCTATGTAAGTTTTGGTGCTGTACGCAGGGGATGCCTCTGTCTAAAGCATGTAACTCCGAACAACACAACACAATCTCCTACACTTGCAGGCTTAGTCTATAGGTGGGTGGTGCAGCCAACCCTTTGTATAGAGTGTGGAATGTCAATGGTCTTGCTGTCCTCCTCAGAACAATGGGTATCCTTTAGAACTGAAACATATAGTGAAGCATGTAACTAATTTAGGCAACCGCTCTGTCTGTAAATAGTGTCAGAGGTGCAGCACAGCAATGGAGAACCGTGTTCCGATGGAATGGAAGTAAACACCCCCTGGGTGCCGCCGCCGCTATGATCAGTAAACTGTCTGTCTCACTGGTGATTGTTGATACAGCCAGCTCTGCCTCTACCCATACGTGATTCCTATACCGAGTCATGTGATCCCACCCATGTCACTGCCATTTGTAGAGGCCGCTCTCTCTCCCAGCCTGTACTGTACATTTACGTGCTATCACGTGCTAACAGCGTTATAGTCTAGCGGATTGGAGTTTTATTCTTTTTAAACGAGCATCTAACCATCTTGTCTTTTTGCAATTTTAAGGGTTATGCCGCGTACACACGGTCAGACTTTTCGGCTACAAAAGTCCGACAGCCCGTCCAACAGACTTTCAACGGACTTTTGGCGGACTTGCGGCAGACTTTCTAACGGACTTGCCTACATAGGATCACACAAAAGTCTGACGGATTCGTACGGGATGACGTACACCAGACTAAAATAAGGAAGTTTATAGCCAGTAGCCAATAGCTGCCCTAGCGTGGGTTTTTGTCCGTCGGACTAGCATACAGACGAGCGGATTTCTGGGTCCGGCGTAGTTACAATGTAAAGATTTGAAGCAGGTTTCAAATCTAAAGTCCGTCAGATTTGCGGCTGGAAAAGTCAGTCGAAAGTCCGGGGAAGCCCACACACGATCGGATTGTCAGCCGGCTTTGGTCCGTCGGACTTTTGTAGACGAAAAGTGGGACCATGTGTACGCAGCATTAGGCTTTAAAGTAATTGTATGTTATTGTCATTTTCTCACCCCAGCAAAGAAGTCATCCATAAAGGCCGCATTATCAATGGAAATGTCAACATCTTCTGGGTCATCTGTATCTTGGGTCTGAAAGAAGGAGAAAGAAAAACACTTTAAGCAACAAAACAATAATTATTATTAGTAAATATTATAATATATAATTTTTTTTTGTTATTATGATCACGCAAATGCGTAATGATATAAAAACATGATTACATGTTGCAATATTTTCTACACTACAGAGGAACAAAGTGTAACTTGTGACCCATTACACATTTGCATTATCGCCTACATATCATCATATTACCTCCTATTTTGCAGTTTGTTCATATCATAGGATGCATCAGTCAAAAAGCATCAACAATGGTCCCCAATGCCTCTGATGGAAGAACATTAGGACACAAGCTGATATCACATCTAACACAGTCATGATGCATGTACTGCAGCTATGAAAATCATTGCACAAAGTGTGACAGAAGGACCAACCATGTCCCCAAAAGAGGCCCTGTGAGTATGCTGTTTGAATTAGGGGTGCACCAAACCGAAAATTACAGTTTTTAAAAAATATTTATATTTTTATATATATTTGTATTATATTCCACTTTTTCATTAATATAATCAATTTAAATTAATATGAATTTATTGTTGGCCATTTTTGGTACCTTTAGTGCAAGAAAGGTCAAGAAAAATGCAGTCTGCAGTCTCTAACCATTTCTTGTATCATGTCCTCAGTCTCTAACCATTTCTTGTATCATGTCCTCGGTCTTTAACCATCTCTTGTATCATGTCCTCAGCCTCTAACCATCTCTTGGTTGCAGACATGATACAAGAGATGGTTAGAGACTGAGGACATGATACGAGAGATGGTTAGAGACTGAGGACATGATACATCTCTTGTATCATGTCTGCAATCTTTTACTTAAACACATTGCTAATAGTATTAGCAAAATTTCCATTCGGTGCACCTCTAGCAGACATGATACAAGAGATCAATGCAGCCTCACCAGTGCCCGTCACATGCAGCCCCACCAGTGCCCGTCACATGCAGCCCCACCAGTGCCCGTCACATGCAGCCCCACCAGTGCTCAGCAGCCTCACCAGTGCTCAGCAGCCTCACCAGTGCCCGTCATATGCAATGAATAAGCACAGTAGTGTGAAACGAGTTTGCTGTTGTCCTAGAAGCTGTGTTCATGCATGTCTTGTCCAGGATTTTAATTTTTCTTCAATAAACTTGGAAACTTTTATGCTGCCGCCACTTTTCTCATTTCCTCATGAAACTTTGAATTGCGGACCAGGCAGGCACCCGGCTATGACAGCAGTACAAGACTTGTGCCCAGCAGCCTCACCAGTGCCCGTCATATGCAGCCTACCTGTGCCCAGCAGCCTCACCAGTGCCCATCATATACAGCCTACCTGTGCCCAGCAGCCTGCCAGTGCCTGTGGATGCAGCTTGCCTGTGCTCGGAGAGCGGCGATCTCCGTGTGTCACGGAGCAGATTTGAATTGCCCGGGCCGCAGTAACAATGTCCCACCTCCTGTGATGACGTCACACTGATTCAATGTCCCGCCATTGGATCAGTGTGCTGTCTATCACACATTGCTACTGCTGTCCATGCAATTCAGCTCAGTGACACACAGAGATCACAGCGAGGAGAGGAGGGAGTGGAGGACTGGACATGCCAGAATGATACTTCTGCAATGGGTGGATCCCGCCCCCTTTCGGTATTGGCTTTTTTTTCTTTCGGTAGATACCAAAAAATGAGATTTCGCACAAAAATTTTCGGCGGCTGAAATTTCAGTGCACCTCTGGTTTGAATAGCACAAGTTCCTACAGTATACAGCCAGACATTTGTGCACACCTGACCATCACACCTACGTGAGCTTGTAGGACAAGCCCTTCCAAAGCCATGGTCAGGTTATAATATAGAGTTGCCACCAACTCTCATCCTACGGTAAGTCTCCAATCTTCTGGAAGGTATTTCCACAAGAGTTTAGAGAACATTAGTGAGGTCAGGTACTGAAGTTGGACAAGAAGGCATGGTTCAGAAAAGTCACATTAAGTAGTTCCCTAGGGCTGTGTGCATGCCACTCAAGTTTCTACACATCAAATTAGCCAAATCACAGTAGAAAAAAAGGCAAAGAACCACCTTCCCCAAACTGTTACCATAAGGCTGGAAAACTCAATTGTCTAAAATGTCTTTGGAAGCTGTACTATTATACATATCCTTCACTGGAAACTCCTAAAGCCAAACAAACATTTGGAGTAGTGTCCACACACTTTGGGCCATAAAGGTAGGTGCAATAGTCAGGCATCCACACACTTTGGGCCATGCAGGTAGGTGTGATGGTCAAGTGTTCACACACTTTTGGCCATATATAGTTTCATAGTTGTAAGGTTGAATAAAGACACTAGTCCGTCCAGTTCAACCTGTGTAGGTGTATGTGTGTCATATATGTAGGGCTGATGGGCATGTCCACATACTTTGGGTCATGTAGGTCAGTGTGATGGTCAGTTGTCCACCCACTTTGGGCCATGTAGGTCGGTGTGATGGTCAGGTGTTCACACACTTTGGGCCATGTAGGTCAGTGTAATGATCAGGTGTCTACCCACTCTGGGCTATGTAGGTCGGTGTGATGGTCAGTTGTCCACCCACTTTGGGCCATGTAGGTCGGTGTGTTGCTCAGGTGTTCACACACTTTGGGCCATGTAAGTCGGTGTGATGGTCAGTTGTCCACCCACTTTGGGCCATGTAGGTCGGTGTGATGGTCAGTTGTCCACCCACTTTGGGCAATGTAGGTCGGTGTGATGATCAGGTGTCAACCCACTCTGGGCTATGTAGGTCGGTGTGATGGTCAGTTGTCCACCCACTTTGGGCCATGTAGGTCGGGGTGTTGCTCAGGTGTTCACACACTTTGGGCCATGTAGGTCGGTGTGATGATCAGGTGTCAACCCACTCTGGGCTATGTAGGTCGGTGTGATGGTCAGGTGTTCACACACTTTGGGCCATAAAGCTAGGTGTGATGGTTAGGGATCCACAATCTTTCGGCTATGTGGCAGTGTTGATACCTTATCAGTGAAGTATGTGCAACAGAAGCAGCTATGACATTATGCTCTTCTAATATCTTCTACACCTACACGGTGGAGATACAGAGAGTCTGACTAGTGACTCATTAAATATTTGCATTGTCACCTCCCGTGTCATAATTTCATGACCTCCTCTATTGCAGTGTGTTCAGTGTAGAGGTATTTATACCATCTCTGCTCCTCCCGCGTCATGCAGCTGCTTTATAATCTGAGCTCATTCACTGATTCCGTGACTCATCTCCGAAGTCTCATGAAAACACTTAGGGATCTTCACAGTAGTCCCAAAGCAAAGAAAATTGCTTTGCTTTCTATGGTGTCAGTTTACACCATTTTTTTGCAGTGGTGTGCGCTGAAAAATGAGCTGCATGCAGAGCTTTTCAGTGCAGTGAGTTGCGATGCATAAGGGAAAAAAAAAAAAAGTGCATTGGCACTGTTTCCCCCCAATGCACACACGTATCACACAGTTGCTGGTGTGAACAAGCTCTTAAAGTGGTTGTAAACCTATAAACAGAGGAGGGAGCTCCTGCATACAGCCTGTGATTGGCAGCCTGAGCTCTGTACCTGTGCGCTGTGTGAAGGTGGGTGTGTACTTCCTTCCAATCAGCTCTCAGAGCTCTCTGCACTGAGCTCTGCAGTATGTAATATTCAGCTTTCCGCCCCCTACTTTTAGAATGCTCAGACCAGTAGTATAAATTTTGCAAATAAACAGGTACAGCTTATGTAGGAGGATTGGTTTCATCTCTGTGTATCACCAGAGGATAGCCCCTTCCAGTGCCGGGACAAGGTAATCTAGTGCCCAGGGCAAAGATGCCCAATGGCGCCCCTTAAAAATGTATAGGCATTATGTGTCAGCAAAAACCCCCTACCCACCCCCCCAAAAAAAATGTAAGCATTATAGTGGAGCTATAAGATCGCAGCCCCAAACTAGAGATGCCACTGGCTGTCAAATTGCCACCGTGCAGCGTTAGCTTACCCACCCCCTATCCATGTTCTTTGCTGGAAGGAGATGCGGGAAGATAAACACTGCACAGAGGGAGCTGGTGGGGAGAGGGAGCACAACCCATCCCTCCTCCCGGGTCTCTCCTCCTCTGGCCTGTCTCCTCCAGTGCTGCGCTGACAGGAGTAGTGAAGCTGCTGTCACTACTTCTGTCAGCTTGTAGGTAAGAACTCTCCATGCGGTGCCCCCACCTTTACATGATATCACCTCTCCCAGGGCAGTCGCCCACCCCTTGTGCCAGCCCTGATCCCTTCACTGGGTATATGTAAGGGTTTAAATAAGTATATGTGAGTCACCGGCGCAAAGTAATTATATTGTGTTTTAAAATTAAAAATCGGTTGCTGCAATCAAAAGATGATCCACCAGTGAGTGGGAAAAATAGAGATAAAAATATTGTTGACTGCGCTACCTCCAATACCTTAAAGTCAGATACACCACTTTTTAATTCATATGTATGACCAAATTATTAGCAAAAAATATATATGTAAATATATAAATTATGCAATGACATAAAATTGTTCTCTCATCTTATCCGAGGTACTAAACAAACCCTAATTATATTCCAACATAATATCAATATATACATCCAAAAATATCAAGCTTATAATATCCAATTAGTATTGTGCAATGTGCCAATTTATACAAAGGTTTAGTTGGAAACGGTCCTTGGTGAGTATATTATTCTTGTGCTTTTAAATGAATCATCCGTGATTCCTTGTGACAAGTTCACCGCTTCAGTGACAACACCACCACCACATGGATTGGTCACTCACCAGATGCTGGTATAAATATGCCTTTGGTTCATTTAGAAGGGATAACCACTCCACCTGCAACTTCTATCCTTGCTGACCTCAATATACTATGGGCATACAGTATCCATTCTCATAGAGAAATCCTCATAGAAAAACAAACAGCGATCATTGCGCAGTATATCAATGCTGTTTATTTAGAAAAGATGTTAAAAAAGAGAGGACTATGCACTCACATTTTTTGGTGCCCGTGAGCCGGCACCAAGCTCTTCCAGCAGTTTAAAATGAGTGTAGAAGTGTCGCCGTATCCTTTCTAAGCCGGCGTGCGGTGCAAGCCTCGTTTTCACCTGGCCTGCGGTCCGATTACCTAGCAGCCTCTACGCGTTTCGCAAACGCGATTGCTTCCTGATGATGCAATCACGTTTGCGAAACGCGTAGAGGCTGCTTACAAAGGAACCTCCCAATTTATTATACATGTGTGGCTCGTTTCGTCCAAATTAATATTCAGACAAATTTTTCATTATTGGATATATCCAAATACCCGAATTACAATATAAACAAATTTTACCGAATGCTCGGAATAACGAAACGAAATCCATCCGAATTTCGGAAATTCTAATTGAATTTTACATCAAACTCCAGTCGAATTCTAACTGTACACATATTGCTGAAATCAAAGACTTGTGTCTATGTTATTAGAGTACCATTTCGAAATAATGCTGTTTTAGTTAAGCCAATGGTGATTTAATCCCTTTCCGTCCGCGCTATAGCCAAATGACGGATACAGCGCGGGCCTACTTTGCCGGGAGGCCGTCATATGACGTCCCCCCGTGCTTGAGCAGCCTGCGCGCTCCCTGCAAGGCATGCGCGGTGTGCTCTGTAATCAGCGAGTCTATGAGACTCGGGTGATCACAGATCGGAGTAAGGGGGTCGATCCCGACCCCTCACGTGATCAACTGCCAGCCAATGACAGCTGATCATGTGATGTAAACCGAACCGGTAAATTGGCTTTTTTTCTCCTCCCGAAAAAAAATGATAAAAATGTCATATGGGCGCAGTGCAGCATGAACGCACTGAGATGCGATAGCACTGAAAGCTGAAAATTGGTAAGCGGTTAAAGCGTCATTGTAATCATTTGAAGATGTTGTTCACTTTGCCACATTCAAATAAAAAAAAAAAAAAAAAAACGAAAAGTTTTCGATTCGACTGATTTAAAATTTATCACTTAGAACGTTTCGAATCAAAAAAAAATATATATCGGAATCAAAAAAATATATATATAAATCGGTAAATTTGAAGAAAATTCGAAAAATTCCGAATACAAATTGAACAAATTAACCAAATTTAACAAAACAAAATAACTAGAGTAACGAATCAAAACAAATTTTTTCGTCATGCACATGTCTACAATTTATCATTCAGAATTCTCCTCCTGTTATTGTAAAAGGAACATTCCGTCATTTGTACGAGAAGAATCATTTTTTTCTGTGTCACAGACCAGTCCTGCCTCTACTGTACCGAGGTGACCTCAGTGACTTGGGAGGTGTGCGCACACTCAGCGACAGTTAGAGACAGGCCATGCAGAACAACACAGTACAGCGAAAAAGCAAAATCTAAATCTAAAAGGCAGCATCACCACTGAGGGAAAGTTCACACCAGAGCGCAGCACGGGAAACCCGCATTCAAAACCACACTGTGATCTGCAGCGGGTGTTAATGCCATAGTAATGACACCCGAAACGCAGGTCGCACGTGCTATGCGTTTGCCTGCACCAATACAGAAGTACCATGTGGTCAGGTTGCGTTGCATTTTATAAAGTAGCGCATGCACTACTTTTGGGGCAGTCCGGCGCAATTTCAGCCCATTCAAATCTGAAATCTCTCTGCACCCAGATTGCATGTGAATCGCACAGGAACGCACAGCGGTGTCATGGGCATATGCTTTTATTGGCCTGATTAGGTAGACTGGCCACCATTCCCAAATCCCAACTCTGACAATTCTTTCTTGTAGTGAGGCTGCACCCACGCTGCAAGGGTTAAAGTATTACTAAACCCACAATGGGAAAATCAATGTGCATATGCAGTAAAGCATGCTGGTTATACTCACTGTGGAACCTAAGGGGTTAAACATCCGCACTGTGTAAAAAAGTCCATTTGATCCCGTCTCCTCTGATCCTCCCCTTCTTCCACAGTCCCCAAACCATCTCCTGATAGACCAGAGCCTTGGCGGGCAAGCTGCACATGCTCAGTTTGGTGTGTATTGCTAGTAGAGATGGGCTCGGGCGCATTTGAAATCCCACGTGCCCAATCCTGCCAGGCTGCCAACACTGAAATCCCACGTGCCCGATCCCGCCAGGAAGCCGACACTGAAATCCCACGTGCCCGATCCTGTCAGGAAGCCAACACTGAAATCCCACGTGCCCGATCCCGCCAGGAAGCCGACACTGAAATCCCACGTGCCCAATCCTGCCAGGAATCCCACGTACCTGATCCTGTCAGGAAGCTGACACTGAAATCCAACGTGCCCGATCCCGCCAGGAAGCCGACACTGAAATACTACGTGCCCGATCCCACCAGGAAACCGACACTGAAATCCCACGTGCCCGATCCCGTCAGAAAGCCGACACTGAAATCCCACTTGCCCGATCCCGCCAGGAAGCCGACACTGAAATCCCACGTGCCCGATCCCGCCAGGAAGCCGACACTGAAATCCCACGTGTCCGATCCCACCAGGAAGCCGACACTGAAATCCCACATGCCAAATCCCACCAGGAAGCCGACACTGAAATCCCACGTATCTAATCCTGCCAGGAAGCCGACACTAAAATCCCACGTGCCCGATCCCACCAGGAAGCCGACACTGAAATCCCACGTGCCCGATCCCGCAAGGAAGCCGACACTGAAATCCCACGTATCTGATCCCGCCAGGAAGCCGACACTGAAATCTCACGTGCCCGATCCCGCCAGGAAGCCGACACTGAAATACCACGTGCCCGATCCTGCCAGGAAGCCGACACTGAAATCCCATGTGCCCGATCCCACCAGGAAGCCGACACTGAAATCCCACGTGCCCGATCCCGCCAGGAAACCGACACTGAAAACGGGTAATCACAGGCAGTGAAATATCTCACTGTCTGTGATTATCCGTGTTCAGTGTAGGCTTCCTGGCAGGATCGGGCACGTTGGAGTTCAAACACGCCCGAGCCCATCTCTAGTTGCTAAAGATTTTTGTTTTTTCTTTGACCCTGTGCTGATCACATGCACGCTCCCATCAGCACTGTCCAGACAGAGGGTCAGGGGTCCTGCATTCTCATAGGACAATCAGAGGAGAATGAAAACTCCTCCTACAAGCTTTAATTAGACACTGATAGAAGTCACAAGACTGCTCAAACGGCTATGAGAAAAGGTATTTAGCCGTTTATATGTACTAAAACTATTGCATTTCCATGTTCTGTGTACTGTGGGAGACCAGATATAGTGAATGCAGGGTCCTGGGTTTAGTAACACTTTAGTCTAAGGAAGAGTAAAACCATTTTACTCACCCCAACTTTCGATCTGCCAGCAGATGCAGCTCCAGGGGTGGACTGTCCCTCGACATCCTCATTTCCAACACAGGATTTTTTTACCCTGCATCAGTCTTGGTGATGTCAAGACCTTAAGCCCCGTACACACGATCATAAAGTCGTACGAAAAATACAGCTTTCGAAACGATCGTACCATAATCAGACTTAGTACAGAGCTTTTCAAGAGCCAATCATGACAGTTCATCCGATATTATTCTATCGGACATGCACAAAATTTTTTTGTGCCAGATCGTACGATTTTTGTTTAATCAGTACAGCCATCGTTCAAAAATGCATTACAACACATGACATCACCGCATATGTATTCTGTCGTATGGGAATTTTCGGGACTTTAGTAAACTCATGAGATTCGATCTAATATTAGCATACAAAAAAAAATAAATAAAACAGACGATTATTTGTCCGATAATCTCATCGTGTGTAACGGGCATTAGACCAGTAAAGCGTGGGGGAGAAGACACTGCAGGCACCGGTCTAGCGGTGTGCAGGAGAGGAGGATTGGGTAAGATAATCTACTTTTCTATGCCCCCTAGACCAGTGGTTCTCAACTCCAGTCCTCAGGACCCACCAACAGGCCAGGTTTGCAAGATAGCTGAAATACATCACAGGTGATATCACTTGCTGCTCAGTGACTGCAGTATTCTAGTCTGCAACTCCCCAAGGTAATACATAAAATCTGGCCTGTTGGTGGGTCCCGAGGACTGGAGTTGAGAACCACTGCCCTAGACTCAAACAAGCCGTTAACAAGCCGTTAAGGCCGCTACTTCTTCCTTGTCCAATCAGCAAGCTAAAGGGTGTGTCCTGGACCAACCTGTCCTGCTCCTGCAGTGGAGGTCCAGGGATGGACTGTGCTCTGTGTCTCCCAGTAAAAGTAGATGATAAATCTTAAAAACCTTTGCACCGCCCAATAACAGTTCCCTCCTTTGGATCATACCCTTCCCTTCCACAGAAATATACTTTCCAAGATGTGACTGTCGCAACCTCTATCCCACAATGCAAGTCCTTTCTCCTGGCCAGGAGACAAATGTGTCTGTGCGGCTGGGAAAAAAAGAGGACTTGCTAGGCAGGATTTAAACAACCAATGGTGCGGTGGTAGTCAGATCTCAGTAAGCATACATCTGTGTAGGAGTTGGGTGGGATCGGTAAACTCAAGGCACATTGTTGGCAGATTTAGGCCGCAGTATATCCTCCAACCTGAAGGTGGCACTGACATTTCTTCAGGCTGGCAGCAGTCTACTGAGGACTAACTGTCCTCCGCAATGGGCTCCAGGCAGCCATCTTGGTGTGGATGGCAATTTTATTGGATACAGATGTCCCACAAAATTTGCAACATATGTGATGCCTTTGGTAAAGAAAAAATCCCTCACCCTGCACATCGCTGTAAATTCGCTATAGAGGAGTATGTGGCAGTGTCAGCCTGAGCTCTGGCCAAGCCGCAACGCATTTCGCTCCGCCCCCCTGGAGCTTATGCATGGGGAATATGTGGTGCCTTTGCTGTAAATTGTCTATATTGTAGAAATTGACTGTTCACAAAAATAAAACAAAGTTTAACCACTTGCCACCATTTACATGTACTGTGGGCAGGCGGCAACTACAGGCTAAGCGGTGCGATCCTGTGACCGCTGTGTCCGCTTAGGGGTGTACTCACTTTTGTTGCCAGCGGTTTAGACATTAATGGCTGTGTGTTGAGTTATTTTGAGGGGACAGCAAATTTACACTGTTATACAAGCTGTACACTCACTACTTTACATTGTAGCAAAGTGTCATTTCTTCAGTGTTGTCACATGAAAAAGGTATTTTATTATGTGAGGGGTATATAAAACACACACACACACCCAGGGGCGGACTGACCGGTCGGTCCATTCGGCCGTGGTCCGAGGGCCCAGCCGAGGAAGGGGGCCCGCTGGCGCCATCTGCTAGTACTTTTTTTTTAGTCCTGGACAAAATATTTGTGGCCACAGGCCCGCAGCGATCCATTTTGAGCCCGGCTGGGCCCCAGCGCGCACTTGTGATGATCAAAGTGAGGGGGGCCCGGCCCGGGAATAAGAAGCAGGGCCTCCTGCTGTGACAGCTTTGATTGTCTGTAGGCGCCCAGTGATTCTGTCACACAAAGTCCCGCCTCCTGGATCGGCCCCTTTGATAGACAGCACACTGGTCCAATGGACTTTGTATGACTGCGAGCGCCAGAAACACAGAGCAATTAAAAACAAAAGCTGTCCTAGCGGGCAATCCCCGCTCTTTGTAAATGATCTGGTGAACTCCTCTTCCTCTTCTATCTCCGATTAGGCTGTGCTGATGGGCACACTGGTCAGGCTGCATTGATGGGGGCTCTTTCTAACATTTCTGACTCTCAAATGGACACAGAGGACCCACACACGCACGCAATGTCATTATGCGTTGCGCCATGCGCCTCCACGCACTGGGCCTGCTGCAAACCTTCTAGTTTCACCGTCCTGGATAGGGAAAAGGCCACCACCTCCCTCCGAATCCCTCCCTCACCTCAGCAAACAGTGCCCGGAACAGCGGAAGAGGAGAGGACACACCAGCCAGCCACAGCAGGCCCAGGGTGCCAGCTAGCCACCCATGGTGACCCACCCCCAGCAGGGCCACGGTGCCAGCCAGCCACCCATGGTGACCTACCCACACCAGGGAGCCAGCCATCCACAGCAGGGAGCCAGATATCCACCCACAGGAGCCAGACACATATGGCTGGTTCCCGCATCCTAGCTACAATATCCATAGTCAAGATAAGATGTACGCTACACAATGCCAATTTTATTTCTACTTTGTAAAAGGTTGGGGCAGGGTGAGAGTCCTGGCACAAGGAGGGGGTCCCGTGAGGACCAGAGTGAATGAAGGTGTTCACTGTCCCCCCCCCTCCAGGTCCCATTATCCTCCTTTGTAGTCTCTAATGGACACTGTTAGAGAGAGATCCCAACTCCAGGTCCCATTAGACTTTGTTGTAGACTCTAATGGGGCCTGGAGGGGATGCTTTCTAAACAGACAGGACACTATTAGTAGAGAAAGATCCCCCTCCAGGTCCCATTTTAAAAAAAGGCAGATAGATATTGTACTCTGTGCAAAATGCAGGGGCGGGGTCAGGGGTGGGGCCAGTGCAAGTCATGGGCGGGGGCCTGACAGGGGGCCCTTGCTTTATTTGGTCCAGGGGCCCTGAGTGTTGTCAGTCCACCCCTGCAGACACCATAGTTTGCATACACTGATTTGGGTTATTTTCACCAAAAAAATGTAGCAGAATACATGTTGGCCTAAATGTAGGAAGAAAGATTATTTATAGTGATGCACCGAAATTTTGGCCCGCCGAAAATAGTGCAGATAATGGCTGCCGAAAACGCCCATGATTTTACCTTGCATTTGGTGTGCGTTTCAAAAAAAATGCATCAAAAACGCATCACGGTGCATTTTTGATGTGTTCTTGCTGCTTTTTTTTTTAACTGACCGAATATGCACCAAAAACGCAGCAAGCAAAATTTTATAACAGCGCTGCAAAAGATGCTGATAATAGCCGGCAATAAATTTGTATTAATTTAAATTCATGATATTGAATTAAAAAGTCGAATATAATACAATTATTTATAAAAAATATACATATATATTTTTTTAAAACTATCAATTTCGGTTTCGGCCAAGTGCATCCTGAGTTTTCAGTTTCGGTGCACCACTAATTATTTATTTGCAAAATTTTATAAACAGAAAACTAAGAAAAATGTGGGTTTGATTTAAAAATTTTTGGTAGTTTTTCATTTATATAGCAAAAAAGAAACAACCCAGTAGTGATTAAATACCAACAAAAGAAAACGGTGTGAAATTTTTTTTATAAATTTAATTTGGGTACAGTATTGGTTGACCGAGCAATTGCCAGTTAAAGTAGCCCAGTGCTGAATAGCGAAAAATTCCTGGTCATGTAGGGGGTAACATCTTCCAAAAGTCAAGTGTTTAGACAACCATGTGTGTTTACTGAATTCTCGGGTAGACTCTGTAGGCCCCGTCTACATGTTTATCGTTTAAGGGCATGTTCCCTAAGGGCAAAACTCTGTGGTGCTTCCTTCACCTGGTGCCCTTAGCAAGTTCTTATTTTGTTTAATAATTAATACAGCCCTGGTTACTCCACCCAAATAAAAGGAATATATCATTATAGATGGAGCCTGGTGGGCTCAGTCAGTTCCTGGCTTGGATACTTCACCAGTGAGATCCCTCTATATAAACTTCCCAACTCTGTTGCTGTCCAGCTAAGGTTAGGTTCACCCCTTTGCATGTTGGGAACGTGCGCTTTCCTGACACAACTAGAAACGGGCTGTTCTTTCGCAGACACGTGTTGATGCCGATATTTGTTAATGGCACCTCCACGCATCTACAAACCTACGCCAAACTGCATGGTGTTACAGCAACTTACATAGTAGATGAGGTCGAAAAAAGACACAAGTCCATCAAGTCCAACCCATGTGTGTGATTATATGTCAGTATTTCATTGTATATCCCTGTATGTTGTGGTCGTTCAGGTGCTTATCTAATAGTTTTTTGAAACTATCGATGGCCCCCGCTAAGACCACCGCCTGTGGAAGGGAATTCCACATCCTTGCCGTTCTTACAGTAAAGAACCCTCTACGCAACATCAGCATGGGTGTCACACCATCCCTTAAACTAAATCTAAAGCCAAGCTGATAATATTTCGCCCCTGCCCCGCCCGTGCACCCCTCCATGACTTTTCCATCAACGTCAATAATACAACTATCAATCCCTCCCCTCACACCAGGGTACTAGGTGTAATCCTCGAATCTGACCTGTCCTTTCAGCCCCAGATCAAATCGTTGTCAAAAGTTTGTAGACTTCACCTCCATAACATCTCTAAAATCTGTCCCTTTTTAACTAATAAAACCACCAAGCATCTCATTCACTCCCTTGTTATCTCTCGCCTTGACTATTGCAGCTCCCTTCTCATTGGCCTGCCTCTCCATCTCCTCTTTACTCTATCATGAATACTGCTGCCAGACCATACCAACCGCTCAGTGTCTGCCACCCATCTCCACCAATCCCTACACTGGCTTCCGATCACCAAGCGAATGAAAAAACAAAAGAAAACTAACATAAAAAGCAATTCACAACTATGCCCCAAGCTGCATCACCAATCTCATCTCCAAATATCACCCAAACCATCCACTCTCTTCCTCTGAAGACCTTCCGCTCTCAAGCTCCCTTGTCCCCTTCATTTCCAGTATTTCCCCAGAGCCTCTCCCAGCCTCTGGAACTCTCTACCTCAGTCTGTCCGGCTATCTCCTACTCTGGCTGCCTTTAGGCGATCCCTGAAAACTCATCTCTTCATGGAAGCCTATCAGGCCTCCAACTAATCTTTTATTACTTCCATCAGCTCATCCTCCACAGTTACAACCATTTGTAAAACTTGCCACACCCTATTAGATTGTAAGCTCTTATGAGCAGGGCCCTCTTAAACATTTTGTATTTTAGTGCATTGTATCTGTACTGTCTAACTTTTCTATTGTAAAGCGCTACATAAACTATTGGCGCAATATAAATGCTGAATAATAAAAATATAATTTATTTATATATATATATATATATATATATATATATATACATACACATACACACACACATACATACATAATAATATTTATTATATATACACACACATAATAATATTTATTATATATACACACACATAATAATATTTATTATACATATATATATATATACACACACACACACACACATACATACACTTTTTTTTTAAATATAATATAATTATATTTAAAAAAAAGTGTATGTGTGTATATATAAATAAAATCTAATTATTATATATATATATATATATATATATATATATATATATATATACACACACACACACACACTTTAAAAAAAAAAATAATATATATATATATATATATATATATATATATATATACACACACACACACACACACTTTAAAAAAAAAAATAATATATATATATATATATATATATATATATATATATATATATATATATATATATATATACACACACACATATACATACATACATACCGGTATATATAAACATTTTTTATTATTAATAGTATATACAAAATTATATATTATTTATTTTTATTAAAAAAAAAAAAAAAAAAAAGTCAGTGGTTCCTTTTCCGCATGTCTTGCAATGTAGGGCAGGCCACTGAAATAAATGGAATGGGCTGCCCTACTTGTGAAGTATGGAAACGTGTTGGCGCTCAGTCGCAGCTGGTGGTGTGAGCCAAGCCTCAGATTTGTGTGTGGTCCAGCTCCCTCTGTTACCATCTCCATAATACAAGATTACCACCATCAAATCCAGCGGAGAACCCCTCATAATGAGGAGCATAGCAGGTGTCCAGACCTGGGATAGAGCCCTCAAGACGTAGAGACGTTTAATTCCCCAGCATCCACCAAATACTGGAATATTCCTTTTCAATGGACTATTTCTTTTTTTTTTTTTACACAACAAGGGCATGCAAAGTGCAGCACCACACACAGTGATCCAATCAACATTTAGATTTCACCGATCTGACTGCGATTGATTGCTATGAGCTCTTGCTCTTTGCGCTGCCTCTTCCAATAAGCCTGATTGTGTTGGTTTGGTAGTCATTAATCAGTTGGGTTGGAGCTCCTATGAACAGCTGTGCTATCAGTGCAGATGGTCAGTGGATAATCCCCCTAATACCTGTAACATGTTATTAAGGTTTTTACTGTTTGGTGGGGGAGGGGAGAGGGTCAAGAGACAGCTGGGAATAGAGAGACACACAACATACTTGTTCTGATTTCATTGACAGGCAAATGCCAGATTTAGATGAAAACATTTCCCTGGAAAGGGGTACCCCCTGATTATTAGGGCTCATTCACATGCAGACACTATGGGCTTGCTTTACTAAAGGCAAGTAGATTGTGCACTTCTGCAGGTGCAGTTGCTCCAGAGCTTAGTAAATAAGGTAAAGCTTCACTTTACAAAGAATACTCAATCACGTGCAATGGGAAAAAAAAAAAAAAAAAACAACAGCATTTTTGCTTGCACGTGATTGGATGATGGAAGTCAGTAGACACGTTTACTAAGCTGTGGAGCAATTGCACTTGCAAAACTAAGCTAATTGACGGAACCTCTGGAGGAACCCTGGTTGAGAAACCCTACTGCATATGGGCCACTTTTATTGGTCATGTTGTTAGAACGTCTTCCGAAATCTGCTTTTATATGCCCCTATTGGGGGAGGGGGTTAAGACGTAACACGGGCAGACCAATCAGGTCCACCTGTCAGTTTTTCAGGCAGACCCAATTGGACCCTCCAATCTGCTCTATGAGAAGCAGAATGATACCCCAGCTCCACTGCCAGTATGATGTTCTATGGACTGTGATCCCGTGCTCTAGCCAGGATGTTCAGGCCCCAAAATGCAGTACTTGAATCAGAAAAGGGCTGGCAACTCGGATGCTCTTGAATAAAAGTCCTTTATTGGGTTACATGGGTACAGGCTACGCTGACGCATTTCGGCTAAGAAGCCTTCATCAAAGCATCCTCTATGAACCAGAGGGTGTCACGGACATGTGTTCATTGACACCTGTCAACATCCGATCCAATCCGAATCGCTAAAAACAGACAGATGGGATCCGATCCCAGCCTGTCTGGTGGATCCGATGCCAGGCAGGCGGTCCGTTTACATCCGACTGCCCATAGAGGAGAGTGGGCTGTGTCTATGGGAATGTTTGACTATTCTTTTAGAAGGGCACTGATGTGAACGAGAAGGCCTGGCTTGCAGTCTCCGCTTTAATTTATCCCAAAAGCGTTCTATCGGGATGAGGTCAGGACTCCAACTCGCTCATCCATGTCTTTATGGACCTTGCTTTGTGCACTCGTGCGCAGTCATGTTGGAACTGGAAGGGGCCATCCCCAAACTGTTCCCACAAAGTTGAGAGCACGAAATTGTCCAAAATGTCTTGGTATGCTGATGCCTTAAGGGTTCCCCTCACTGGAACTAAGGGGCCAAGCCCAACTGCTGCTGCAAAAAAACTCCACATCATAATCCCCCTTCCACCAAATGATTTGGACCAGTGCACGAAGCAAGGTCCATAAACACATGGATGAGCGAGTTGGGTGGAGGAACTTGACTGCACAGAGTCCTAACCTCAACCCGATAGAACACCTTTGGAATGAATTAGGAGCAGAAACTGTGAGCCAGGCCTTCTCGTCCTGACCTCACAAATGTGCTTCTGGAAGAATGGTCAAACATTCCCATAGACACACTCCTAAACCTTGTGGACAGCCTTCCCAGAAGAGTTGAAGCTGTTATAGCTGCAAAGGGTGGGCCAACTCAATATTGAACCCTACGGACTAAGACTGGGATGTCATTAAAGTTCATGTGTGTGTAAAGGCAGGTGTCCCAATATTTTTGACAATATATAGTGTATGTTGGATAAGGACAAGAAATCTTGGGAGGAGAGAACATCCTATGCTCCACAACTGTGCTGGGATAAAAGTCAAGATTTCTGACTTTTATCCCACTTTCCTGACTTGCATTACTTGTTTCGGATCAGTGATGCTGAAAGTACTGAAGTCACAAGCTCCTATCATAACGGTCATTTAAAATGTTTAGAAGTCATCAACTGCAAACACCTGACATGGATCTCAAGGCAGGTTTACGGTAAAGCTACGGGAGGAGAAAGTTAGTGTCAAAGGGCTTAAATATATTGTACTGGGCTTCTTGCACCAGAAGAGGAGATAGGTTGGAGTGTAGAGAAAAACCAGGAGAAATCAGGCAACTAGAACAAGCAGTGATGGCGGTTACTCACAAGCAAAGTATAAAACTTACACTTGGTATATGTCAGGGTTTGTTCTCTTTAATTGTTCTATATACTCAGCGCTGAACAAATACTGTATATGGAAAAATCAGGATCCAGAGCCCAGTCGTTGGTGCAGGAACAGGTGGACCAGAGCCCAGTCGTTGGTGCAGGAACAACGGCCAGGTGGACCAGAGCCCAGTCGTTGGTGCAGGAACAACGGCCAGGTGGACCACAGCCCAGTCGTTTCTGCAGGAACAACGGCCAGGTGGACCAGAGCCCAGTCGTTGTCGCAGGAACAACGGCCAGGTGGACCACAGCCCAGTCGTTGTCGCAGGAACAACGGCCAGGTGGACCACAGCCCAGTCGTTGTCGCAGGAACAACGGCCAGGTGGACCACAGCCCAGTCGTTGTCGCAGGAACAACGGCCAGGTGGACCACAGCCCAGTCGTTGTCGCAGGAACAACGGCCAGGTGGACCACAGCCCAGTCGTTGTCGCAGGAACAACGGCCAGGTGGACCACAGCCCAGTCGTTGTCGCAGGAACAACGGCCAGGTGGACCACAGCCCAGTCGTTGTCGCAGGAACAACGGCCAGGTGGACCACAGCCCAGTCGTTGTCGCAGGAACAACGGCCAGGTGGACCACAGCCCAGTCGTTGTCGCAGGAACAACGGCCAGGTGGACCACAGCCCAGTCGTTGTCGCAGGAACAACGGCCAGGTGGACCACAGCCCAGTCGTTGGTGCAGGAACAACGGCCAGCTGGACCAGAGCCAGTCGTTGGTGTAGGAACAACGGCCAGATAGACCCGAGTCCAGTTGTTGGTGCAGGAACAACGGCCAGATAGACCCGAGTCCAGTTGTTGGTGCAGGAACGATTGGCAGAGGAGGAAGAGACCAAACAAGAATCTGAAAAGGATCCACATTCATCATGACAATGCATGACTACACACATCTTTGGCAACAAATCAAGCAAATTTGGCTGGTCAGTGGTCCCTCATCTACTGTATAGCCTAGATTTAGCACCCTCCAACTTCCACTTGTTCAGTCAAATGAAAGACGATCTTCGGGGACAACAATTTGAGGACACAGAAGAGGTGAAAGCGGCTTTGAAGAATTGGGTACAAGAGGATTCAAGAGTTGGGACACAAATGCATCACTTGTGATGGAGATTTTCTTGAGTAATATCTTTGTACGGAAAAAGAGTTACTCTACCAACATGTTCAATATGAAAGACCTACATTATAAAAAAAAAAATAAAAATTTATGTCCACTATTGCATTATGTTCAGTACAGCCTTCATATATGAAGCCTGCAGACAGTGCATGAGAGATGGATAGACATATCCAAGGCCAGTAGACAGAGATCCGATCGTGTGTACGAGGCTTAACAGATCTGGAACGACAAGACGATGCGGGAAAAATGGACAGACAGATCCTTGTCTAGTAAATGGGGCAGGAAATATGGACAGATGGACTAAATGACAGACAATGCAGAAAAGACAGACAGCTAGAGCCAAGTTCAGTAGAAGGATGGTTGGGTGCTACATAAGTGCACACACAAGCAAAAGTATACCGCTTTCGAAGCGATCATACGACAATCTGATCGTTCATACACAGCTTTCTTCCGAAATTTTCCAAAGGGACAAAACACGAAAAATTTTCTTGTACAATACCAGATCGTACAATTTTCGTTTAATCGGTACAGTTTTCATCCGAAAATACAATACAAATTTTTTGCCACCGTACACACGACCGAACTTTCTGGCAAAGTAGGTCCGACTGTCTTCCCGACGGACTTACGACGGACTTTCCTACATACGAACGGACTTTCCGGCAGACTAGGTCTGCCGGTCTTCTCGACGGACCTTCGAAGGAGTTACGGCGGACTTCCGAATGAACGGATTTGCCCACACACGGACTAGTTCAAGTCCGTTCATTTTGAACGTGATGAGGTACGACGGGACTAGAAAAAGGAGGTCAATCTCGCTGCTTTTAATCGGCGAGATTGACACCTTGCGAGCCCTGTCGCAGAGCATACCAGGCCCTCAGGTCCCCCATCCCCTTTCCTGACTGGCCGGGCTGCGTGCTGGGATAAGGGTCTGGTATGGATTTTGGGGGGACCCCCACGCTGTTTTTTTTTCGGCGTAGGGGGTTCCCCTTAAAATCCATACCAGACGACATTGTCGCCTCTTTCTCGCGCTCGCTGCAATAGGAAAATTTGTTTTTCCTATAGCAGCGAGCGCGAGATTATACCCTGTCGCCGAGAACCAGCGTGATAGGATCGCGCTGGAAACATTCCCGTGGGCAGGTGCTGTAGCTGCCCTTGCGTCGTATTTGGTCCGTCGGACCAGCATGCAGACGAACGGGCTTCCTGATAGGAACTGGGTCCGGCAGAGTTCCGGCGGAAAGATTTGAAACATGTTTCAAATCAAAAGTCCGGCAGATTTTCGACCGAAAAGGTCAGTCGGAAGTCCGATGAAGCCCACACACGGTCGGATTGTCCGACGGATTCGGTCTGTCGGACCAGTCTGGTCGAAAAGTCTGCTTGTGTGTACAGGGCATTACTCTGTAGTATGAGAATTTTCGTAAATTGACTAACCTCTTCAATTCTTCAAAACCTCTTCATTCGTCCGATATGGTCATATTGTGTACAAGGCTGCCCATTAGTAAACTGCCATCTTTGTTTTCCTGAGATATTAAACAATACAATAATGCACACAATCCCTGCGCCTGTATAAAGGTATTGCTCATTCATACCCTTAACAGGCTCCGGGCTTATCAGTCATCTGAGCTCAAACAGCAGAGATCGATGTGAAGGGCAGAGGTCAGGCAATACACCCATCATTACCTTTCTCCCAGCCTAGAAATACACAGATCGCCTTTGTTTAAGCCAGCGTCCCAACAATATGAATCACAAACATCCCTTTCGAGAATTTCAGATCGGCGTTTTCCTGGTGGTTCAGTTAACAGCTCCGGAAGGTTTTACCCCCTTCATGACCAGGCCATTTTTGGCTCAGAGGCAGTACTTTATCTGGTAATTGCACGGTCATGCAACACTGTACCCAAGCAAAACTGATATATCATTTTTTTTTCACACAGTTTTCTTTTGGTTGTACTTAAATCGCCACTCTTTCTTTTTTTTTTTTTTTAAATTATATAAAATGAAAAAAAAAAAAAAAAAAAGACAAACATTTTGAAAACAAAAAAAAAATAATTTCAGTTTCTGCTATAAAACGTATTGGGTAAAAAATAAAAATCGAATTTCTTCATAAATTTAGGCCAAAATGTATACTGCTACGTCTTTGGTAAAAAAAAAAAAACAAAAAAAAATTCCAATAAGTGTGTATTGATTGGTTTTCATGAAAGTTATAGCGTCTACAAACTATGGGATATATACTCAATTTTTTTTTTTTTAAACCCTTCAGCCCCGGAAGAATTTACCCCCTTCCTGATCCGAGCACTTTTTGCGATACGGCACTGTGTCGCTTTAATTGACAATTGCGCGGTCGTGCGACGTTCAAACAAAATTGATGCGCCCCCCCAAATAGAGCTTTCTGTTGGTGGTATTTGATCACCTTTGCGGTTTTTATTTTTTGCGCTATAAAACAAAAAAGGAGCGACAGTTTTGAAAAAAAAAGCAAGATTTTTTACTTTTTGCTATAATAAAGATGCCCAAAAAATATATAAAAAAAACTAATTTCTTTCTCAGTTTAGGCCGATATGTATTCTTATTACATATTTTTGGTAAAAAAAAAAATGGCAATAAGCGTATATTGATTGGTTTGCGCTAAAAGTTATAGCGTCTACAAAATAGGGGATAGATTTATGCCATTTTTATTATTCATTTATTTTTTTCTTATTAGTAATGGCAGTGATCTGCAATTTTTATCATGACTGCGACAATATAGCGGACACATCGGACACTATTATGGGACCATTGTCATTTATACAGCGATCAGTGCTATAAAAATGCACTGATTACTGTATAAATGACACTGGCAGGGAAGGGGTTAAACACTAGGGGCGATCAAGGGGTTAAGTATGTCCTAGGGAGTGATTCTAACTGTGGGTGGGGGGGGGATGGGCTACCCCTGACATGACAGCGATCACTGCTCCCGATGACAGGGAGCAGTAGATCGCTGTCATGTCACAAGGCAGAACGGGGAAATGCCTTGTTTACATCTCCCTGTTCTGCATCTCCCTGTTCTGCCGCTCCGCGATACCGGCGGACATAGAGTCCGTGGGACCCGCGGGCATGGTCACGGAGTACGTGGCGGGCACGCATGCGCCCACAATGCCGCATCTTAAAAAAGGGACGTACCTATACGCCCATTTGCGCAGTCGTGCCATTGTGCTGACGAATATTGTCGTGCACTGGTCGGCAAGCGGTTAGCGACTAATGGCAGTGATCAGCAACTCATAGTGCGGCGGGCAATCTGACACTTGGTGGGAACTGACTAACTGCCACTGACACCAATACAGTGATAATACTATGCACTGTCACTGTACTAATGACACTGGCTGGGAAGGGGTTAATATCTCAGGTAATCAAAGAGTTAAACATGTGCCTAACAAATGTTAATGTGTGTAACGTGTGCTGCTTTTCACAAAATATCTGTGTTTGCTTTGCAGGGGTAAGAAACAGATCATTCCTACTGTATAGAGCCCCATGTTGATTGTCAACACGGGGCTCTGGGCTGTGATTGGACACACTTGATCAGCAGGTCCTGTCCATGAATCATTGGCTGGGACCTGCTGACAAACTCCCGTCATGTACAATCACAACGGGTATCGGCGGAGGGGGGGGGGGGGCGTGCGCAGCAACGCTTTAGTACCTCACTGTGCCTGTTTGCAGTACAATGCGGGCGGACGGTCCGTAAGTGTTTTAAAGATAAGATTAGTTGCTACTTGGAAGTACAAAAAAAAAAAAAAAAAAAAAAGCGACCCCCTGGGCCAGATTAACATTAAAGTATTGACATATTCTGAGCAAGCAGTAAATGCACTATAAGCCCGCATTCACCTCTGTAGCTACAAGCATGGTGGAGAAATCAGTTATCAAAGTTTTCTGTGAAAGGAGATTCTTGGTTCCTATGGTGTCCTTTATTTGTGTTTTGCTTTTTATATGCGTATTTGTTTGTTGAGAACCGATTTTTCTTTTACATTCTTTTTACTGTTGGACAATTCACATTGTGTTTTTTACCACAATGCATGGCAAAGCAGTGCATTGTGAATGGCAACCCAACACATTGTACAGTAGAGCCCAATGCACACCAGACCACAGCGCACCACAATGTGGGTGCACCGCTTTGCTAAAGGGTCATGTAAGTGTTTTTATGCCTTGCTGTGCGTTGGCAGCCCAAGTGGCCATATTTGGGCAATGATGTCCCACCCCACCCCCACCCATCCCTGCTCCTTTGCTTATGTGACAAAACCACAAAGAGGGCGCACCAGCCTAGTGCGTCACTATTATAACACTTTATTGCAATTAAAGTGTTACGAAACCCACAACAGTAAAATCAGTCTGTATGTGCAGTAAAGCATGCTTGTTATACTCACTGTGGAACCTAAGGGGTTAATCCTCCGCATTGTGTAAAAAGGCTGTTTGATCCTGTCTTTTCTGATCCTCCCCTTCTTCCACCGTCCCCACTCCATTTCCTGATAAAACAGAGGCTAGGGGACAAGCTGCACATGCTCAGTTTGGAGAGTACTGCTAGAGAGTTTTATTTTCCTCGGGAGAGTGCATGTGATCAGCACAGGGCCAATCAGCACTGTCCAGACAGAGGGACAGCGGTCCTGCAGCCTCATAGGACAATCAGGGGAGAATGAAAACTCCTATCAGTGTCTGGTTAAAGCTTGTAGGAGGAGTCACAAGACTTCCCTAACTGCTGATGAGAAAGGGTATTTAGCAGTTTCTATTTACTAAGACGTTTGGATTTCCGTGTTCTGTGTATTGTGGGAGACCAGATATAGTGAATGCAGGGTCCGGGGTTTAGTAACACTTTATTAAAAGCAAGTAATATACTAACAAACGCATGGCAATGACAGTTGTGTTCCTGCTTCCAGTTCCCCACTGCTCAGCTTGTAACACAGGAAGGCCAATCTGGCTTACGCGTTTCGAAGGACAGCCCCTCTTCCTCAGAGCCAAGAATTGCCAGCCACGTATGGTTGCTAAGGACGTGGCGGGAGCAAGCACCCACTGCTTCCTTAGCAACCACTGACATCACGAAGCTGTCGCGTTCCTTCGTACACAATAGACGCCCTAAACATTTGGTGTGTAAACGAATGTCCAAGCCACGAGTGCTAGGCCCGAGAAAAAAAAAAAAAAAAAACAAGTAAACATGAAGGCGTGTGAAGGTATGTGTTCTATACGGATAGGAAAGGACAGCAGGATTTCTAGAGAACACAGACGGCAGACTGATGAGACCTGGGCAAACATGTGAACTGGAACAAACGCTTACCGCCCACATACGTGTAAACACGGCCTTTTCAGCGACAGGCGGTATATAAACATTTCACTGCTGTCAGAGTTTCTTCCTATGTATACGGCTTACGTGTATTAACTTGTTCATTACCAGAAATAAGCCTGAGCACTAGGTTAAAGGTTAGGGTTAACCATTTCAGCGCCGGAACATTTACCCCCCCCCCCCCCCCGACCAGGCCATTTCTTGTAATACGGCATATTTGCATTACTTTAACTGACAATTGCGTCGGTAGTTAAGGGTTCCTAGATGCCCCCTAGCTGCAGCCAAAATTTGGGGTCTCTGAACCCAAAGGGTCCCGAAATGACATTGCTGCAGATGGACACAGTTGACCGACTTTGGGGCCCCGTATCTCTTGGCCACTTAGTGCTAGGAACCCCAAGTTTGGTGTGCAAACCCAGTGGAACTAGCACCATAAAAATTTACAAAGCTGGGGTTTCTAGCACCAAGTGTCCCCGAGATACATGGCCCCAAAAATCGGTTCAGAAAATGTCAAGCACTTCTCTGCAGCAGAGAATGACATTTTCCGAACCGGCTTTGGGGCCCCGTATCTCGGGGCCACTTGGTCCTAGGAACCCCAGCTTTGGATATGTTGTGGTACCACTGGGTTTGCACACCAAATTTGGGGTTCCTAGCATAAAGTGGCCCTGAGATACGGGGCCCCAAATTCGGTTCGGAAAATGAAATTTTTTGCTGCAGAAAAGTGCCTGACTCGAGTATAAGTCGAGGGGGGGCACTTTCAGCACAAAAAAAATGTGCTGAAAAACTCGACTTATACGGTAATATTTTTTTAATTTCGGCTATAAAACATATCCAATAAAAAAAAAAAAAAAAAATCTTCATCAGTTAAGGCCAATATGCTACATATTTTTGGTAAAAAAAAAAAATCTCAATAAGCGTATATTGATTGGTTTTGCAAAAGTTATAGCGTCTACAAAATAGAGTTGCCGATACCGAGTATTTGCACAAGTATCAGTACTCGTACAAATGCACCGATACTTTCAGGCTCGGTTCTCAGTGGGGATGAACAAATGTTCCTCTGTTTAACCCGTAATTTACTCTAATCAGCCTTAACTCCCTATTCTCCTCCATTTAATTATTATTATTTTCCTGCTTTTTTTTTTTTTTGTATACGTCTATTTTATAAACGATAAACAATTAAAACTTTTTTTTTTTTTGTTTGATTTGTTAGTGAATATTTTCACACATATATATATTAACATATATTTACACATTTCACATTGAAAAAGCGGCAAAAAAAAAAAAAAATTCTATTTATTTCATTTGTTTTCATTTTCAATGCTTTGTACCAATGCTGACAGCTGAAGTGTAAACAAAACAGTTGCGGTAGGTATCGGTAATTGGTATCGGCGAGTACTAAAAAAAAAAAAAAAAAAAAAAAAAAAAAAAAGTATTTTTTTTTTTTACTCGTACTCATTTTTTTTATTTTTTTACTAGTAATGGTGCGACTTATAGCGGGACTGCGACATTGCGGCGGACAACTCGGACACCAAGTGACACTTTTTTGAAGACCAGTGACACCAACACAGTGGTCAGCGCTAAAAAAAAATATGCACTGTTACTGTACTAAATGACACTGCCAGGGAATGGGTTAACATCAGACGATCAAAGGGTTAAATGCGTTTCCTGGGTAGAATAGATAGAACGCCTTTGGGATGAATTAGAGTGGCGACTGCAAGCCAGGCCTTCTCATCCAACATCAGTGCCTGACCTCACAAATGCACTTCTGGAAGAATGGTCAAACATTCCCATAGACACACTCCTAAACCTTGTGGACAGAAGAGTTGAAGCTGTTTTGGCTGTAAAGAGTGGGCCAACTCAATATTGAACCCTATGGACTAATGCCTCGTACACACATTCCGAATATTGTACGACCGATTCGTACAACCGTTCTCGCTTAATAGTCGCAAGTAGAAATTGAATAGCTAATAAAGTCATGAAAATTTTCGTACGACAGACAAAAAAAAAAAAAAAAAATCAGAAGTGATGTCATGTGTTGTAATGTATTTGTATTGTATTTTCGGACGACAACTATACTGATTAAACGAAAATCGTACGATCTGGAATCGTACGAGGAAAATTTATTGCCGATAAAAATTGCAGATTGCCGCCATTATTAGTAAAAACAAAAAAAAAATTCATAATAAAAATGCCATAAATCTAACCCCTATTTTGTAGAAGCTAGAACTTTTGCGCAAACCAATCAATATACACTTACTGCGATTTTTTTTTTACCAAAAATACGTAGAAGAAGAATACACATCAGCCTAAACTGAGGAACAATAATGTTTTTATATATATTTTTTGGGGATAATTATTATAGCAAAAAGTAAAAAATATTGCTTTTTTTTTTTTTGAATGGTCGCTCTTTTTTGGTTTATAGCGCAAAAAAAACAAAAAAAAAAAAACAAAAACAAACGCAGAGCTGATCAAATATCACCAAAAGCCAGATTAATTAAAAAAGCGTCCGAATAGAATTAAAAATATTTATGTTGGCACATTTGGCCGCAATTCAGCTTCATGGTTTTTAATTCCGTTGACTGATTGTGATCAATGGAAACCTGTTTCCAGCACGCGGCGGCGGCGAGCACAGCAGGGCTCTGGATGAAGACAATCCCTTCCCTCCCCCCCCCCCCCCAAGGTGTTTCCTTGTTTACAGCAGAAAAGGGTGGATTTGGTGGTTAGGTCACGTCATCCTGTCTCATGAGCTGCCAACACGTCTCTATGGGAAAAATGACAGCAAAGCACTTTTCTGGTTCTACAAAATAAGTACAAATCACAGCGTTGCCCATTCATTGCAATCCATCACTGATGAGACCCCGTAAGGCTCCATTCACACTAGTGCATTTTTTGATGCATTTTGCAGAAATGCACGGGAATTTTTTAACATGGGTTCCTATGGAACATGTTCACATCAATGCCTTTTTGTACCTCTGCGTTTTTGGAAAGGGTCAGGGACTTTTTTTCATGCAAAATGCAGCGTTTTGCATGTAATAGAATTCAATGGACCAGCATCAAAAACGCAAGTGCAGCGTTTTTGCAGCGTTTTGAGCGTTTTTTTTTTTTTTTGTTTTGTTTTTAGACTGTATACAGTCTAAGAAAAAAAACTGTAAAAAAAAAAAAAAAAAAAAAAAACGCAAAACGCGGCAAAAACGCTACAAAACGCTGCTCAAAAACGTGGCAAGCATCACAAAAAAAACTCCAAAAACGCTCAAAAGCAACATGCATAGGTGTGAATCGAGCCTAAGGGAGGAACAGTCTGCCAGGTTGGACTTGATGGACTTGTGTCTTTTTTCAACCTCCCCTTCTATGTAATATCATGGATCTTCAATTGCCGTCCAAAACCTTTAGAGCCGGTTCACACCAGAAGCGGCACGACTTGCAGGTCGCCTCACCGAGGCGACCTGCACACGACTGCCACGGCGACTTGCAAGACGACTTCTGTATAGAAGTCTATGCAAGTCGCCCCCAAAGTAGTACAGGAACCTTTCTTCTAAGTCGGAGCAACTTGCGTCGCTCCGATTAGAACGGTTCCATCGTACAGAACGGGAGGCGACTTGTCAGGCGGCTAGGTCGCCTGACAAGTCGCCCCCGTGTGAACCGGCTCTTATTGCAAAGAGATCGAATCCCAAAAAAAGAAGTGCAACGTTTCAGAGCCGTGCAGGACCCCTTCATCAGAGATATGATCACATACCTGACGAAGGGGTCCTCCTAGAGTTGCCACCATCCATTTAAACCCGAACACATATTAAATTGCACAGGAACTGTGGCTGATTAAGGTGGTAATTAAACTCACTTGGTGCTTCATCTGCATTAAATTAGCCTCACAACCTGTATAATTCAAAGGTGTTGGGGTTTAAAAGGGATGAGGTGGCAACTCTAGGTCCTCCATGTCCTCAACTTTGGAGGACGGCAATTGTAGATCCATGGTGTGCTGACAAATGTGTGTATTGATCTGTGATATATCCAGTGTCCAGCTGGTAATCGCTACAGCGCCCGCTACAGAGGAGCCTGTGATCCAGCAATAAAACAAGAATATGTGTAGCGCTAAAAACTGAAGAGTTCAATTTAGGGACAATGAAGTCTAGCTGTTAGTGAAAAAACATATAAGAGAAAGGGAAAAAAAATCCTTATGTTTATATAACTCATGGGAGATAATAGTCCATATAGATGTAGTGACTTCGTGTAGAAAACAGTTCAAACGCGTGACATCCAAAGTGAAGATAGAAGAGGCCCACCACCACCAAAAACAGGAAGGCTTACCAGATATCGTAGACCCAAGGGGGCATACGCCCGGGTGGGTCAAATCAGGCTTGGGTGGTGGGTGATGGTAGATGTTCAGAAGAAATGGTGAAAATGGACATCAAAGAGTAAACCGTGGACTTGTATGTTCCTCAAGATAAGGAGTAGATGGTGGTGATATGAAGTAAGAAGGAAAAAGGCCACATAGCGTAATTCCATAAAACAAATGTCAAAATTTATTAAAAATAAGGAGGTACACTCACATGTAAGTCTTGGTAAAATCAGCGCTTCTAAAAATATGGCGGCAGTGGGGTCCTACCGACGCGTTTCGTCCTCTTAGACATCGTGATCGCTCATCGAGCCTGTGATCCAGGAATGTGAGCGGTGGGAATGTAGACAAGACTGCCTGCAGATTAGATCGCCGAGCTTTAGTTCCGAATGATGAAGCCACCAGTTTATGAACCGCTTCCAGACCTCCCACCGCACGTATACTGCAGCTGGGCGGCCCAGTTGTGCGAAACAACATACCTGTATGTTGCATTGTCTTCTGGAGGCTGAACATTGTCCTAGGGAGGCCAAAATTGCTCCCCTGGCCCTGAGAGGCAGAAAAATGGTCCTCGAAGACCAAAAATCGCACTCCTGGGCCTTGGAGGTCGTAAATGGTCCTCGGAGGCCAAAATTGCACTCCTGCTAATCAGGAACACAGATGTCTCTCTTCCTCCATTCAGTACACCCCCCCCCCCCCCAGTTAGGAAGCATCCCCTAGGAGCACACTTAACCCTTTGATCTCCCCTGATGTTAACTTCCTCCCTGCCAGTGTCATTTACAGTAACAATGCATTTTTTTTTTTATCACTGATGACTGTATTAGTGTCACTGGTCCCCAAAAAGTGTCAGTTAGGTCTACGATTTGTCCGCCACAATGTTGCAGTCCCAAAATAATATATAATAATAATAATAATAATAATAATAATAATAATAATAATAATAATAATATATATATATATATATATATATATATATATATATATATATATATATATATATATATATATATATCTGTTTGCCGCCATTACCAGTAAAAAAAAATGCCATAAAAATATGCCATATGCTATAACTTTTCTTTTGCGCAAACCAATCAATATATGCACTTATTGGGAATTTTTTACCAAAAATATGTAGCAGAACACATATTGGCCTAAACTGATGAATAAGTTCGATTTTTTCCATATTTTTATTGGATGCGTTTTATAGCAGAAAGTAAAAAAATTTTTTTTTGAAATGGCCTTGTCATTAAGAGCATAAAACCTTCCGGGGCGGAAGTGGTTAAAAATGAAGACCAGTATGGTAGTTTAATCATTAGCGGTTCTGCTTTGCAGCACGGAGAATCCTAGCCAAGACACTACCTGTGTGGAGTTTGCATGTTCTCCCTGTGCCTGTGGGGGTTTCCTCCGGGTACTCCGCTTTCCTCCACACTCCAAAGACATGCTGGCAAGGTAACTGGCTCCTGTCTAAATTGGCCCTAGATGGGGGTTGCACCGATACTGTTTTTTTTTTTTACCGCCGACTACTGCTACAAAATAAATGGGCTCAAATCGCTCTGCAAAGAATTGCATGCGATTTGAACAGGAATACGGTGCGATTCCTGTCCAAATCGCATGCGCTTTCAAATACCCAGATCTCCGCATTGACTTTGTGTGCAGTACCAGATCATCATCCACAAAAAGGTAAATGGGGTAGGGAGGGGCGTCCGTTTACCTTTTTGTGAAAAAGAGGGGGGGGGGGCTTTCACTTTAAACACATTAAAAATTCACTCAACGCCATACATTATAAAACATTTTAAGCATTAAAGCCTAACTCCGGGCAAAAAAAGAAGTGCCCGCACTGTGTTTCTTAATGTACCCGGCCCTGGCGCACTTAGTACCGCCTCTACATGTTTCGCCATAATAGCATCTTCAGGAAGATCTCTCAAAATTTTATGGTGCCCAGTATTTTAGCACCAATAGCCTTCTCCCACCGTGCGTTCCAAGACTTGGAAACTGGACAAGACGTCACAACGTACCAGGAAGCTGGCGCACGTAGTACCGCCTGTACATGTTTCGCCATAATAGCTTCTTCAGGAAGCGCTCTCACATTTTATGGTGCCCAGTATCTCGGCACCAATGCACGCAGCCTTACTACGGTTACTGCCATTACTGTTCCACTCAGTGGAGCCGGCTTACGTTCCAAGACCTGGAAACCGGACGTGACATCATAACGTACCCAGAAACTGGCGCATGTAGTACCGCCTCTACATGTTTCACCATAATAGCGTCTTCAAGAAGTACTGTGTTTTTGTCTAGGGGATTGGAGAACATAGATCTACTTGTCTAATCCTCCCCACACAAGACCAGCTCCTGCGCCCCCCCCCCCCATTGTCTTTTGCCATGGACTGTTCCTGACGTCCTCACTCCCTAAGTCCTGCTCTGGACGGGAGCACCTCAGGAACAGTCCACCGGTGGATCGCGGGGGAGTGGCGGATTGGGTGAGTATAAGCTTTCTTGTAGCTCCTGGAAAAAACAAGCAGTTAACCCAGTACAGGAACAGCCCCACTGCACAGGGAAAAAAAAAAATTTGCCCGGAGTTGGGCTATAAGAGCTTAAAGTGTAAGTAAACTCTAACAATGAACGTCTCGTATTTGCCGACTTTTGATCTGTAAATTATACCATTAAAGTGTTGTTACATCTCTTCCATAAAAGAAAAAAAAAAAAAAAACACACCTGCTGATCCTGCAAGAAACGTTATGAGACGATAACTTCCAGCGCTATCTACCTGAACTGACTGTTATCAGTTACATTTTTTCCTGCTACTTCTAGGCCATGTGTGTCAAACACAAAGCCCACAGGCCGAACCCAGCCTTCCAGGCCTTTTCATGTGGCCCTTGCACCTCTCCTGCAGCTGCGGAACCCCCTCATCTCCACCTCACCTTTTCTCAGCTGTCGACAGCAGAGGGGAGGACAGAACTCCTCCGCCAGATCCAGTGCTTCTCTGTGCAGCAACAGAGAGGCTTGTCTTCTCTCCACCCACTTCCCCCCGTCTCAGCAGTCGGCAGCAGAGAGTCATACAGAACTCCACCTACAGGTCCTGCTCCTCTCTGTGCAGTCGCAGCACCCCCTCATCTCAGCATTGAGAAGACTTCAGCACCTCCTCTGGTCCTCCTCCAGACCCTGCACTTTCTTCTGCCCAGCTCTGCCTCCAGCTCTTCCCAGCAGCAGCACAATGTAAGGAGGGGTGTGTGCTGTGATGTAAAGGAGGCTGTGGGAGTCTTGACTCTCCCTGTTCTAGACTACAGACCCCTGCCCCTCCCCAAGTTATGGAGAAAAGGAAAGGGTGATGTGTGCATTCGCCCTGTCTTAGGGTGACAGCACTGCTTCTCCATTGGTGTGCGAGTTTTGTCGTCAATGTAGACAGGAAGTGTGTAAAAAGCTGCAATTTATTATATTTTTATCCTTTGGTTTAGATACACTTTAAATTGTGCACTGTAGTGAGAAAGGGGTGGAGGACCCCTTCGATTTTGCCACAGGACACGTCAAGTCCTTGTTACACCCATGTTTGTCTATACGCATAGACGAAGCCGGGATAATCCATTCTTGTGCTTTGACACTCAACTATGACAGGAAACTTTGGATGTGTAGCCCGAGAGTTCACAAGATTTGCCGCAGTCACAGGCTTATGGTCAGATGGTTCATACAATATGACAAAGTAGAGTCCGCTTATATCAGTTTACAATAATTGATCGCCATAAAGAATAATCCATAAAGATTTAACCAGTTGAGCTCCAGCCCGTACACCCCGTATGGACCAGAGCAAGCTTTCCTTCTCCTCTATGGGTCTACTGGTTTAGGTCTCAACCAGATGAGCAGCAGCCCTTGCCGCCCCTCTAGAAATTTCCTGGTGGACTCTGGGGCTCAACCGCCATTTTTTTTTTTCAATTTAGAGTCTTTTGCTAAAGCAACCATACAGAAAAAAAAAAAAAAAAAAAAAAAAAAGAAGAACAAAAACAACAAAATTTACCTATGAATAGTAAAAAGAAATTACCCCAAAAAACCCCCCCACATAAATCTCATAGGAGGTTCCACTCATACTTTACGATTTGGAATCCAAAATCCAAATCGTGTGGCAATCGCAGCACAACGTGTGGCATGAATTTGGGCGCCATTATCTTTCAATGTGGTTCTGCCGCGAGTGTCCGGCGATAGGATTGTGCGGCAATTGCAACTTAAAGGGCTCCTTTACACTTGCTTCGACTTTAACACACATTAAAGCGCCTACCACTTCGACATGCTCGATGCTTCGGTGATACTTTTTTGAAGCTAGTGTGTGTGCCAATTTGTTTAAAAAGGAGCCCAGCAGAACCCCTACTCAGTAGTACCCCCACTCAGCAGATCCCCAGCTCATTGGTAGCCTTGTTCAGCAGATCCCGAGCTTATTAGTACCACCAACTATGCTGATCCTTCACTCAGTAGTAACCTCCAACTATGCTGAACCTCCTCTATCCCAGGTCCCTGCTTACCTCCCACTATATTGCTCCCACATTGTGCACCATGTGTGACATCTGCTAGTTTTTCCTGCTCTGGTCCCCCAGCTCTGCTGATCCTTTTCTGCTCAGTCCACTCTCTGCAGGTCTTGGTCACCTTCTTCTATAGCGTTCCCACCCAGGTCTTGGTCACCTTCTTCTATAGCGTTCCCATCCAGTTCTTGGTCACCTTCTTCTATAGCGTTCCCATCCAGGTCTTGGTCACCTTCTTCTATAGCGTTCCCATCCAGGTCTTGGACACCTTCTTCTATAGCGTTCCCATCCAGGTCTTGGTCACCTTCTTCTATAGCGTTCCCATCCAGGTCTTGGTCACCTTCTTCTATAGCGTTCCCATCCAGGTCTTGGTCACCTTCTTCTATAGAGTTCCCATCCAGGTCTTGGTCACCTTCTTCTATAGTGTTCCCATCCAGGTCTTGGTCACCTTCTTCTATAGCGTTCCCATCCAGGTCTTGGACACCTTCTTCTATAGCGTTCCCATCCAGGTCTTGGTCACCTTCTTCTATAGCGTTCCCATCCAGGTCTTGGTCACCTTCTTCTATAGCGTTCCCATCCAGGTCTTGGTCACCTTCTTCTATAGAGTTCCCATCCAGGTCTTGGTCACCTTCTTCTATAGTGTTCCCATCCAGGTCTTGGTCACCTTCTTCTATAGCGTTCCCATCCAGGTCTTGGTCACCTTCTTCTATAGCGTTCCCATCCAGGTCTTGGTCACCTTCTTCTATAGCGTTCCCATCCAGGTCTTGGTCACCTTCTTGTATAGCGTTCCCATCCAGGTCTTGGTCACCTTCTTCTATAGCGTTCCCATCCAGGTCTTGGTCACCTTCTTCTATAGCGTTCCCATCCAGGTCTTGGTCACCTTCTTCTATAGCGTTCCCATCCAGTTCTTGGTCACCTTCTTCTATAGAGTTCCCATCCAGGTCTTGGTCACTATAGCGTTTCCAAATTGCACAACCACATGTGCCGACGGCTAGTTGCTACACTCCAGTCCGGACCCGCTCACCTTCCTGCTGTTCCACACCAGATGTGACGTCTGCACCAGACCTTCCCAGAATATATACACATGAACCAGAAGTGACTGCTGATGATGTCTTTCCAATTTGCTTGTTGGTCAGCAGTGCATTCTAGGATATCTTATATCTGCAATACCTCCAAAATAAAGCGAAGCTAAAGCTGAAAAAAAGCTTTAGGTGCTGGAAGTGAACGTTGTTATAGACTTCTATGGAAGCTTTGGAGATACTTTGAAGCACCAAGAAAGTGACATGGGAGATATTTTTTTTTTAACCAAAGCAAACGTGTGTAAACATGTGTGAACAAGACTGTAAGGCAACCATTTTATTAAGTGACAGGTGCTTTAAAAAAAAAAAAGCGTGTTCATTGTCACATTTTGAAGTGTAAACAAGCCCTAAAAATCACAAAAAGCCTGTTGCCCGAAAAAGGAGCAGAAGCTTCTTTTTGGGCCACAAACACGCATAGGGCGGCCCATACAAATGTTAAACCACTTGACAGTTTCTCTTTGCTCTTGAGGACTCCATCGGTGAGATTCTCTGGACGGAATTCTGGTGTCTGCACACCTGCTGGGTTCCCACCATTCTCCGTTCATTTGTTATAGAGAATGTAACAGGAGGAACTGAAACACACAAAAAGGTGACGGGAACACCCAAAGCTCCCAGGAGGACAGTAACAATCATGAATTACGGCAGGGAGACCTCGCAGTATACAAGACATTTAAGAATCCAGGGGCTGCCTGCGCTATTGTGCGCTTCCCTATGGCAGCCCTTTCATTTGGAGGAGGTGTGACATCTGAAGATACAGGATTAGTAGGAGTCAGGGGCACCAGGAAAGCAGCACTTTCAGAAGGAGGTCATCAAACCCATGTATTCCCCTCACAATGGGCTTGCTTTAGGCGTCACAAACTAAAGATCTCATCAGCTTGTGAGTAACTTGATTGGATTGGCTTCCTCATAATCCTTTCATGTCTTTACATCACATGACCACCCGGGACACAGGTGGCTCTTTGAGGAGACCTCCTTCCTCCCGCCACAAACGTAAATTCAATTAAAATCATTAGCAGAGGTCAGCTTGGCAGACGCAGGCCTGCTTTATAGTCATTCCAGGGATTTCCATGGAACACGTAAAAACCTCATTTAACTGCAGGGGGGTTTTCCTGAAGCTGAAAAACCAGTCAACCTGCTAAATCCACAGATGAATACAATATGGGAGCTGTTTTACCTGACAAAGGATTTGTATTTCTGTCCATCCAGCCCTGGAATTTAGTACGACGCCACTACAGACAGAGCACAATGGTGTCTTGTGTACACCCCTAGCTTTCTGACTGGACAGCAGTAAAACTGCTAATTTATGGCCGACACCCACTGGTCGGCTAAGCGAATGACAGAGGAGAGCCCTGTGTTGATAAACAACACAGAGCTCTGTCCTGACAGTGGGGATGTGCCGGTTTTGGGCTAAATGCGGAACCGGTCCAAGGCACCTGAGCCTGGGGATGTCTTGGAACCTCAGGGTCATGGAACCGAGGAGGGAGCCTTAGACTGCACCCTCACCAGTCAGAAAGGTGGTCTTCATTTCAAATCATGGTGGTAACCATAAAGACCTTATACAGCTGCTCTAAGCCCCGAGGTATGGTGTGATGCCTGATGGAGCTCAGGAGTTGGGGTGCTACAGAGTTAAGGTGGTCTTTATTTCAAATCACGGTGGTAACCATAAAGACCTTATACAGCTGCTCCAAGCCCCAAGGTATGATGTGATGCCTGATGGAGCTCAGGAGTTGGGGTGCTACAGAGTTACATAGTTAAGGTGGTCTTCATTTAAAATCATGGTGGTAACCATAAAGACCTTATACAGCTGCTCCCAGCCCTGAGGTATGATGTGATGCCTGATGGAGCTCAGGAGTTGGGGTGCTACATAGTTAAGGTGGTCTTCATTTAAAATCATGGTGGTAACCATAAAGACCTTATACAGCCGCTCCAAGCCCCGAGGCATGATGTGATGCCTGATGAAGCTCAGGAGTTGAAAAAAAGACACAAGTCCAACCTATGTGTGTGATTTTATGTCAGTGGTGTCCTTTGACTTATCCAGAAGTGCCGACGTGTATAGAGAATGTGGGAAGCCACTCACCCAGCCCAGTACATGGGAGTGTAGATAATGGCCTCAGCCAGCGGTGCTCCCCTGGCCACGCCTTCTGACGCGCTTTGGTCTATGACTAAGCCCCGGTGGGCGGGGCGAAATGTGTCAGTAGCATGGCCAGTGGAGTAGAGCTGGCTGAAGTCATTACTTACACTCACATGTAGTGGGATGGGCAAGTGATAGGGATGCATGGATACCAAATTTTTTTTTTTCCCTGGAACGGGGAGTTTGAATACCGATACCTATTTTTTTCGTGATTTGAGCCCATACAAAATAAAAAGGCTCAAACAGCCCAGCAAAGAATGGCATGCGACTTTAACAGGAATGTGGTGCGAGTCCTATCCGAATCGCATGCGGTTTCCAGCACCACTCCTGAGTGAACAAAGGCTAAAATCACTATGACAAGCAGGCGTCCCCGCAGGACCGGTGTGAGAAACCGCATGTGATTCGGACAGGAATCGCACTGCATTCCTGTTGAATTTGCATGTGATTCTTTGCAGGGCGATTTGGGCCTATTCATTTTGTATGGGCTCAAATTGCATCACACTGCACGAAAAAAGGGATTGGTTTTAGATATCGAAGCATTTGCAAAAGTACTTATGCAAACTCTTAGTATCAGCACATTCTATATAGACATGGTGGTAGCCAGATGAGAAGGGAATAGCCCAAAAACCTTCTTCCCCGGCAATGAAGAAATGTGAACCGAGCCTCAGCGCTTGTTCACATCAGTTTTGGTGTGGAAAATCATGCAAAACCGCACATTTTCCCGCACTGCCCTAAAACTCATGTACATGTACATGGTGGTAAATGTGGAGTCCGCGTCTATATAGAGAGAACTAATGCCAAAACCTCACAGATCAGCCTGCCACATACTTCCTCCCACAACTTCTCCTTAAATGCAAGAACAGAGTCCCAGATAAAGATAGGCAGTATGTATACACTAATCAGCCATAACATTATCATCACTGAATGAATAACATTGATTATCTCATTACAATGGCATCTGAAAGAGCAAGTGAACATGTTGTCCCTGAAGTTGATGTGTTGAAAGCAGAAAGAAAAAAGGCCACCCCAATTTGTTGTATATGGGGCTGTGTAGCCACAGACCAATCAGGGTGCCCATGCTGACCCCTGTCCCCAGCCAAGAGCACCTACAACGGGCACACGATCACCAGAACTGAACCATGGTGCAATGGGGGATGGTGGTGTGATGAATCGGTGCATGGTCATGGGGGGGGGGGGGTCCCTTAGTTGGGGAAGAGATAGCACCAGGATGCAGTATGGGAAGAAGACAAGCTGGGGGAGGCAGTGTGATGCTTTGGACAATGTTCTGCTGGGAAACCTTGGCTCTTGTCATTCATGAGGATTTTACTTGACGTGTACTTCCTCCCTAAACATTGTTGCTGACCAAGTACACCCCTTCATGGAAACAGTATTACCTGATGGCAGTAGCCTCTTTTAGCAGGGTGATGCTCCCTGCCGCACTGCACAAATGGTTCAAGAATGGTTTGAGGTGTTGATTTGGCTTCCAAATTCTCCAGACCTCAATCCAATCGAGAATCTGTGGGATGTCCTGGAAAAACAAATCCAATCCATGAAGGGCCCACCTCACAACTTACAGAACGTAAAGTGGCACTGCCTCCTAATGTAGTATCTCCCTCCGTGTGTGATTTATAAAAATAAATTCTGCAAATAGGGCTAACTTTACTGTTTAGTTTTTTTTTTTAAATTCATTCAAGTGTATTTTTTTCCCAAAAATTGCATTTGAAAAACCGCTGCGCAAATACAGTGTGACATAAAACATTGCAACAAACACCATTTTATTCTCTAGGGTCTCTGCATCCATTTTAACTGTGGGCAGCTTCCTGGATTTACAGAGAGGCACACCTCCAGCTCTGCGGCTCTCATTGGCCCTCTTATGACTCATCCCCCCTCCCTTCCTGGCAAACTCTCATGATGTCTTATACGCCTAGGCTTTTTGCCCAGACAAGAAACAGGAAGTGGTCTATATAAAAGGTATTTACTGGCAGAAAAAAAAAAAAAGGTTTTACTATCCAAAGTTAAAACAACAGGGCCAGAAGATTTAATAGATGGAAAGTTGAAAAAAAGTTGAAAAAAAAATGACTGAAGTTCCGCTAGAAGTGGTTAACCTTCCCTCATTTACAGACTGAAGTTCATTCCTTTGATGTAAAGAACAAAATGTTACAATGTTTATAGTTAGCTCAGGGCTGTGGAATGTTGTGATACTTGGCAGACTGTTTTTTTTTTTTTTTTTTTGACAGCTTTCGGCTTGAGCAGAAAATTCTCTGTATAGAAAGAATAGGGAAAATGCTTTAAGATCGCGAGGGGGGGGAATTGTGATCTTAACGATTAATCGTGCAGCTCTACTATATAGAATTCATTTATTGAATTTTTTATTATTTATGATTTTTATTTGTGTATTTCTTTTACATTTATTTAATTTATTATTATTACTATTATTATTATTATTATTATTATTATTATTATTATTAATAGTAGTAGTACTAACACCCTAACAAAAAATAAATAAATAACCCTAACCCCAGCTCCTAATTCTAACCCCTTACCCTAACGAAAAAAAGAAATATATATATAAAAATATAAATATATTTTTTTATTATTTATTATATATACATATATACACACACATACACACACACACAAAAATAAAAGCTAATAGAAAAACTAAAAAAAGCTGAAATACCTAGCAACAAATGATGCAACAGATAGTTTTTTTTCTATTGGCTAATAAAAAAAAAAAATTAACACCTGACGTGGGAATTTATAGATAGGCAACTCCTATCCTCATATTGATTAGTGGTTCCAAATAAATAATAACTACTGCAGTGGGGAACAGACACAAAAAGATACGCTCAGCATCTTTCCAAAAAACTGTTCTGCTTTATTATGACGCGATTGAAGGTTTTTATGCACATGATTATGTAGGTATCACATTAATATTACAATTGTACGTTTATGGTAACAAGGGGCGTAACATAGGCAGGCTTATTCTAATCCGGGACGTAACATAGGCAGGCTAATTCTAATCAGGACTCGAAAGAATGCAAATATGTAATGAAAACATTATTAGTGCCGTGTGCACAGTGAGGGCAGGGTGCAATACATACAAAATAGAATACAATTATATACAAAACTTACAAATTTCCTTTACACACCAAAGCTCAAAACGCGCACATTGCGCATAAAAACGTGCGCGAACCGCACGTAAATACGCCAGAAAAACGCTCAAAGATGCTACGCTTAGGTGTGAAGGCAGCCTTTAACTGTAGCTGAGAAAAAGCAGAGACGGGGCTGTGCTTTGTGGCAGAGCTGTGTAAATCTGAAAACTGGATGGACAGAATTCCAAATGTGCAGGTAAAACTCCTCCCCTCGATGTATTTCGCCGTCTGCCTGGAGGCTTTGTACTCAGTGAGCGCCGTTCAGTAGCAGAGGAGTTAAGCTCCTATAATAGGTCTTGCAGCTTATCAGATGGTTGGGTAATACTGCTTCCAGATAAGAGATAAGGAAAGACGCACACACACCGAGGATGTGAGCCAACCACCTCCTGACATAACTGGCACAATGAACCAACACTCACAGCAAGTGTCCGTTGTTCTGTCACTTCTATTTCCTGACATACAAGATATTTCATACAGAACGATCGCCCCAGCGCCCAGTTCATGGTTGTTAGGTAATAAAGTGGTTGATTCCAGAGAAATGATGACGGCTTTGACCAACTGTAGTTTCTAAGGGTTCCTTCACATAGTGGGGTAGTTAGGCAGGTGGTTGAGGTGGGTTTTTACAACCCCCCCCCCCCCCCCAATTGCCCACCTAAAGAAGTGCATGCACCTTGCTCAGGGCTGTACAAATGCCACAGCAAACATTAAACCATTTGTTGCCCCCAAAACGCCATATATTTAAGTGCACGGGGCTGGGTTGGCATTTTCAGGGTTAAAAGGCTCTTTTAAAAGCGATCCACCGCGGGCAGCTTTTCAGGAGGGGTGCCGTATGAGCCCTAAAGTTTGTAACCTTCGAAACCAACCACCTTTCACTAGATTAGTGAAATGTTATATTACGGACGTCAATGGTATCTAAAGCCATGGAGCCCAACCTGCATCATGGGGCCACATGGGGCGCATAGGCTCATGCACACAGGCGTACAACGGAAATTGTGTATTCCTGTACCGGGAAACACAGCTACAGTGCGGCGTCCCTATAGGTGGTGACTGTCACCTGTGGTATCCCTATGTAGGCGGTGACCGTCTCCTGCGGCATCCCTATATAGGCCGTGACCGTCACCTGTGGTTTCCCTATATAGGCCGTGACCGTCACCTGTGGTTTCCCTATATAGGCCGTGACCGTCACCTGTGGTTTCCCTATATAGGCCGTGACCGTCACCTGTGGTTTCCCTATATAGGCCGTGACCGTCACCTGTGGTTTCCCTATATAGGCCGTGACCGTCACCTGTGGTTTCCCTATATAGGCCGTGACCGTCACCTGTGGTTTCCCTATATAGGCCGTGACCGTCACCTGCGGCATCCCTATATAGGCCGCGACCGTCTCCTGCGGCATCCCTATATAGGCCGTGACCGTCACCTGTGGTTTCCCTATATAGGCCGTGACCGTCACCTGCGGCATCCCTATATAGGCCGTGACCGTCACCTGCGGCATCCCTATATAGGCGGTGACCGTCACCTGCGGCATCACTATATAGGCCGTGACCGTCACCTGCGGCATCACTATAGGCCGTGACCGTCACCTGCGGCATCACTATAGGCAGTGACCGTCACCTGCGGCATCACTATAGGCCGTGACCGTCACCTGCGGCATCCCTACATAGGCGGTGACCGTCACCTGCGGCATCCCTACATAGGCGGTGACCGTCACCTGCAGCATCACTATAGGCCGTGACCGTCACCTGCAGCATCACTATAGGCCGTGACCGTCACCTGCGGCATCACTATAGGCGGTGACCGTCACCTGCGGCATCCCTACATAGGCGGTGACCGTCCCCTGCGGCATCACTATAGGCCGTGACCGTCACCTGCGGCATCCCTACATAGGCGGTGACCGTCACCTGCGGCATCCCTACATAGGCGGTGACTGTCACCTGCGGCATCCCTACATAGGCGGTGACTGTCACCTGCGGCATCCCTACATAGGCGGTGACTGTCACCTGCGGCATCCCTACATAGGCGGTGACTGTCACCTGCGGCATCCCTACATAGGCGGTGACTGTCACCTGCGGCATCCCTACATAGGCGGTGACTGTCACCTGCGGCATCCCTACATAGGCGGTGACTGTCACCTGCGGCATCCCTACATAGGCGGTGACTGTCACCTGCGGCATCCCTACATAGGCGGTGACTGTCACCTGCGGCATCCCTAAATAGGCGGTGACTGTCACCTGCGGCATCCCTACATAGGCGGTGACTGTCTCCTGCGGCATCCCTACATAGGCCGTGACCGTCTCCTGCGGCATCCCTATGTAGGCGGTGACCGTCTCCTGCGGCATCCCTACATAGGCTGTGACTGTCACCTGCGGCATCCCTATGTAGGCGGTGACCGTCTCCTGCGGCATCCCTACATAGGCTGTGACTGTCACCTGCGGCATCCCTATGTAGGCTGTGACTGTCTCCTGCGGCATCCCTCCTTTAGGGACATTCACACCTGAGCATAGTGGGAACGTGCGTTCCTGTTCACTTTTTTTTTTGCACTTTTTCTGTCAACGCGTTTCTTCCCGGGGGCAGCCTATTCACTTGAATGGGACAAACTCCCCAAAGTAGCTCCAGAATCTTTTTTGGTCGTGGAGTGTCAGGCGTTTGTTGCGTGACAAAACATGAGCAAAACGCGCATCTTCTACCCGCGCTTAGGGTGCCATTAACAATTAATGACACTGCAAGCGCAACCTGCGATTGTAGCGCATTTGTGAAACGCGCAGCAAAACGCACACGTTTGTGGGGCGTTTAGGAAATGCGCAGGTATGAATGCAGCCTTACAGCGTTCTTCCTGCTCCTAATTCACAGACCTCCAGGCCATGCTATGTGGGGGGGTCCCAGTGGAGATTAGTGATCCCCATACATGAGGAATGAAAAGAAGGGCGACTTTAGAGTTTACATTACGTGGGGAGCGTTAGAAGTCTCTGGTTTAGGGACAAAGGCCCACACAATACAGTATGGCACAGACTGGTAAGGCTTGGCTCACACTTGTGCATGCATCAGGATCCCTTCGAGAATACCCCCTTACATCAAGAGCACCATCAGAGTCCCCCCCCTTACATCAAGGTCCCCCACCTTACATCAGAGTCCCCCCTTACATTAGAGTCTGCCAATGTGCAATAAGGATACACCACTGTCCACCCTAGCTACGAACTGGATAGTCTTATAGCGGCCCAGATGTGGCCCCTGGACCCCTGTTATAGTTACATAGTAGGTGAGGTTGAAAAAAGACACAAGTCCCTCAAGTCCAACCTATGTGTGTGATTATGTGTCAGTATTACATTGTATATCTCTGTATGTTGTGGTCGTTCAGGTGCTTATCTAATAGTTTCTTGAAACTATCGATGCTCCTCGCTGAGACCACCGCCTGTGGAAGGGAATTCCACATCCTTGCTGCTCTTACAGTAAAGAACCCTCTACGTAGTTTAAACCTCTTTTCTTCTAATTTTAATGAGTGGCCACGAGTCTTGTTAAACTTCCTTTAACTGAAAAAGTTTTATCCCTATTGTGGGGTCACCAGTACAGTATTTGTATATTGAAATCCTATCTCCTCTCAAGAGTCTCTTCTCCAGAGAGAATAAGTTCAGTGCTCGCAACCTTTCCTCATAACTAAGATCCTCCAGACCCTTTATTAGCTTTGTTGCCCTTCTTTGTACTCGCTCCATTTCCAGTACATCCTTCCTGAGGACTGGTGCCCAGAACTGGACAGCATACTCCAGGTGCGGCCGGACCAGAGTCTTGTAAAGTGGGAGAAATATTGTTTCATCTCTGGAGTTGGTCCCTTTTTTAATGCCAATATTCTGTTTGCTTTGTTAGCAGCAGCTTGGCATTGCATGCCATTGCTGAGCATATCATCTACTAGGACCCCCAAGTCCTTTTCCATCCTAGATTCCCCCAGAGATTCTCCCCCAGTGTATAGATTGCATTCATATTTTGCCACCCAAATGCATTATTTTACATTTTTCTACATTGAACCTCATTTGCCATGTAGTTCCCACCCCATTAATTTGTTCAAATCTTCTTGCAAAGTTTCCACATCCTGCGAAGAAATTATTGCCCTGCTTAGCATCAGTTATCAATCAGGGCTGCAACTAATCAGAAATAGACTGTGTAAAGTAATGAAAGGCAAACTACAAAACTATAATAGTTATTTCCGACAACCTATAGGAGGTGTGAGCCACAACCAAACCCCGCCCCCTCCCCTCGTAGTAAACACCTCCGAACACACCCACTTCACTAGAGACTGCTGGGAAATTACCGGGCGAAACACAACTGGATGAGAATCATCGAACTAGAATGAGCAGCAATGGAAGCAATAAAAGGAACCCTTCTATGAGACCAGCCACAGTGACCCCGCCCAGCCACAGTGACCCCGCCCAGCCACAGTGGCCCCGCCCAGCCACAGAGACCCCGCCCAGCCACAGTGACCCCGCCGGTCCGAACATCACCATGGCCACACGCCACTTCAATTTTTATTTCCTTTGATCCGTTAGGCTGGCCATACACCATACAATCTCCTTTAGATTTACAAAATAATATGTAATTAGGACGAACCTAAACAACCCATTCAATTTGTATTAAATCAGAAAGGTCCAAGCACATATAAGCCTCCTGGTACACGTCAGTGCTGTGCGATCCCGCGCATGCGCAGCCTCCTGGTACACAGTGCTGTGCGATCCCACGCATGCATAGCCTCCTGGTACACGTCAGTGCTGCGCGATCCCGCGCATGCGCATCGGGCGAGCCGGCTGCGATTTCTGGGGAGGTCACAGTTGGTTCCCATATCCAAAGAAAGAAGAACTGGCTGCAGAAAGAGAGATGGACCCCAGGCACCGGTAAGTACCTGATTTTTAAAAGTCAGCAACTCCAGTATTTGTAGAGTGAAGTTCCTTTTTAACACATTGGGGGAAATTTACTAAAACTGGAGAACACAGAATCTGGTGCAGCTGTGTGTGGGAGCCAATCAACAGATTTTATTGTCAAAGATTGAATGAGCAAGCTGAAGTTAGAAGCTGATTGGCTCCCACGCACAGCTGCACCAGATTCTGTGTGCTCCAGTTTTAGTAAATCTCCCCCATTGATCTGGAGCTCTTATTTAGTCACATGACCACAATTTTCAAATCGCATTGGTCTTGGCAGAAAACTGTCCCTTTTGTCCTAAAATCTCATTGGGCTCCAACAGAAAACTGTCACTTTTTCCTAAAATCTCATTGGACTCAGCAGAAAACTGTCACTTTTATTTTACATTGGTGGCATGTTCACCAATGCCAGGAGCATGGCGGACAAGATGGGTGAACTAGAAATACTGTTGTACGAGGAGGATTTGGATTTTGTGGGAATTTCAGAGACCTGGTTCAACAGCTCTCATGATTGGCTGGCAAACATTCAAGGGTATACCCTATACCGCAAGGATAGAGAGGGTAAAAAAGGGGGAGGGGTATGCCTATATATCAAGAATAATGTGCAAGCAAATGTGAGAGATGACATCACTGAGGGAGCTAGTGAGGAGGTGGAATCCTTATGGGCAGAGCTCCAAAGGGATTAAGCTAAGGGGAAAATAATACTGGGAGTATGCTATAGGCCCCTTAACCTGAAGGAGGAAGTGGAGACGGATCTCCTATCACAAATTGGATTAGCAGCAAGGATGGGAAGTGTTATCATAATGGGGGATTTTAATTATCCAGACATAGACTGGGCGGAGGGAACCACGCATTCATTTAAGGCTCGCCAGTTCCTTAATGTCTTGCAGGACAATTTTATGGGTCAGATGGTAGACGCACCAACTAGAAATAAAACATTACTGGATCTACTGATTACCAATAATACAGACCTGATAACAGATGTGGTAATACGGGGCAATTTAGGTAACAGCGATCACAGGTCAATTAGTTTCAGTATAAATCACACAAATAGGAAACATAAAAGGGAATACAAAGACACTGAATTTCAAAAGAGCCAACTTCCCTAAACTACAAACCTTGCTAAAAGGCATAAATTGGATAAAATCTTAGGAACAAAGAACATGGAGGAGAGATGGGTTTGCTTTAAGAGCATATTAAATAAGGGCATTAGCCAATGTATCCCATTGGGTAATAAATTTAAAAGAGCGAACAAAAATCCTGGATGGCTTAACTCCAATGTAAAAATGCATATAAAAGCAAAGGAGAAGGCCTTCAAAAAATACAAGGTTGAGGGATCATCCTCAGCATTCAGACTTTATAAAGAATGCAATAAGAAATGTAAGGGTGCAATTAGGATGGCTAAGATAGAACATGAAAGACACATAGCGGAGGACAGCAAAAAAAATCCCAAGAAATTCTTTAAGTATGTAAACAGTAAAAAAGGGAGGACAGACCATATTGGCCCCATAAAGAATGAGGAAGGACATCTGGTTACAAAGGATGGGGAGATGGCAAAGGTATTGAATTTATTCTTCTCCTCAGTATTCACGAGTGAATCGGGGGGCTTCAGTAACCAAAACTGCAGTGTTTATCCTTTGACACAACACAGGAAACACCTCCATGGTTAATAGAGGATGGAATTAAAATTAGACTTGAGAAACTTAACATTAATAAATCACCGGGACCAGATGGCTTGCATCCGAGGGTACTTAGGGAACTCAGTCAGGTGATTGCCAGACCGTTGTTCCTAATTTTTACAGACAGTCTATTGACTGGAATGGTACCAGCTGATTGGAGAAAAGCCAATGTAGCACCAATATTTAAAAAGGGCCCAAAAAACATCCCTGGGAATTACAGATTAGTTAGCCTAACATCAATAGTATGTAAACTCTTGGAGGGGATGATAAGGGACTATATACAAGATTTTAGTAATAAGAACGGTATCATTAGCGGTAATCAGCATGGATTCATGAAGAATCGTTCTTGCCAAACCAATCTATTAACCTTCTATGAGGAGGTGAGTTGCCATCTAGATAAAGGAAGGCCCGTAGATGTGGTGTATCTGGATTTTGCAAAAGCATTTGACACAGTTCCCCATAAACGTTTACTGTACAAAATAAGGTGCGTTGGCATGGACCATAGGGTGAGTACATGGATTGAAAACTGGCTACAAGGGCGTGTTCAGAGGGTGGTGATAAATGGGGAGTACTCAGAATGGTCAGGGGTGGGTAGTGGGGTCCCCCAGGGTTCTGTGCTGGGGCCAATCCTATTTAATTTGTTTATAAACGACCTGGAGGATGGGATAAACAGTTCAATCTCTGTATTTGCAGACGATACTAAGCTAAGCAAGGCAATAACTTCTCCTCAGGATGTGGAAACCTTGCAAAAAGACCTGAACAAATTAATGGGGTGGGCGACTACATGGCAAATGAGGTTCAATGTAGAAAAATGTAAAATAATGGATATGGGTGGCAAAAATATGAATGCAATCTATACACTGGGGGGAGAACCTCTGGGGGGATCTAGGATGGAAAAGGACTTGGGGGTCCTAGTAGATGATAGGCTCAGCAATGGCATGCAATGCCAAGCTGCTGCTAATAAGGCAAACAGAATATTGGCATGTATTAAAAGGGGGATCAACTCCAGAGATAAAACGATAATTCTCCCGCTCTACAAGACTCTGGTCCGGCCGCACCTGGAGTATGCTGTCCAGTTCTGGGCACCAGTCCTCAGGAGGGATGTACTGGAAATGGAGCGAGTACAAAGAAGGGCAACAAAGCTAATAAAGGGTCTGGAGGATCTTAGTTATGAGGAAAGGTTGCGAGCACTGAACTTATTCTCTCTGGAGAAGAGACGCTTGAGAGGGGATATGATTTCAATTTACAAATACTGTACTGGTGACCCCACAATAGGGATAAAACTTTTTCGCAGAAGAGAGTTTAATAAGACTCGTGGCCACTCATTACAATTAGAAGAAAAGAGGTTTAACCTTAAACTACGTAGAGGGTTCTTTACTGTAAGAGCGGTAAGGATGTGGAATTCCCTTCCACAGGCAGTGGTCTCAGCGGGGAGCATTGATAGCTTCAAGAAACTATTAGATAATCACCTGAACGACCGCAACATACAGGGATATGTAAGGTAATACTGACACATAATCACACACATAGGTTGGACTTGATGGACTTGTGTCTTTTTTCAACCTCACCTACTATGTAACTATGTAACAATCTCGTTGGATTAGGCAGAAAACTCACTTTTGTGCTAAAATTTAATTGGACTCAGCAAAAAAACTCTTGCTTTGTCCTAAAATCTCATTGGGCTCCACAACTGTCACTTTTTCCTAAAATCTCATTGAACTTGGCAGAACACTGCCGCTTTTGTCCTAAAATGTTATTGGACTCGGCACAAAACTGTCGCTTTTGTCCTAAAATCTCATTGGGCTCGGCAGAAAACTGACAACTGACAGTTTTCTGCCGAGCCCAATGAGATTGTAAGATAAAAGTGACAGTTTTCTGCTGAGTCCAACAAGAGT